>JAVQMG010000115.1:15995000-16477500 GCA_032878915.1 Castanopsis chinensis | reverse complement strand
AACATAAGGGATAGGGGGAAGGTGGCCGGGCCTATCATATCAAAAGGGTTGTAGAAAGAGAACCCGGCCACCTATTTCATTCGACGTTCCGGGGCAGGGGCCCGCCCGATTCGACCGACTTTTGGATAACAAGAAGGCGAGCTGATCTGCTTTGATCCAGGAAAAAGCCCAGTCAGCCACCAACTCGGTGCAGGTCACGTGACCTACAGCTCGGCCTTCGCTTTTTGAGGCTTCCTCTACCCACATCTCTATGTGCCCGCAGCACTTCCATATGGAGAAAGATAGGCTTACCATGTTCCATCAATAGCACCTAACCTATGCCGATTTTGGCGGACCGTGCTCCACCCCGGTGAACTCATGCGGTTCCGACGTGCCCAGAGGCCAGAGGCGAATCCGTTCACGGTCCGTAGGACCAACACCATTCGAAGGTGGGTGGCCCGCCCCGCCTAGAACAGTCATGTTTGACTGGGCTTACACACATTCGCTCACTTACGCTGTCCCCCCTCAGCTCACCCTAGCCCCGGGCCTTTTGCTCTTCTAACGTAAGCTCCAAGGCTTCACACCAAGTCTTGACTAACATAATATGCATGCTTAAGTAGGGTCAGGCAGAACCGTTGTTGCCTGATGGGAACTTCCCCCATATTGCTATCAATGTCTTCATGTCGCACGACCTCTTAACATTACACCACTGAATCCCCAATCCTTTGCTTGCTGTGCAGTGACAGTACCAATATCCACTAATCGTTGTTTCCAGATACGGTTGCCGGTTGACATCTCTTCTAATTCGTCGATACGAGAAGCAAATTGTTGTGTGAAGGAATCAATATCTCGACATAAGCCAAGAGGCAGATCTTGTGCCACTCCACCTGGTCGTATGAAACTGGCATGCATCCTGGCTCCCGAGACTCTTTCATAGAATTCCAACAATTTCTCCCGCTCCTCAAAAGCCCACAGGAACGGAGTTGATGCTCCCACATCCATAGCATGAGTAGTTAAAGCAAGTGAATGATTTGAAATTCGAGTTATTTCACGGAATAACACTCGTATATATTGAGCTCGTAATGGTACCTCGCAATTCAAAAGTCTCTCTACGGCTGAAGAATGAGCGTGTTCTTGGGCCATCATAGAAACATAGATAGGGTCGACGACGGAACGAACAACGAAACTTTACGACAGCTTTTTCGTACACGTTCACTTGCATCACATACACAAGTGCTCTCTGAACCGTGCAATAAGGTCACCCATAACACGGCTCTCCCACTTGAGTTACCTTAGCCCCAGGCCATGCTATTCAATGATATTGGAAAAAAAGCAGCGTAACGTAACAACTAGTATTGAAAGCTGGTCGCCTTTTGAAGCGTTCGCCGGTAAGGTAACCAAAGCGTATCGTTCCCGCAACCACTTTGGTACTTTGCTTATATAGCTTTTTTAGGTTATGCAATAGAAGGGGGGCTTTGCTCTGGATCCCCCCTGCTTGCAGAAATGAATGGATCAGAAGGGTGCTGGGTTCTATTTCCGGGCCGGGCGGGAGGTGAAGGCCATAAGAGAAGATTGCCCTCCGGTAAGGAAGAGAGGAAAAAGGTGCTGTCATCTATCTCGACCAGTTTCCCGAGGCGTTGGAAATCCAGACCGGCTCAGAGAATCACTGTCGCTATTTAGCCCTTCGTTTCGCCATTCGAAGTACTACCTCTGCCTTCCCTTTCTATAACATACCCAGGCGCCCTCCTTTCCAATCACTAAGAGAAAATCAATACCAATCAAATCAAAGCCCTATCTAAGTAAAGCTTCGTCTATTATTTTTCCGGCCCCAGGGGAGTTTACTCGACCCATTCCCAGTCTTCCGCACTGCTCAAGTAAGTGTGCTACTCCATATGAGGACCTCCTTCCCTTCTGCCCACTCTCCGTTCACACGGTTCTCAAAGCAGAGGAGGAAGGGTGGGCAGCAGGTACCACGAGCCCTCTGTCCCACACATCTATCCAGAAGCAAGTGTAGTTCACCGGTTCCACCGAATGCTCCTATCTCTCGGCAAAGATCGTGTGAGTGTGCAGTTATGCTTCGGATGCTTCGCTATAGAATAGATCGACCCAGTTCCCGTTCTTTTCCGGTGCACTCGCTTTATATCTCCGACACACAAGGAAAGACGCGGTGGGAAGGAAGCAGCAGCCCTAGCCTCTGTCCGGCCGATCATTCCGCTGGCATCTTGCATTCACGCCTCCGTTTGACTGCCGCTTGGGGATGTAGTTGTAGATACGTTAGTCTTAGTGGGTCGTTGGCTCCACCTGTTATCTCCTTCTACGACATGCTGTTGTCGTCGCCATATTCCATATGTCACTTAGTCATCTCTGCCTCGCTGCGGGTCAGCACCTCCGAAAGAAACGGAGGACTTCATTCAGTGACTCCGCGATCGCCCTCTGAACGATCAGAATAAGGTAAAGCTTGAAGATAAGTTTTGTACTCTATTAATTTCTCAGTCCCTCTAGTCGGGTGGGCGCCGGCCGGTCTTTCGACCAGATCCCCCTAAAAACCGTACGTGCGGGTCTCCCCGCATGCGGCTCACGCCATTCGAGGTGGCCCAGCCCAGCATTCATTCGCAAATCCTGTAGTGAAAAATGGAGACTGCTCGACCTCGGAAGCTAATTCGCGTGTAGGCAGCGCTGTCTGTCGTACCGTTGACTCTATCTATTCATTGAATTTACTTTATTACATTTTTTATATAGGCTCGCTCCCTCTTTTTCCAAGAATTCATGCACTTCCCTTTACTTCATAGGGCCTTCTCTAATAGGGGAAAAGCCTTCCATTTCCGTCAAATGACCCGGCCTCCCCTGGCTCTTCCACCGTCCGGGCTCCCTTTCCTCCCTATGCTATGCTCCCCCGGCGCAGGCCTACCACGCTTCGCGCCTGCGGCGTTTTCGCCAGACGGTCTTTGCCAGTAGTGCCATCCTCCCCGCTGGCTGTATGAGCGGGTTGTCCCTCGCTGCTGCGTTCTGTTAGGCTATGGATTACAGGAACAAATGTAGTTGAATGAGACAGCAGGCGGGTTACACGTTCCACTGTGCCGAGATGTGAGGTGCAGGTGGTGATGATCACCCCGGGGTATGCGCTAGCGCCCTTGACAGGCACTCCAGGACCCGCCAACGCTCATGAAAACCCGGGTCGGTCGGTCCTCCATTCATCCGACCGGAGGTGTGGATAACGAGGCCACCTTCACAACCTTCTCCCTTCTGTCCCTATGTTGTAGTAAGGTAGGGCGGTTCGCTTGAGTTGCTCAACCGCCCCTTAGCCCGGTGCTCATGACGCGCTATGGAACCTCCACCGTGCCGGGGGACCAAGCCAAGCATTCATATATAGATAATGTCTGGGAAATCACAACAGAAATGGACTCAGCCCAAGCAGCTGACAGGATCTACATTTAGGACTAGCGTGATAGAGTTTGATCTAAGATAATAAATTAATTTATTTGAGTCTTTTTTATTATTTAAATATGAATTAAATAAAGAGCTTAAATTCAGTTTGGAGGTGGCGTAAAAGATGGGTTTACACTAGCCAATGAAGAGGCATCACGTCATCATCTTAACAAAACCTCAATTTCCAAAAAAAAAAAAAAAACCATCACATAATAGTTTCAGAGAAAACAATATACCCGAACACCAAAACCAAACGTTGTCCACCTCTTCTTAGAACCAATCCTCCAAGCCACACCTGGATTTGGTGCTGGAACCTGGAATCTGGTAATGGGTCTTCCTAGTTAGCACTACAACAAAATGTATTTTCAGTGATGAAAAAATTCGTCACTAAAAGTCCAGTTTTTCGCCCCTACGGACCTTTAACAACGAAATCTACTAATTAGCGACGAAACTCATTTCATCCCTGAAACCCCGTCGCTAAAAGTCTTGGAGATGAAAAATTTTGTCCTAAAAGTTCGATTTGTTAAAAAAAAAAAAAAACTTTTAGCAACGAAAACGTTTGGTCACTAAAACTATTTTCGGGTACATATAGTGATGAAAAATTTCGTCACTAAAACTATTTTTAAGAAAATCCAAGCACATATAGCGACAAAAATTTTCGTCACTAAAACCATTTCTTACAAAATTTAGCTACATTTATCGACGAAATATGTCGTCACTAAAACAATTTTTTGTTGCTATATTTGTGACGAAAAAATTCGTCGCTAAAACATATTTTCTGTTTTTAATTATTTCATGACTTTGATATTAACCTGTAACTTGTCATTACATTATTAAAACCTCATATTTGAATAACACATTTATTTCAACAACACATTTATAAAAAAATATCCATACATTCCACAAGTAAATAATAAAACAAGTATCCAATTCAAACTCCTTCCATACAATAATTTTTTGCAACACATACAATAACTCATGATGTTTTACAACTCAAGAATGTCCTTATATGTTTTCAAGTAATGCCAAAAATAAATCCCCTAAAAGCCACCAATAAGAAATCTGCACAAATATAAAAACAATACTACATTAAAATCGTAAAATAAAAACATTAACTATGTTATAAGAAACATATCTAACAATACATTAACAGTAGCTACACCAATGAATTAAAATCACAACTCCTAATGTATAAGTTGTTGAAAGCAAATATAGATTTTTTAGTGTAATATAAATATTTCATAACAGTAGCATATCCATTTCATTCTTTAAATATTACGCTCGTGTTATAAGTAATAACATCAATATGCTAAAATTATCATATATATATATATATATATAGGATTCAATAAGTCACGAGTATAAATATTTACTTAAATCATGCTTATATGTAATATCTCTAATTAAAAGGTTTTGATGCATAATAATTTTCTAAATAGTCTTTTTACTTATTAAGCGCACATGTCACACATCCCTTACTTGAAAACAGAAGACGCGAGAGATTTGTATAAGAGGAGCTCAAGTGTCCATGTTCTCGTTCTCGTCACCTAGATGAAAGACCAAAACTTATTACTAACAACTCTTCCTAAATATATAAACTTATACATCAATCACAACCTAACTATCAAACTCAAGAAAATCCTTAATCCCATCACTCAAAATTCCCTAAAGCACATGATACACTCATCAAACATATTATGTACCCAAACCATAGAGAAATCAAGGCATAAAATTTATCTATGATCCAAACATACCAAAGGATGAGCATACTAATTTATAGCTCAAAACATTTACCCTAACTTTAGAATTAAATCATCAAAGTCAGGTATATCATATGCTGTTCATTGCTCATTTCAGGAGCATATGCCCCATTTTTAAAATACAAATGGGCTGTCCATACACATCCAAATGTCATGATTAATTAAAATCATGATAAATTAAAAATCATACAAGACAACATGCTCAAATCTGTCCTGACAGAATTTCATGCAAATTAGAAATTAAACCACTATTTTTATGTTGATCCAAATGTTGTGAGACTACTTCCGTTACAACCATGTGTGTCTTAGAATTCATAAAACTACTCTTAGAATCCTAATTCATGGAATATGATTTAATCCAAAATTTTCTTGTTGTAAACACCAAATCTGTCACAATGACAGCTTTAACATGTTTTCTTACAAAATCATCAACTAATAGTAATTGACCTTCACTTCATGTGGGTATTTTATACCTATACTATACATATTAGATTACATGAATAGGCATCTAAAAGACCATGATATCTTCAATCTTTCAAATAGCTAAAACAAAACCACAAATTTCAGCTTCTAACAATCAGATAAGAGAACATAGAACGGAAACTAAAGCAAACCATTACACCATTAAATACTCATAACAGAAAATAAACATATATACATACCCACAGCTGAAGCTGAAACTTTAATAAGAACAAGTTTTGATTCAACAATGTTCTCGTCACCTAGATGAAAGACCAAAACTTATTATTAACAACTCTTCCGAAATATATAAACTTATACATCAATCACAACCTAACTCTCAAACTCAAGAAAGTCCTTAATTCCCATCACACAAGGTTCCCTAAAGCACATGATACATTCATCAAACACATTATGTACCCAAACCATAGAGAAACCAAGGCATAAAATTTATACATGATTCAAACATACCAAAGGATGAGCATACTAATTTATAGTTCAAAACATTCACCCTAACTTTAGAAATAAATTCTCAAAGACAGGTGTATCATATGCGTTCACTGCTCATTTCAGCAGCACATGCCTCATTTGTAAAATAAAAATGGGCTGTCCATACGCATACAAACATCTTGAAAATTTACATAACCACTCCCCTGGATGTCTAGTATATACCATATCAATTTCAGAATCAAAGCATAAAACCATGATTAATTAAAAATCATACAAGACAACATGCTCAAATCTGTCCTGATAGACTTTCATTCAACTTAGAAATTAAACCATTATTTTTATATTGATCCAAATGCTGTGAGACCACTTCCATTACAATCATTTGTGTCTTAGAATTCATAAAACTACGCCTAGCATCCTAATTCATGAAATATGATTTAATCCAAATTTTTCTTGTTGTAAACACCAAATCTGTCACGTGGTAAATAAAATCCAATTCACATGGTTGCCAAACAACAAAATCCATTTCATAACTCATATAAGAAATTTGTCAAACACTTAGTAAGCAAAAGACATATGCTCATATTACTTGCACAAATTTATATTTAAAACCACAATCACAACCACATATGCCAAAGACATTTCAAAATGTAAGAAAATCATTTTTCTAAAATTAACCCAATCTCCCATATAAATCAAAACCCAAATGGTTTCTCAAGAAACCCAACTCACATGGTTGCCAAACAATTAAATTCATTTCGTAACTCATAGGCAATTTGTCAAACACTTGGTAAGCAAAAAACACATGCTCATATTACTTGCACAAATTTATATTTAACACCACAATCACAACCACATATGCCAAAGGCATTTCAAAATGCAAGGAAACCTTTTTTCTAAAATTAACCCAATCTCCCATATAAGTCAAAAACCCAAATGATTTCTTAAGAAACCCAACTCACATAGTTGCCAAACAACAAAATCCTCCATTTCACTCCATTAAATTAAAAACCTCCAATAAGATTTTAAATGTACCAACAAACACAACAAACTACTTCTAAAACAAAACCCACAACATAAAGAGCAATCCTAACAATATAGGATAAAAACCCAAAGATATTAGAAGGTGGGTCATGGAGATTTTACCTTAGATTCATGTTAGCAGAAGTCAAACCATGAATAAGAGTTTGATGACTAAAAATCTAGTAGAAGCTAACCAAGAGACCAAGAGGGAGGAGAGACTTGCTAGAGAGAGAGATAGAGGTATGTGTGTATTTGTGTTTGTATTTGAGTTTGTGTTTGTGTTAGGGAGTGAGTGATAATGAGAGAGGGAGGGCTGAAAATTTTTTAAGTGAGTGGGTGGGAGAAATGAAATTTTATGTGGGAAAGGAAAAATTTTTTGCTAAAATTTGACTCATTTAAGCTGTACTCTTTAGCGACGAATATGATTTCGTCACTAAAACATACTTTTAGCTAGATTTTGTTATGATTTTTAGTGACGAATATAATTTCGTCACTATAGCATACTTTTAGCTGGATTTTGTTACGAATTTTAGCAACGAAATTCAAAGTTTGTCACTATAGCATACATTTAGTGACGAATTTTGATTTTGTCGCAACTATGAAATGAAAAACCTATTTTGTGTGAATATTTTTAGCGACGAAAATCAAATTTCGTTGTTATAGCATACTTATAGTGACGAATTATGATTTCATCACTAAAACTATGAATTGAAAAACCTATTTTGTGTGAATATTTTTAGAGACGATAGTTTTTTGTTGCTAATGCTCCGTTTTAGTGATGAAATGATTTTCTTCACTAATACTATTCGTAGCAACACCTACAGCGACGAAATCTTTCGTCACTTAAAATTTCAACTTTTAGCGACGAAATATTTCGTCGCTATAGATTAATTAAGGTCATGCCACAATTTTCCCCTTTGGCGCTCATATTTTAGATCATCAATAGTGACGAAAATTACTTTTCGTCGCTAAATGTTATAATTTTTTTCATTATTAGCGACTAAATCCATATTTTATCACTAAATCTATATTTTTAGTGACGAAAAATATTTCCTCACTAATTTTTGTCTCTAAAAATACATTTTGTTGTAGTGTAGTCTTCTTACTTCATTGCTATGATGTTTCCTTGGTGTCCAAGCCGAGAACACCCATTTCAAATTTATTTAATCACATGTGATGATACAAAGAAAATCAGTAGGCTGAATGCTTCGAATTTCGAAGGACTAGAGACTGCCTTGATGGCCTGAAATAGAAAGAAAGGTTGATCAAAGGTGACCGGGGTCGCCGACCAAGAACCCTCCGATGCCAAAGTTAGTTTTCTCTCTTAAACTTTGGAGTTCCAACTTTTTAGGAAGTCTCAAAACGTACCTTTGTCTGGTCTGAATGAGCCTTTATATAGTGTGTCCTAGGAACAGTTACTGAACTTGTAACCTCCCCTATATTTGAGGAGGTTCGAGGGTTTGGGGATAACTTCCACAACCGCTTAGGAGTTAACATTTTTTTCATATAACTGTGACTGGAAGTTATGCATGTAATAAGGAGTCGAGTACTAAATTGGGAATTTTCCTAAGTGGTAGGGGCTCGTCCAGGAATCTTACTAACGAGTGTACTTTGCTTCCAAGGAAGGTCGTCCTTCTATGGACGATCTTCTTATGGATGGTTGACCTTATTTGGACAACCTGCCTACATGGGATGCAACTGTTCTGGACAGCTCCTCTGGACGAGACAAAGTGCTTTATCAAACTGAACCATGTGGGGGTCATCCAAGCGTCTCACTGTATGGATGACCTTGTAATGGACGAGGTTTTTATAACCGTCACTTTCCAAATCTTTGTCCTGGACGACCTTTATGGACGATATTGGAGTTGTATTTTATCGTACCCTATCAGTTGCCCCTTTGTCTATGGGTCGTCTAGGAAATGTATAAGTTGACATTACCTTTTGGACGTGTGTCTTTGGGTTAGTGGTTAGGTGTACCATGTGTCATGATCCAATTGGTGACTGGTCATGTTGACTCATTTTTTAAGGAACATGCCATGTGTCACCTTCTGATTGGTTGCGTCACTTCGAGTACCAGAGTTCGCTGCCTATAAATAGTGGAATTCTTCCGCTAGCCTTCTTATTTCTGAAATTTTCTTTTTTGACATCCCTCGTCTTAGCGCCTCATTTAGAAGTTTCCTACGTCCCTAGTCTTCCCTCTTTTAGATCTAGGTATTTTCTCCATCCTCGTCCTCAGCTTTCAAGTTTTCTTAAAGAATGTTTCAGGTGGTCCTTTCTTCGTCTAGTAATAGTATTGACAAGGCTATGGATGAGTACCATGACCCTAGTAGTTTTAGCGGTTCTAGTGATAGCAGTGGTAGTGGTAGCAATAGCAGCAGTGAGGGAAATACTATAGACGAGTATACATCCGGTGTCCCTGGGATTCCTTTAGAGGTATTTCAGGAAGGGCTTAGGGCGAGGGCCGAGTCCGGGTCCAGCGCTAGCACAAGTGCTCCCTCGTCTACTTCTCAAGACGAGGGGGGAAGTAGTTTATACTGGTGCTATTGGGATCGCCTCTAGGACGGACTAGAAAAAATTAGACGTCCTTAAGACTTGGTACCAAATTCTTGAAGACTTGAATCCTAGGGTACCTGTACGTGGGGAGTGGTGTTGCCAACCCCATTTTGATGTTGGCATTTATGAGGCTTACCTTTTGGTGGGTTTGAGGTTGCCCCTTAATGCCTTTGCTAAAGAGTTGCTTACTAGGTTAGGTTTAGGTATATGTCAGTTCAACTCTAATGTATGAAGGCTAATTCTTGCTATGTAAGTTTTGTGGAGGGAGGTATTTGAGGGGAATCGTTCTCTTACTGTGGACGAGTTCCTCTTTTGCTATAAGCTCTCCGAGATTAACCAATCCCTTGGCTTCTGTCAGTTTACAGCCAAAGAGAGAGATTATAGATTAATAAAGTGCTTAGTCAACTCAGATAGGAAGTGGAAGACGGAGTATTTCTTCGTCCCTGGTTTTTGGGCTGGACACCTTATTGATGTTGACAGAGATCCATTCCCTCCCTATATAAGAGGGTTAGGGAACCTTCGTTCTGAAGGTATGTTTGTGCTTGTCATTTTATTTGCTAGATTTGTTCTTAATTATGGTCGTCTAACATTGTTTTTTTTTAGGTGTTAGATGACCTCACTTGAGTAGGTTCTATCTTGAACGAGTTCAAAAGGAGTGTCTATACATTGACAGGACTTTCCATTTCTTGGTCAATCTTCGACGTCTTGCCACTTGGGGGTTAGGTCCAGAGCCATCCACTGAAGCTATTGCCCACGAGCTTATTGTTCGTAGATGTAAGTTCTCCTTTTCTCCTTTTTTATTTTTTATTTTTTATTGACTGACGTATTTCTTTATAGGTATGGTGATGACGAAGAAGAACAAAGGAAAAGAAGTGGCAAACGAGGCAGCTGGGTAGGGGGTACAATCCCAACCTCGTCTATCCACTGATGACAAAAGAAAAAGCTTGTCATTAGGGGTTGATTTAGGGAATCTTCCAAGTAGGCGCAAGGAGAAAAAGGCTAAGCATAGGTCGTCCAAGCCTCAGGACGCCCAAACTCAGGACGGCCAACCCAATCCTTTCCTCGTCCCTCAGGGTCATTCTGCCCTAATTCTAGATGTTGATTCAGAACCCAAGAATCTACCGTCTGTGCAAATCCTGTCCAGGGTCGATGCTCTAGCCTTGTCTCAACCTTCTTAACAGGTGCCTCAAAACCTTCTTGAGAATGAGGACTTGGCTTGGGAAAGGTTTGAGAAGGTTGTGACAGATGAGGATGTGACGACATGTTACGTCCTTAAAGGATTTTGAGCACTCTGGTGTTTATGACCTTTTTAAGGTATGTACTCTTTATATATGCTTACCTCGTCCTATCATTAGTACATATGTATATATTGTAATAAAATTTTAATCTGTGCAGGCAATGTGCAAGCAGGCAAGGTGAGGATTCTACTGGAGAGGACGGTCAGAAAAGGAAGGGACGAGTCTAAAAGTTAGGCTGAGGTGGCTGCCAAGGCCAAGGACGATGCAAAGAAGCTGCAAAACCACGTCGATGAGTTGGAGGCTGATGTCAAAGAGAAGGACACTCGTCTTGATCTTCTCCAAAAGAAGAATGACAAGTTAAGTACCCTTATTGAAAAAGCTAAAGAAGATGCAGTTGCAGAGTGTAAGGCGTCTAAACAATTTACTAATTCAATGGACACTAACTATGCAGTTGGATTTGAAGACTTTAGAATGGACGCCATGGAGAAATTCCCTGGGATTGATTTCAGTTCTATCAAACTCAACCTTGGCAGGGCTTCTACAAGCTCCCTCGACCAGATGAGTTCAGAAGATGTCAACGTAGAGGACGACACCACTACCCAGCTACCCTAGGACGACCCTTAGTGCTGACGCCCCTGCTGCCTGAAGATGAGATTTTGATACTGTTTATTAAAGTGTGTTGTTTTGTTTTGTTTGGTCCACTGTTTTGGACCTTTTGATGTAACTCAAGTACATATACTTCGTCCACAGTTTTAGGACTAGCTTTCAAACAAGTTAGCTTTATTCTATTCTTTTCAAGGGTTTTTGGGCATAGGTTACCCACCCTATTTAAACTTTAATGAATATTCATTTTTACGCATCATTAAACGTTGTTGTATGGACAAGTCTATCCTTTGTTTTCATGACTAATGTTACTGGCTTCTAAGTAGTCTGCTAACTTTAAGTATTGAAGGGTCGTCCACGCATTTTTCTTATGGACGACCCATTTATGCATTGGCATCTTTTTTGCTGTTTACATTTTCATAAGTGTGACTTGTCCTAGAAGTGGCAATGATGATTTTGCCAGTCCTTTTTCTCGTCCATGGGCTAGGTAGTTGGCATTCGTCTTTCGTCAAGACGCTTCTAGTGTTTGACTCATCTTAGAACACCTGAGTGTCTTGGCCAGATGCCCGTCCATGGACTAATGCTTCACTGTATGCCCTTTTCTCGTCCGTCTATTTTCAGACAAGTATGCCTTAGCTTATTTTTCTTTACTTTATCCTCATTTTAAGGAAAGCTTATGAACGTGACGTCCCTGGGTCTAGAAATTTTCATTCGTCTTAGGCTTTTGCCCCTCTTGTGGGTACTTATTATGGAAATTAGATTTATGCATTAAATACGTTAGAAATCCAAACCATATTATTATGTAAACATTGTCCACAAATATGGCACATGCTTAGAAGCTAGTGCCTTAGGAAAATACTTAAGAAAATACTTAAGAAAATACTTTCATACATAACCTCGTCTTTCACAAACTTGTCTATAGACGGTGCAAAAGTTTAAGAACTACTGCACTTTTTATTCTTAAAACACACCATAGTAGTAATAAAAATACAACAGTAAACATAAGTAAACACGTAGACCATAGCTGTAACTTCGTCCATAGCTGTGACCTCGTCCTTAGTAAATTTTGTCCAAGCTTATTACTGATAGTACCTCCTCAGGTGCTCTACGTTCCATGGATGCTATAACTTTTGTCCGTCTAGAGCTTCTAAGTAGTACGACCCCTGCCTCTTACAGTTGATTACCCTATAGGGTCCTTCCCAATTGGGTCCCAATTTTTCATGAGCTAGATTTCTGGTTACCAAGGAGACTCTTTGAAGAACGAGGTCCCCAACGTTGAAGCGCTTGGGTTTTACCATGGCATCATGCTGCCTAGCCATAAGGTTTTTGTATCTCGCTGTCCTTTGCTCTGCATCCATCCTTACCTTGTCAACGAGATCGAGGTTAAGATGAAGTTGCTCTTCATTTTCTTTCCCCTGATACTTCATCACTCGATGGTTAACCATATGAACTTCCGAGGTATGACTGCTTCACTTCTGTAGGCTAACTTGAAGGGGTTTTCTCCTGTCGGGGTCCTCACAGTCGTCTTGTAAGCCCAAAGAACACTTGCAATTCATCTGGCCATATCCCCTTTGCCCCTTCGAGTTGAGTCTTGATAATTTTTAGTAGGAATCGGTTTGCTACTTTCGCTTGTCCGTTCGCTTGTGGATGAGAGGGCGAAGAATAGTGATTCTTGATTCCAAATTGTTCACAAAAGTCTCTGAAAGGTGCGTTGTCAAACTGTCGTCCGTTATCAGATCCTAGTACCTTAGGTACTCCGAATCTACATAGAATATTCTTCCAAACAAAATTCTTAACATTTTGCTGAGTGATTTTTGTAAAAGGTTCAGCCTCCACCTACTTGGTAAAATAGTTAATCCCTACTACCAAAAATTTCATTTGTCTAGTTCCTAGGGGGAAAAGACCTAAGATATCCAGTCCCTATTGCGCAAAGAGCCATGGGGCCATCATTGGGGTCTGGTACTCCGACGGCTGTCTAGGGACGTTACTATAGTGCTGACACTGGTTACATACCTTGATATAAACCTTAGCATCTGCTTGAATTGTAGGCTAGTAGTAGCTTGCACGGATGACCTTATGGACTAGCGATCTTGCTCCTAAGTGATTCCCACATGCTCTTTCATCAACCTCCCTCAAAACATAGTTTGACTCGTCTAGAGCCAGGCACCTTAGGTATGGCTGAGAAAAGCCTCGCTTGTATAGCACTTCCTTTATGAGGACGTACTTGGAAGCCTTGACCCTCAATTTCTTAGCCTCATCCTTGTCTTTTGGAAGCCTTCCATCCTTAAGATAGATTACTATTGGACTCATCCAATTTTCTCCCCATCCTTTTTGCTATATATCTGGGAGGTCTATGCTCGGCATGTATTGGATTCTGTCGTGCTCGTCCATAACTCCTCCTCCCGAAACTGCTTTTGCCAGGGTATTTGCTTCCATATTTTCCTCTCTTGGGAGTTGAGCAAAACTTACTTCTGTAAACTTTTGGATAAGCCGCTTCACTTTGCTGAGGCATTTCTTCATCCGTTCTTCCTTAACATCACACATTCCATTCATTTGATTGGTGATTAGCTGAGACTCTCCTTTGACTATTATCGATTTTGCTCCTAGGGACCTAGCCAATTCCAACCCTTTGAGTAGAGCTTCATACTCAGCTTCGTTGTTGGTGGTTTGGTACTGTAAACGGGCCGCGTACTCCAGCTTGTCACCCTCTGGGGACTTGAGTATGACTCCAATCCCCCCTTCGTATAATATGGATGATCCGTTTACATTGATAACCTACCTTTCAACTTCTTCGACTTTGTCCAGCTCGTCCTGGCTGGGGGTGAACTCCGCAATGAAATCTGCCAACTCCTATGCCTTTATCGCGATCCTTGGCTGGTATCTGACATCAAACTCACTAAGTTCCACTACCCATTGGATTAGTCATCCTATAACTTTCAACTTGTTCATTGCCTTCTTTAGGGGATGATTCGTTAGAACGTTGATAATATGAGCTTGAAAATAATGTCTCAGCTTCCTAGAAGCCGTGATCAAAGCAAAGGCTAGCTTCTCCATCATTAGGTATCGTCATTTCGCTCCTCTTATGCCCAGCTCGTATAGTAAACTAGTTTCTAAATCCACCCCTCTTGTCCGACCAATGCCGAGCTCACAACATGCAGGGACATTGCCAAATACAAATACAATTACTCTCTAGGTACAGATGGACTCAACAACGGTGCTGTCATGAGGTAAGCCTTCAGGTCTTGGAAGGCTATCTGACACTTGTCCGTCCACTAAAATGCTTTCCTGAGGACTTTAAAGAATGACAAACATTTGTCAGTAGCTTTCGAAACAAACCTGTTAAGGGCGGCAACTCGTCCGGTAAGAGACTGGACTTCTTTGATGTTCTTCGATGGTTCCATATATAGTATCGCTTGGATTTTGTCCGGATTCGCCTCAATTCCTCTATATGAAACCATGAACCCCAAAAATTTTTCCGACAAAACTCCAAAAGCACACTTGCTCGAATTTAATTTCATGTTATTCTGCCGAAGTGTTTCAAAGGTTTCTTGAAGGTCGTCTAGATGCTTCCCCTCGTCCAAACTCTTTACCAGCATATCATCTACATAAACCTCCACATTTAGCCCGATTTGAGGACGGAACATGTGGTTAACCAGTCTTTGGTAAGTCGCCCCACCAGTCTTTGGTAAGTCGCCTCTGCGTTCTTTAAACCAAAAGGCATTACCTTGTAGCAGAATAACCCTTGGCTAGTAATGAATGAGGTCTTCACTTGATCTGTCTCATCCATTTTTATTTAGTTGTAGCCTAAAAAGGTGTCCATGAAACTCAGTAGTTTGTGACCTGCCGTCGAGTCCACCAGTTAGTCTATGCGTGGCAATGGATAACTGTCCTTGGGGCAAGCCTTGTTTAAGTCAGTAAAGTCCACACACATTAGCCACTTGTCGTTGGCCTTCTTTACCATGACTACATTTGCCAACCAGTCCAGATAATAAACTTCTCAATGAACTCCATGGTAATCAACTTCTGGATTTCTTCTTTGATGGCATTATCTCATTTAGGAGTGAAGATCCTCTTTTTCTGACGCATTGGTTTGGAGTAGGAGCACACATTCAGGCGATGAGTAATGACACTTGGATCAATGCCCGACATGTCCTCATGACTCCACGTGAAGACATCAAGGTTTTTTTTCAAAAACTGGACCAGAGCATGCTTTGCCTCTTTTCCCATGCTTCCCCCAATTCTAGTGAACTTCTCGGGGCTGATCTCGTCTAGAGGGACATCTTCTAACACCTTGGTAGGTTTCGCTGTAATCCTTCTCTCGTCCATACTCATTGTCTGCACGTGCTCGTCTATTGCCGACATGGCTAACTAGCACTCTCTGGCGGCTAACTGATCCCCTTACACTTTACCCACTCCATGCTTAGTCAGGAATTTAACGGACAAATGGTAAGTGGAGGTTACTGCCTTCCAACTATTCAAGGTTGGCCTTCCAATAATAGCATTATATGACGACAAACAATTAACAACAAGGAAGTTTACCTTTTTGGTTATCTGTTGCGGGTACGCTCCAACTACCACAGGTAATGTAATGGTGCCAATAGGCTGTACCTTCATTGCTCAAAATCCTACCAATGGCGAATTCACTGGCCGCAGTTGATCTCGTCCTAGCCTCATTTGTTGGAAGGCGGGGTAGTACAAAATGTCCGCCGAGCTGCCATTGTCTATCAACACCCTCCTGGTCGTATAATCGACAATGAGCAAGGTAATAACAATCGCGTCATCGTGTGGGTGGTGAATTCGTTTAGCATCCTCGTCCGTGAACGTGATGGCTTGGGAGATCACCTGGACAGCTGGATGTTTTCCACCACCTTTAAGTATGTCTTCCTTGATTTGGATGACTGAGCTGCTGAAGTTCCTCCTATAATGACTCTTATTTCTCCAAGTAGGAGCCGTGATGACTCTTCTACCTTGGCCTTCACCTTCTCGTCCTTGTGGTCTCGTTTAAGGAAATTCCTCAACTTTCCTTGTCTGATAAGATTCTCTATCTGCTGTTTCAAATTAAAACACTCGTCCGTGTCATGCCCATGGTCTCTGTGAAAGCGACAGTACTTGTTCCTATTGCGCTTGTTGGGATCTCCCTTCATTTTCTCTAGCCACTTCAAGGACGGATCGTCCTTGATTTGTATAAGTACTTGCTCTAGTGGCATATTCAAGGGAGTGTATTGCTAACCGAGCTTTCTTTAGATGAGGACCCTGGTCTGGATAATATGGGTGACCCGCTTCTGAGCGCTCTGCTTTCTTCCTCTTCTTGGCCATGATCACGTCCTTAGCATTCATGAAATTTTGGGCTGAATGGACGAGTTCGGCCATAGTTTATGGTTCTTGCTCATAAAGCTTATGAATGAATAAGTCAGAGTTGACCCCATTATGGAAGGCAGCCAATAACAACCTGTCGTCCATTTCATCAACCGTCAAGGCTTCTCTGTTGAACCAGGTAATGAAAGACCATAAACTCTCATTCTCCCCTTGCTCAATAGTCAGAAAACTGGAAGAGGAATGCTTATGGTGTTGTCCTCCAATGAAATTATTGACAAACAACTTACTCAACTCCTCGAATGATCCCATAGAGCTTGGGGGTATTTTGCTGAACCACACTAGCGCTAGTCCCTTACGTGTGGTAGCGAATGCTCTGTACATAATTTCGTCTGGAACCCCCTAGAGGTGCATGGTAGTCTTGAAGGTAGCGATGTGAGCACAAGGGTCATGAGTTCCATCATATGTATCCAAGGAAAGCATTTTGAACTTTGGGGGTAGTGGATGACTGTTGATGGAAGCCGTGAAAGGAGAGTCCGTTCGGTGAACTAAGTCATCCACGGGGTTCGTCTGTCTCATATTCTTCTTCATTTCATCCATTGTTTTTCTCATCTGGTCCATCTCCCTCTCCAAGTGTGGTACTCTTCTTGAAGTCGTACCTCTTGACTGATTCTCAGGCTCAACGTTTTCTCCTCTACCCTCTTGAGTTTAGGCTTGCCCGTCCGCATGCCTTTCATGGTGCTACCTCCTTAAATTGATTTCCCTATTCAATTCTTGGTTCTGATGGGTTAGCTTTGCCATAGTGGCTGTCATGGATTGTATATGTTGGATGGAAGGCGGTTGCATGACAGGCGCTGACTGACGATCATGGTAAGGATTACTGGAAGCATCCCTACTCTCCTGGTGGCCTGGGCTGGTAGCTCTTAATCTTGTCCGAACCATTCAGCCTTTTGTCTAGGAAAGGCACGAAAAGAACACCGCTTTCTTTCCCACAGACGGTGCCAACTGATGATGCAAAGAAAATTAGTAAATTGGATACTTTGGATTTCGAAGGACTAGCGACTGCCTTGATGGCCTGAAACAGAAAGAAAGGTTGATCAAAGGTGACTGGGGTCGCTGGCCAAAAGCCCTCCACTGACAAAGTTAGTTTTCTCTCTTAAACTTTGGAGTTCCAACTTTTTAGGAAATGTCAAAAAGAACCTTTGTCTGGCCTGAATGAGCCTTTATATAGTGTGTCCTAGGAATAGTTATTGGACTTGTAACCTCCCCTATATTTGAGGAGGTTTGAGGACTCGGGGATAATATCCACAACCACTTAGGAGTTACATTTTTTCATATAACTGTCACTGGAAGTTATGCATGTAATAAGGAGTCGAGTACTGAATCGGGAATTTTCCTAAGTGTTAGGGGCTCGTCTAGGAATCTTACTGATGAGCGTACTTTGCTTCCAAGGAAGGTCGTCCTTCTATGGACGACCTTCTTACAGATGGTTGACCTTATTTGGACGACCTGCCTATGTGGGATGCAACTGTTCTGGACAGCTCCTCTAGACGAGATAGGGCACTTTATCAAACTTAACCATGTAGGGGTCGTCCAGGCGTCTCACTGTATGGACAACCTGGTAATGGACGAGGTTTTTATAACCATCACTTTCCAAATCTTTGTCCTGGACGACCTTCATGAACGATATTGGAGTTGTATTTTATCGTACCTTATCAACATGTATATGCTGCTTTGACTTAGAATGGAAAGTAACTTTAGTTATTCTAGAAGTAGAAGTAGAATTCATATATTTCAATAATTTTACTAGGAAGATGATGTTAAAATGATGATGTGGTGCTTCGTCAATAATTTTATTCTTATAATAATCAAACTATAATTTTTTATTAAAAAAAGCCAATAATCATATATCTCAATTAGTATCTTTTAATATTTTTAAAAATAAGATGTTTAAGATTTAAATCCACAACTTGCAATTACTCTTGTCTTTATGGTTTATAAAATAAATATAAAAAAAAACACATAAAAGTCTATATATATATATATATATATATCTTGAAGCTATTTTATTCTGGCCCATTATGTGGAAACTAAATGATCATTTCATGTGTAGTTTTAGTAACAAGATTTTTTTAATGAGTTAATGACTTGTTAATTTCCACATAACGGGTTAAAAAAGATAGAAAAAAACATGTTTGATGCCAAATTTTATCAAGTATTTAACAGATATAATAACACATTTTATAATAAAAAATAGAATTGCGAAAAATAAAGTTATATTTCGATAACTATTAGAACAATTATTTTTTTTTAAGAGCTTCATTAGACTAATTCAAATATTTGGGGGGGACTCTTATTTTTGTAGACTAAATTTTGAAAATATCAAAATAATTGAATATATATATATATATATATATATATTTATTTAAAAAAATTCAAAATTTTGGGGGGAGCCATGGCCCCCATCCTTTAACATAGCTTCGCCCCTGACAACAAGGAAAGCACTACAATATATGCCTATTAGTGTTTCTACTTCAAATGTTTCATGCCTGCCAACATATTCATTGTAGTTTCCTTTCCCATGGACTAGAGCCCAATGACTAGAACATAAAATTTTCTAATAGTGACATTTAGGATTCAAATATTTATTTCTTAATGTTCCTTGTTTGGTTTTTAACATTTTATGCATACTAAAATATCCTCACGCAAATTCATAAACTCTCTAAAATACCCTTATCTTTTAGTTAAATAATTTTAAATTAAAAAACACAAACTGATTAAAAGAGTAATTTACTGTTTCGTTAAAGGAGTAATTTGCTATTCTCAAGTTTTAGACTTTTTTCTTTATTTTCTCCATTCACGGTGCTCGTTGATAACAATTTTTTTGACTTTTTTTTGGCAGTTTTTTTTATCTCTATATAATAAGAGGATTTAAAAAGTTAGTTATGACTTTATAAAATGTCTAAAATACCCCTAATCTAATTAAATAATCCTTATCCTTAAAAAATAAAAAATAGGGTTAAAATTGTAATTCAAAAAAATTTTAAAAAAAACTACCAGAGACTTTTTTTCTAAAAATTAGCACACTTTCTATCTAAACATATCTCAAGTACGTTTGATACATTTTTTTCCCAAAAACTAGTACACACTAAGTCTAGTAATTTACTCAATTTCAAATCCTAAATTTTAGTTTTTGTAAAAATCATTTATTGCGTAACCTCACTAACAATAAATCCAAATTGAAAAATTATATTAAACTCAAAATAAAAATAGAGCATCATCGCATGTGCATAGTGCGTGTGATGAGGCTAGTGTCATTTATTCACCTTTTTAAGCTATGGGACTAATTTCATAGAGAGAAAAGGATATTAAAATAAATTGTAGGCTACTTTTATGTTTTTTTTCTTTTATTTATTTAATTTTTTTATTAAGTAGGACCCACATTAGGAAACCTTAACAAGCACCACATGACATTACCTTAACTCTTTCTTAAAAAAATAAAAATACAAAGAGTTGTTTATATATCACTTTTAAACATTATAACACTAAACATAAAAAAGTATTATGCACTCATAAAGCACGTGTGATCGATTGATTCTAATAATAATAATAATAATAAGTCAATGGCCTTTAGAACACTTAAAATGTGTTACTTTTTAATATAGTCCTTTTCTAAGCTTTTGTGCATGGACAACGATTTTGGAAAATTAAAAAAAAAAAAAAAAAAAGTAATTACATTGACGAAGTAAAAAACTGAAGGTTTCACATAGCTTCCATTACCAAAAAATATGTTACTCTTTTCGTTTTCCAATTCTACAAAACGTTCGGTATTGCTTTTGGTTCTCAGAACTCTTAGTTCAGTAGGAATAATGTTATTGCTTTTGTATCAAAGAAATTTTTTTCATCGACTAACCAATGGGTTCATATCACACCTTCAATGTAGAAGCTAGCTTACTCTGCCAGTCCCTACTAGGGACTAGCAGAGTAAGCATCTCCTTGCTCCCTTCCACCTAACATGCCATCTTTGCATCTACAACCTCTGTACTTGTGTCCTTCATACAAATGAAGTATGAAAACAAAGATTTTACTCCTCTTGATATGCACCCGAAAACCATGAGAACACTCCATTTTCAGCTTGCTTCTTTACTGTCTCTTCTATAGCTGAAGCCACAACTAATTGATAACATATATGTGTTTGTTTGTGGTCTGGTCACATTGGTGATTTCTCAGCTGCTCTTGTGGTGGCATTTCTAGCATCTATAATTTTGCCGGATCAATTTGGATGGTTTGGTTATGATGTTTTCATGTACATGTTGGTCCATGTGTTTCTCGGATCCAGATCCTCTCCATTTCTCTTTGAATTGGAGAGTATCCATTTCATGGACAGGATGTATTTGAAATAAATCAATGGTGTAAAATGTGCCACGTCAATTAAAATCTAAAACACCTAACTCTGAAAAACTTAATTGTGGTTAATTGTTCAATTAACCCCCAACAAACCCATCTGATCTGAATATTTCAAAATCTCAATTTCTCTCTCTTCTCCATTAACTCTCTCTCTCTCTCTCTCTCACAACTTTGTCGTCGCCGCTACCACAATAACCAACGTGCCAAGCCACCGTTATTGCGCTGGCTACGTCTCACACCAGCCCAACATTGCCGAACCCACTGCCCAGTTAGTTTTCTCTCTCTGTCTCTTATTTCTTATTGATAAGCTCTGTTTGGTTGCTTGGAAAAAGAAGGAAAATAAATTATTATACGGCTATTTTTTATTGATTTCTTCATGCTAATTTTGATCTCTTTTTCGTGGTTTTTTTTTTTTTTTTTTTTTTTTTTTTTTTTTTTTTTGGTTTTGAGCTTGGGAATTGATTGAAATTTGCTTCACACTCTCTCTTTGAACAAAAACCTAGTTGGAGTTTTGCAGTTTCAAACCGCCAGATCTATCTCTACAGTGCTAGGTGCGTGTAGTTCTTGTTTTCTCAATGCTTTTCACTCCAATGGGTGTTCAAGTTTTGCTAAAGATATGATTTTTTTTATCAGTTTTTATTTGGGCTTTTCTAGTTGGGTTTTTAAACTAGGAAAGTTATGAATTTTCTCTGTTAAGTGCTTCACATTTGGTTCTGGGTACTTCTGAAAAGACTTTATCAGTTTGTTAGTGCATGTCCAAATTATTTTGGGTTTTTGATTCGAAATAATCTTCCAAAATTTGGTGATTCTATTTTTCTTCTAATAAAACATCATGTATTTTTAGATGAACTTTGATTCTACTTGGACATTTATATTTTAGTCAGATATGGTTTTGATTTGTGCATTAAAGCAAGAATTGCAACTAATTTGTTAGGCATAGTTGATCATATGAATAGCCTAGTTTGTTTTATGTTTTCATTTACTGAGGCTGAAATGTTATATGGAGTAATGACCATATGTCCCTTGTTTTCTTGTTAATAGGAAAAAAATTTGGCCTTTACTAGCCAAAAGTTTAATGTATCTTTTGAGAAAAGCTTTTGAAACATTCCATGATCAATTGAAGCACCATGTATCTTGAAGTCAACTTAGGCTAATGCAGCAATGGAGTGCTTGATTTTTTTTCCAGCTTTTTGGTCAAATGGTGGAGAAACTGTCAAAAAGGGAGCTAGAATAATGGGCTACTACGTCTAATCTGGAATGCAAGAATAAATCTTGATAGAAAAACTACTAAGAAAATGAAGTTTTGGTACTCTACCAGGAAAATAGTAGCTCTACCAAAGATGGCCTTATAGTTGTAATTGAATTTTTTCAAAGTAGACCCTATTACAAGCATTCCATGATGTATTGAAGCCATATCTTGTTGTCAATAGGCTAATTTTAAGTATCATTGAAACATTGAATGTATTTTATAATTTTGACTCTTAAGGTAGTTTCATTGTTCATTTACAAAAACTTTTACAAGGATTTAGAGTACAAGCCAAGAAGAATGTAGTAAAATTTAGTTTTTATTTATTTTTTATATATTAGTTTTACTACTAAAATGTAATTGATTGTGTGCCTTTATATTTCTTATTTCTTGTAATGTTTCAAATTGAACAATTTTGATGTTGCCTATACAGTCATGAATTGATGTAAGAGTTTTATCCAATAATGAACAAAACTTTATTGAAATGTATACTTTGATTACAAGGCTATTAGAACAAGAGCCCTAATTAAATACATAGTCATGGGCAATGATTTATTTCCCTCAATAGGAACCTAAAACTTGCATTCACAAATTCTGTAAGGATGCAAGTTGAAGCCGAAGTGTAATGAATAAGATAATACCCAAGCAAAATCATCCATTCAAAAAAAATTTTGAATCATACAAGTGGCTCCTAAAGGTACATGTTGAAGTTTATGTATCCAAAAGAAAAATATATTTCCACAATACTTCTTAATGGTAGAACTTATGCAAGAACAACAAATACAACCCAATCATAACCCAAGACATAATCAAAGCAATCCTAAACTTGTGCACTTTCTTCTCAGCGGTTCAAGTTGCAACTCTATACTTCTTAGCTCTGTGCTTGGCTATCCATTCCCGCTCTAATGCTTCTGTTTCCATTCATCATGCATTGTACCTCTCAATTTTGGCAGCTTCCCACACAATATTGATGAACTTGATGTGCTTAACTCTCAGTTCTTTGTAGCACCTTTCTTCAAGATACTTCGTTATTTGTTTAAAAAAAGTACCAAAAATATTTAGCACTAGCTCACTAACTTCAATGAAAGTCACTTTTACTGGGAGACACACAAGTAGAACAACAAATTTAGAGACCATACCTTAGGGATCCGAATCGGGTTTTTTGTAGCATATTCACATAACAATTTTTCTTTCATTTGGAGGGCCATCTTGCCATATATTTTGATCATTTTTCTAGTTATTGATAGGTGGAAATATTAAAATAAACTAAATTTTTAGGCAAAAGATCTATTAAGAAACACTTCGGGTAGCTAAGTACCAAACTTATAATACTTAAACTCAATTTAATTTCCTATATAACTAAGATAGAGTAGGAATAAAGACTCAAGCTTTCTTTGACCAAACAAAAAAAGAAAAACTTGTGGAAAGAAGGATAATGAAAGATAAAATACAGACACATTTATGTCACACAAGGATGAGACAACGCACATATTTTCTTCAAAGACTAGCATCATTCTTTAACAATGAATTTCAGAATAACTACCTTAGGGAAATAGTTGGCTGGAATAGCTGGAGTAGCGTGCTCAAGAACCACTCCAACAATTGTCGGACTTCAACGGAGACAAACAACAAGCAGTTGATTGACACTATCTACTGCTTTTAGAAGATTTCAAAGCATAGTGTGGGTTTTAGAGAATAGTGTGGGCAGTAGTGGGGAAAGAGATTTATGGATTTCATGGTAATCCGACAGACCAAGCCCGCTCTTAGTTTAATTTCCTTTGTTTTCTCAAAAACCAAGTAGAGAGAGAAAACTTACTGGGTAGTGCTTGTGCCTGCAGGTGGACGGCACTTTCTGATGATGCTAGGTTGGTGTGAGACATAGCCCGCGCAACAACGGTGGCTTGGTACGATGGCTAGTGGCACCGGCAACGGTGAGGATCGTGGGATGGAGAGAGAAAGAGAAGGGTAATGGAGAAGAGAGCGAAATTGAGATTTTGAAATATTCATATCTGAGTTAACCTTGGTATGCAAACCGTGGGATGCAGAGCTTTGCTTACGTCTCTCTCTCTCTGATCTGAGTTAACTTTGGTATAATCAGAGTTTGAATTTGTTGAGTTAAGTTTTTAACATTTGTGATTGACATGGCACATGTTAGACCCTAGATGTATTTCAAATTAATCCTGTCCAAAAAATGGACACTCTCCTTTCCACTTTGAAATGGAGAGGATCCGGATCTGTGTTTCTCGGCTCATTTGGTTGGTTGAAATAGTGGGTTTTTGAGACAGCGAGGAAAGCAATGCAATGTGTACTAAAGTTTTTAGTTCTACTGCCTCCATGTCTCATGACACGAATTTTAAGAAGACATCTTGGACTTCAACACCTGGATGAATTCATACTTGTTGCCCCATTTTGTTTTATAAATAAATTTATTCAACCTTTTTGCTCCACAGATTGTCCACCAAAGATAGATTTTTCTAATAGTTGGGTCACACTGATTTATTTAATTGTTCTTAACTTATGGGCCTTCGTCATTACTCATTAGCATGGATTTAACACTATAATTTAAGTATAGTGTTGTATATTCTTCTAGGATTGGAATCTTCCTCTCCTATTATTATAATAATTAGTAAATTGTTTATGCGATGCACAGATAATATTGTAATGTTTTATATAAGATGGTTTTGGAAAAATGTTATACATATATTATAGTATAATTGTTATAGAACTTTGTTAGTAATGAGTTCATTGTAAGAACCAATAAAAAAAATAAAAAATAAAAACTGTAGGGGTTTCGGT
Source organism: Castanopsis chinensis (assembly GCA_032878915.1). Lineage (NCBI taxonomy): Eukaryota > Viridiplantae > Streptophyta > Magnoliopsida > Fagales > Fagaceae > Castanopsis > Castanopsis chinensis. Next base: position 16,452,247 of record JAVQMG010000115.1, on the reverse strand, counting down.
GGCCTGATGTTGGTGGGAGACCAGCATGACCATGGTGACAGCCCCTCAGATTCCTCTCTTTCTCTCTCTTACAAATACTTTTTCAATCTCAGATCTTTTATATTGGTAACAATACATTTTATTTAACAATCCACAACTTTTTCTTGTCTTTCTATCTCACCCCAAGCCTTATCTGGTTATTTATATTAGTCTTTAATTATTATTATTATTATTATTATTATTTTTTTTTAAATACTAACACGGTAGGTATATTAAAAGATATGAAGAAGAGAGAAAGGTGTGTAAGCTTAGGCAATTAATGAGATAACAATAAAAATAAGTTAATGTGATCTTTTGGGTAACTGTAAAAAAAATTAATGAAAAGAGGTAAAAAAAAAAAAAAAAAAAGACTAAATGCATAATTAGAATGCCACATGGTAGGATCTCATACACTCCTACATGATAAGGGGGTAACCAGTTCGCTTTGGCTGGTTTTCTTAGTGTTGCCAACTGAACTTTTCAGTTTATGAATTTCTCAATTGAAACCAACCGAAGTAATTGGAAATCAATTGGTTTCAGTTGAATTTCAATTTTCGGTCAGTTTTCGATTTTTTGTGCCTTGAGTTTGGGCTGGTAAGGCCTTCGGTTTTTTTTTTTTTTTTTTTTTTTTAATTTTTATGTTTAGGCTTTAAAAAAAATACAGCATTCAAGCCTAGTTATTTCTTGGCCCTATTTGGGCCTTTTATGGTCTTTGTTATTAGGCCTTTTCTAGAAACCTGTTTTGGGCCTTTTCTATTTTGGCCATTTTTAGGAATCTATTTTGGCCCTTTTTGGGCCTTACTACACATCAATAATTTATGAATCTACTTAACCTGCTTTTGCTCAAAAAAAGGAAAAAAAAAAAAATCTCATATAACATGCCTGCTTCAAGACTTCTATTATCCCCATTAAAATACTTACATAACCTACTTTTGATGCCCAAAAAATAAAAATCACAACTTGTTACATATTCATAAATCCAAAAATACACATATTCTAGAATCATAAATCACAAGCTGTCACTATCTCACATATTCATAACCTGCTTTAAAGCTTCATTATTCTCATTAAAATACACATATCACATATTCATAAATCCAAAAATAACTTGTCAATAGTATATAACCTTGTCAACAATACATTTGCACAACTCGTCAACATAGATTCATAAATCTAAAAATAACTTGTCAATAGTATATAACCTGTCAACAATACATTTGCACAACCTGTCAACACAGATTCAAAAATCCAAAAATAATCTAGAGCAAAAAATTGCTCTAGTGCTCAAACTAATCTGTAACTTGTTACAAGTGCCCATCAAATACGAACAAGATTAAAAAATAACCTATACAAGAAAAAATAAAATAACTTGTACAAATTTCATTACTTCATTAGTAATATGTCAATGTTCACATATTGTCCATATATAAATATCTACATAATAGCATTATAGCCAAAGACTCAAAATAAATTAGCCATATATCATTGTCTATTGCCTAATACCATATATTGTCTATATATAAGCCACTGTAAAGACTCAAACTAAAATCCCACATCTAGATGTAGGCCATTGTCTATTAGTGTCTTATAACAAAAAGTCCACATATCAATAAGTTAGGTCCACACATCAATATGTTGTTAAAATAAAAACCAACAAAACCCAGTATGTCATCATGAATACTGCCTTCCAAAGAGCAAAGAGCAATAATCAATCATCAACTTCAATTGGTGTTGGTGTGGACATGTCTAGTTTCGATGTTAATACAGCATTACTCACAAGTTCTGCAAACAAAAGATAAAAAATAAAAAGCAAATAACAAAAAGATTCACTTGTAAAATAAAACAATAAATATGCCAAGAATTCAAGACATTCAGAGTTTTTTTTTTTTTTTTTAACAAATAAAGACATCTAGTTTTGACCCCAAATGAGGGCTTCCATCATAATTGGAGATAAAGAGCTCCAGAATGGATCAAGAACACGACCAACCGTACTAAATGCAGATCCTGAGTTCTCTGCTTTTATATTGAATATTATCAATTTATCAAGCTTATTGTCAAAAAAATATCAAGTTATCAAAAAGTATAAATCTTAAATTCATATATCCTAAGTTTCATTTAATGAGATATTAGTTTTACATTGATATCAATTATGAGGTAGGTAATTATGGTTGACGATATTAATTTGCCATTAATTTAAAAATGGTTATATAATTGATCCATTTATATATATATATATATATATATATTATTCATGTTCTTATTATATATTAGTACCTTATTAATTATGAAAAAATAGGAACCTAAAAAATAAAGTATGAGTATGTTCAAAAGGCAGAGGGTGATGCCCTTGACTTTTCAAAAATCCTCCCCCTCTTGTATTTCTGGTAAATATCCTGCCATCCTCACATTCTCACTCTTCTTGTTATCCTCACGTCCTTAATTTAATTATTTAGCAACCTTTAAAGATTGTAGCCATTAATGTCTTCGTTTTTGGATATAGTATTTTCTTTTTCTAGCATTAGCACAATACAAATTGAAGGGTCATTCTACCGTACCCCTTATTTTTTTATGGGGGGTACGGTACCCACTAAAATCTAAACCACACAATTCTATTGGCTTTAATATTGACCGTTTGATCAAATTTAATGGTTACCAGTTACCGGTAGAACATGTAAGCATATAAAAGCAAACCAAAAGTTTTTTCACTTTCCTTCAATTCTAATTTCTGAGGGAATCTAGAGAAGATGATGTCGATGTCGATGTTGATGCTCTTGAGAGTTGATACTGCTTCTGCAAACTCCAAGATCGGCAAGGCAAGGTGTGAACTCTTTCTTCTTATTTTTTTTCATTTTCAACGATTAGAATCATGTTTTTCTTCTTTCTTTCTTTTCATATGTGGTTTTTTGTTTCTTGGATTTGAATGACTTCAGAACCCTAAACTCCCTAAGGATATGGTTTTGGTGTTTGAATATCATAGATTTTAGGAGAAAATGGGCAATTAACCCTCATTTTCCAACAATATAGTTAGTAGGCATCATAACGAAAGTATATATTATACTAACATCTCGACTCTTAGAGAGTCGATTTTGCTTAAGAAATCGAGCATCAGAAGGTCGATTTCCTTGCTCTGGTCAGGTCTAATATGGAGATTTTCCACGTGGCAGCCACCTGGAAATCGAGTTTTAGAAACACAATTTCCATATGAAGAATTAAAATACTCGCATTATATTGTCATTTGAGCCACGTGGACTTTAGCTAGAAATCGAGTCTTAAAGACTCGGTTTGTATAAAGTAAAATCGACTCTCAGAGAGTCGATTTGCAAGCTATAGTCCAATTAAGTCACATGGTTAGGGCAGCAGTTCTTTAGTCCACATTTTGTGTTTTCCCTGGGTTCTGCCGTTTCCCACACCATATTCTATTTTCTGGGGCAGCAACTCTCTCTTCCTCACTCACTCACTCTCTCTCTCTCACTCTCATACAAAATTTCAAATCAAACTCATCCTCTATTTACACATCCTCATGTCAGGTAAGGTTTTTATAGCATACACTCTCTCTAGTTGTTAGGTTTTTTTTTTTTTTTTTTTTTTTGCTGAATAGTTGTTAGTTACATATATGTAATGTTAGGGTTTTTTTAATGGGTAGTTGTTAGTTACATATATGTAATGTTAGATTTTTTTTTTTTTTTTTTTTTTTTTTTTTGTGGGTATGTATCATGAGTTTTTTTGTTTGGTTTGTTATTTTTCTTTATATTTTTGATAGCATGAGTGAAGATTTGTGTGTTTAGTTTTTTATTTTATTGGAGTATGATTAATGGTTTTTTTTTATTGTTTAGAAACAAATGATAATGGTTGAGTATATATGCAAATGTGGGGTTTGTATATGCATATGATGTAACTAGTGTATATATTTGGTAGGCTTTTTTTTTTTTTTTTTTTATAAAAAGTAAAAAATATTTAAGATATATTTGTATTGTTAGCCTTTTTTCATGGCTATTTTTGTTGTTGTTTGGTTTAATATTTTTCATTATTTTTTTGTTAGAATGATATGAAATTTTGTAGTGGGTGTGAGTTGTGCCTTTAGTTTTTTTATTTGTTTGAGTATGAAATGATAATGATTGAGTGTGTTTGTATGTGATGTGGAGTGAGTATATGCAAATGTGGGGTGTGTTTGATATAAGAAGTTGTAATTTTTGTACTTTGAGTACATAAAAAGTTTTGTAATTGTGTTAAAATATGTCACTAACATATTACCTTGACTATAATAGGTTCACAATCTCTAAAGAATATTGAAATAAATGTATACTACGTTGGACCTCTTTTCAATCCTGAACAGATTGACGGATTCCCATTTCAAGGGCCGAGTATCGAATGCTATTACATGATTATACGTCGTAAGTTGAAGACAGTGAATGATTTGAAGATGAAAATAATGGAAGAATTGAGTTTGAGCCCTACTTGTTATGACATAAATATTATTTATCGTTGCTCACAAGAAATCCTTCATGAACAGATAAATTACAAGTATATGGCGATCAAAGAAGATAAACATGTAAAGGTCATGTTTAATAGGATCCGTAAAATGCCCCAAATAAATGCTGCTGAGTTGTACGTAAGTTCCGAGCGGCTCGCAGAAGTTGATGTCGAGGAGTTGCAACAAACAACTACATCTTTGCAACTTACAGCCTTAGATGATGGATGCACTACAATGGGAGGTTACACACTCTCATCTCAAGATTATGCTGCCAATACCTGTGAAACACTCTAACCTCAAGAGACATATTTAGGGGTGGAGGACGAAGATCATTTTGTGAATAATGATGAAAATCTTGATGATATGGATGAGTACGAAGAGAGAATTGAGCGAGGCGACTTTGAGAAGGATGTGGATGATCATGAACTTGCTCCCAATTTTGAAGAGGAAAATATGGAGTGCCATTCGATGCAAATATGCAGACGAGGATATTGGAGTCCAACATGTTACAAATACGACCACTGCCTACACACCTCCTGCCGAGTCATTCGACGCAAATACTTGGAAAAATATGGTTGATCCTTCACGTCTTCAGATTCCATTTGTTTCTACTTGGGAAGATGGGATGCATTTTAATAAAGGGTTGACTTTTGCAAATAAAGAGGCGGTGAAGCGTGCATTGATAATATACGCAGCAAAAGATAATAAAAATTTTATAATCCGGAGGTTGACCAAAACTAAATTATGCGCCGTATGCATTGACACCAACTGCAAGTGGTACGTTGGGGCATTCATGAAGGCTAAACTTAATGGTCTATGGATGGTCACGTCCTATGTGGGTCCACACAGTTGTATACCCTTTGGCCTGCGAAGAGACAGTAAAATGATGGTTTCTAATTTTGTTGCATCAGAAATTGTGGGAAAATTGCGACAAAAGCACACTGCTCATATTGATGAGCTTTGGGAGATCACACATACTAAGTATAATCATGACCTTTCTTACTATAAGGTATGGGATGCAATACAAAAGGCAATTGCTAAGATATATGGGGATTGGGAGGAGTCTTACCAAAGGTTGCGAAAGTTGTTGTTGGCATACTTGGATCAGGATTCAGGTACCCAGTACAACTATTGGACCATACCTAGGCCCATAGATGGTACTACGTTACTGCGCTATGTATTTTGGACATTCGCTCTATGCATTGCTGCTTTCAGATATTGCAGGCCAGTGATCAGTATTGATGGGACTCATTTGTATGGTAAATATCGAGGGGTGTTGATGATTGCAATGGCAACCGATGCTAACCAAAAGGTTTTGCCTCTTGCCTTTGCTGTTGTGGACAAAGAGTCAGGGCCTAGTTGGGGGTGGTTTTTAGAGTGTCTCAGGACTTCGATAGAGCATGTGATACCAAACGAGGGCATTTGCATTATTTCTGACCGACATAAAGGTATCAAATGCGCTATTGCAGAGTGGCCTAGAGGTGAGGACAGCACAGAACAGGTATCTCACTAATATTGCCTTTGACATGTTGCTAGCAACTTTAACACACACTTTGATGACCCGACTCTAAAGGCATTGGCCTTGGCCTTGAAAGCTGGATATGCGATGAGTGAAGCAAAATTTGAGTCCATAATGCAAACCATTAAGGATGTCGAGATTAATGCACTGAGGAGTGTAGACCCTGATGATCCTCATCTTGAACGCTATATGCCATACACATATTTAATGAGTGAGGATGTGGAGAAATGGACCCAATCACATGATGGTGGAAGACGTTACGGGGCAATGACAACCAATATCTCTGAGTGCTTTAATGGGGTACTTAAAGGTGCTCGCGGTTTGCCCATTGCTGCAATGATTGAGTTCACTTGGAGCAAACATGTTGCATATTTCCACGATCGACATAAAAAAATTAGTTCTGATCTCTCTCGAGGTAAGGTGTGGAGTGATTATGCAATGGGGATCTATACGAAAAATGTCGATAAAACTTCAGGACACACTCTGAGAGAATTTAATCATGAAACTGGTGTATATCAAGTGGTTACCCCGTACAACGATCATAGAGGTGGAGGGGGAAACCACAGTTATGAAGTGCGCGTATTGGATAGAACATATGGCTGTGGAAAGTGGCAAAACCTTAAGATCCCTTGTTCACATGCAATTAAAGTTTTGCAGCAGTTGCATCTTGAAGCGACCAGCTATATTGACCCATGTTACAGTTTGGATAACGCCATTCACACATATTCACATCAATTTGTGGTGCCAAAGTCAAAGTCCGAATGGAGGGACGTTCACGGACCACGGTGGGTGCCTGACCCAAGTCTGTTGCTGGCCAAAGGTCGTCCTGTGAAGTCAAGAATAAGGAATGAAATGGATGGGGTACGGCGAAAACGGGGAAGCCCGAACCCAGATTCGGACTTGAGGGAGATTCAACCGAGGTAGCGATGTGGAGTGTGTCATGAAGAAGGGCATAACTGCAGAAGATGTCCCAACTCCCGTGGGGCTTCGACAAGCGGTTCCCGTGGAGCTTCGACAGGCTGTAGTGCTACAAACTAGGCAAGTGCCTTTGCTGTTTTGATATAATATGCTCAGAACTTCATTTGGTTTTTGTTCTTCGCATTTAGGAACTAGAAACCGTATTTTTAATGTTTTTCAGCCGAGCGGATGCTCGATTTTGGAATGGCATTGTACGTGGGAGTTGTGGTTATCTTCAGTATGGACAAGTGCTAGGCGAACATGTTGTATAAGTATGGACAAGTGTTAGGCAATTATGTGGACTATGTTGTATCGAGTCAGTTGTTATTTTCTTTATTGTTGAATGTTGTTGTAATTGAACTAGTAGCTATCCATGTACTCGTTACATTAGTTGCGTTGTGCAGCTTTTGCCTATAATGCCAGCTCTGCTAGTACTTTTAGACGTGGTTAAATTTGTATGGTTTTGACCTAAGAGGGCAACTATAGTGCCAATGAACAGTTACTGTCTTAATGTAGTGGCTGATGTATTCTAGATTTGGTTTACAGCAAGGGAATGGGAAAACTCTCTAGTTTACTGCTGTAGGGGAAGGGGTAGGCAACCAAAAAAAAAATCCTAGTGGAAATCGAGTCTCTAAATCTCGATTTCCATTTGGATGGCATTAGCGTAAATATAATTGATACTAATCGAGCTTTAAAGACTCGATTTACGTAGGACTAATTTACCAAAACGCCACTGCAATGGAAATCGAGTTTCAAGAAGTCGATTTACAATGGAATTTTTTTTTTTTTTTTTTTGTGTTTTTAATTGTCAGAACTGTATTTGAAAATAACAAAAATATGAAATTTAACTTGTACCTATCTATCTTAAACTTTCAATGTGTAATATGAAACTTTTGGAATTAAATAGTTTACGCTCCATGGCATCTTCATAATGAGGCTGACCATAATTACACACCGCAACAATGCATACTACACCAGATCATACATTATTATTATTATTATTATTATTATTATTTACATTTTATTTTAGGCTTCAAATTTATTTGGTAAACCGAACTTCTTATCGTAAAATCTTTGCAAAATATGTGATTGGATATACCATTTGTCACACTAACTCCAAGACTTCAAGACTCTTGAACTTGATAGGCCAAGACTTTTACCATCACACCAGTGTGTCCCCCTTTCAAAAACAAAATGAATACATGCAAAAGGATCTTTTTCATTGTGTCTGAGCATGTGTGGGTGTGTGTGTAAGAGAGAGAGAGAGAGAGAGAGAGAGAGAGAGAGAGAGAGAGAGAGAGAGCAACCAATATGGAAAAAAATGAAAATAAAAAAAACCAAAGCCAGAATTTAGGGCAACTAAAGTTTCATTTACAAAGCCAACATTCATTTACAAAGCCAGAGAGTTTCTCTGATAAATGCAAAAAAGTTTCCATCAATTTGGTAACTAATTTCAAGTCATCAGATTTAGAAACAGTCAGTTTACTTTTTCCATTAACATTAGAGATGTCAAAATCAGAAAAATCACCAATCTAAGGTAGACTCTTGACCTGAAGGAAAAATACCATCCATTCCATGCTCAACTGAAGAATCTCTCGTTGCGTCCACAGGCGGCTTAACTTTCCCAAAGTCCATGTACCGTGCAAAAGAGGACTGCAAACAATTTACACACTCATCAATAAGGCCTTATAATAGGAAACTACAGAGGTTGAATATAAAAAAGATGGATAAACTCTGATTTGCATCACAATGATGAAATTATTTTTGACTGTTTCTTATAGTTAGATAGATAGTAGCCATTGTATTACTGCCCTATCATATTGAAGCTAGGTGGAACAAAATAAATCATGCAAACCATTCTCCATTCAGAACTAAGAAGCTTGTTGCTCTTCCAAACATATTTGTTAGTGATTTTTGCGTGGATGTTAATATTTGAAAAAGACAAAAAAAGGAGGTATGCATTTTTAGGCGTATGACCCATACTATACATATAATTATAAAAGCAGGGTTGAATTCCATTAGGTTTGTAACTTTCTTTTATTGTAACCTTTTAGAGAGGTTCTTGTCAAAACCAACCAATAGCACGAACCTAACAATGCTTATGCTGAATAAATGAATGAATAGTTTTTGTCCTACTCTTAATTTTTTTTTTTATTCATTGATATTAGCTCTTCATTCCTGTAAGAAACCAAAACCCGTTTCGGGTTTGATTGAAACACTTTAATTTCCATGGTTTGTTTTATACGTAAACAGTTAGCTGTGTAACACATAACCGCTTATCATTTTGTGAAAATGTACTTCTAAACATGGACATGTCATGAGTCATGACCTGAGAAACTCAGGTTTATTTTAGCAGATGTTTAACCGTTATAAAATTAAAACAATACCATGGGGGTAAGTCAGTAAGTGTTCCGTGAGTTTTTGAGTACTTTTCTTCCCTACAAATTTTTGTTTACAATCTAAGTAAAAAATGGGTAAAAACCCGGTGGGTCTTCAGATGGTGATATATTAGATATATATTCATTCTCTTTATTTAAAAAAACACAAGAAGAAAACATGGCAAAACTTTGACCTCAAACTGCCTAAGCCAACTCTTCCTCTCTTCTATCTTCTTCTTACTAAATGCCAGCTCAATGGCCTCCCCATCCAGTTCATCTTCCCAAATAACATCTTTCCTGTGTTTCCCAAGATTTGCAAAGTACTCTCTTCCTTCCTTTGATGTGCTTGTTCCCAACCCCTAACATACCAACAAGAATCAATATGCAAAAGACAGAAAATAGATAATAGAATAAAAGGTTCTGTAATTGGTTCACATGTAAAAAATTTAACAATGCAAACCTTATAGCACTTGATAGACCACCCACTTGCATTGCCCGTCAAATTGTGCTTCCATGACTCGTACTCAGGCATGGTATAAAATGATAGTTGTCCCATTTTTATGAGTTGCCTACAAAGATGATAATGACTATTTTCCCTCAAGAAACATTGCACTTATATTGAAGTTGTGCTAATATTTGAACTAGTTAACTGAAATTACCAACCTTCACAATAGGAGTGATACAATTAAGGAAGATGGAACTTTTAACAGTGATGGCCAATAAGAATGAATAAAATTGATCAACAGCCCTTTGATGTGGGAACCATCATGATCCTATACAAGAATTATAGTTAAAATTTTATATTTGTTGAAGGTTGTCCATGTGCCTTGTAAAGAGAATTGTAAGCATAAAACAAGAACAAAAAAATAAGAGAAACGTAAGGTGCACCTGATCAGTCATTATCATCAAATGACCATATCTCAAAGATTTTACATTGGTGTATGCTGCTGAAGTCCAAGAATCTGCTTTATGTACCCAATTTCTTTATTCTCAGTGAGGCTTCCCTCACATTGAGCAATTTACCTCTCAATGGGAACACACCATAGTAATCTCGACCCACAGCAGCAAGCCCAGCCAACTGTAATAGAATGAATAACGTCAAAAATCATACAAAGTGAAACCCAATAGAGCTAACTTTAATGCTAAAATACTCTGCACAATGACACAAAAACTTACTGCAAGAGCCTTAGCTAGATCTCCTTCAATTAAAATCAAGGTACATTTATCAGATTCATTCCCTCCTGCTTTGTTTAATGTGAATTTAGCCTTTCTTTTTAATGTCCTAAAGATGTACAAATCACAAGGACTATTCCTGTGCAAACATGGATGCTACTGCTACCATCTTAACTGTTCCTCCACTTAAACAACTCACAGAACTGCCGGAAGGAGAAACATCTTTTAAGCCAGTTGAAGCATCATTATTACTTATTTGGTCACATTTAGGATCATGCTGTTTACAATCAATAAATCAGTACAAGATTCAAAAGACAATCAAGAAAGTAGCAGAATTTACTTATCAAAAAAAGTAGCAGAAATAAGATCCCCATTTTGTGCCCAAAATCTACCTTCTGACCTTCACTTTCAGGTTTGCTTCCAGATATAAATGCATCTGATTCCCTAACTCTGTTGATCAAGTTGGCTGTCGAGGTATTTGGATGTTCATTCCCTACACCACTACCTGCACCAGATTCACCAGATGAACTTTGAACAGTTGATTCTACTTGACCTGTATACAGAAATATCAGCTTGGTGAATTGAGCAACATTATACCTGCTAACATATTTATAATAAATGGATTCAGGTTAAACAAAATAAATAAACAGCTAGCCACCTGATGAAACCATGTTATCTCCTTGCATATTTCCAACTAAATTTCTAATTCGAGGATATCCCTCAGACATAACAGAGGATAGTGAAACAGAATCAGAAGGAGGCTGTGAAACAGAAACTAGTCCAGGTTGAGCTACACCGGAATTTGCAACACCACCAGAACGTGATGGGACAGCCGTCGCAATGACACTTCTCAGAGGTAGCACCCTTGTTGCACCTGAATCACCAGAACCAGCCCTATTACGACGCTCTCCTTGTGTTCCTTCCACATTACTTGCCCTTGTACCAACCGATGAAACAATTGGCGCTAGGGAATTACCTGAAATTAAATAGCATCAAATCACCATATAGAAGTTACATGGTGCAGGTAAGTAAAAAAAAATTCTTACCAGCATGTATATGAATGTTTATGTGCCTTGGGGCATTCCCAATACCAACAGAACCAAAAGTCATGGGATTTGGCTGAGGAACAGAACCACCAAAGAGGGAGCTGGTTTGAAAAGGAGTAGGCTGCAAATAATAACACATCACTAATCCATAACTGACACCAAACGATCGCAATCATTTAGAAGCCATAACTACTAGGATTTAACAAAGCAAATCTACAATTTCTTTAGAGTCTATTGGCTTGTTCTACTTATTCACTGTACTTGTTAGCTTATACTATTTGTTCTCTATTTGGAGACTAGCATATGCCTGATTCCTATTGAACGTCCTTACTACACCCCATCAAAATTCAATTGGACTTTTTTTTTTTTTTATCAGTCAAATTTGAATTGGACTTCATGGAGCATCTGCCTTAGTCGTGACCAAGACTTCTAGTTTCAGGAGAAAATACTATTATTGCTGAATACCAATGATTGATTTAGAGACAAGAATGGGTCGGTCAATAAACATATTGACCCCATTTTCAGAATAAGTAAGAATACTTTATTGAAAAAATGAACTACCTCGCATACACAAGAGTGCACAAAATAGTCCTGGAGTTACAAAAATTGATAGTTACAATTTAATGAAAAAGAATCAACGAAATCTAGAATGTAATGTATCTCGCTGTGACCCAAAACACAAGACTATTCAAACAAAGTTATTGGGAGAGACAAAATATTGACCTACCCATGACAAATATTGCAATAAGTCACTCACCTAAGATATTGCTACTTTAATTTGGAAATATTCTATTATCAAATCAGTCTTACAAATACCTTGTATGTCCAAAAATTTCCTAAACTAGTGAACTGATATTTGAAATGCTTAATATTAGGTAAAAGAATTGATAAAGCGTGCAGCTACTAACAAACCTGAACCATTATAGGATTAGGGCCTGATGAAGATATGTACACTGCAGGCCCAGCATTTACAACAGATTCTGCCTGCAAATCAAACCGCTAGAATTTTTTAAATGCTTTTGATGTTAGAAGCTAAACTTGTTTTTAATTAATCTTTCATAAATAAGTGAGTTTCATAAGTTAATGTGGTGGGAAGTTTATTGAAGTTATGTGTGGGATTTATGAATGTAAGAGTTAGAAAATAAATGTAGTAAGAGTTAAAGGTTGGATGGTATACTATATAAACCCTTCATCCATCAAGTTTTATGCAAGAGTTGAAGAGAAATACTAAACTTTAAAGAGTTCTAACTCTTCCCTCTCCACTCTCTCTCCCTTTATTTAATTTGTGAGTGTGGGTCTCTTCTATACACTAAGTAGTGTGTGGATATTTGTGAGAGTAAGGGAGGAAAGGTCCATCAGTATTTTGTTTTATTTCCAACATTTGACATACAAAAGAACTAAAGCACAAAAGAGGGATAAGACTTATACAGGAGACTGTCCCATTCGCAGTGTCAAAGCCTTGCGGCCAAGCTCAAGAAGAAGGGCACCAAGATGTTGCATTGAGATTCCCAATTGCATTGATTCTGCCTGTATTTGGCCCCTTATAATGGGATCAGAAGAAGATCCCTCTTGCTCCAAGCGTCCTGCAATATGCTACAAAGTTGCAGCAAGTTACAAACAACACATAATCAGACAATAAGGCAAAATCCAAGGAATGTAAAATTGGCACATCTTAATGAATATATCAGCTTCATCAAACTCAAGTTACAGTAATAAGAATCTTATACGAAAAAGAAATAGCTGATACAATACATCAGCGTTGGAAAAGAGTAATTCATCTATCAAAGGTACTTATTGAAGCACTGCATAAAAACATTGTAGTCAAAGAAAGTTCTGTAAGATAAATGTCCCAAGGCATATAATATTATATAATATATTAATATATACATATATATACACACTTATCAAAAAAATATATATTATAAAAAAAATGTGAATTAATTTCCTCCATACTTTAAGATCTCCAGGGATCAAAACTTTTCAGTACTAATTAATTTTTAAGATCCTGTGACTGCATCACAATGAAACATGCACAGCACAATACAATGAGGTGTTGACAATATGTTTTACACCAAACATTGAAACCATTCAATGCACTGATAAAATTAACTTTAGTGGGTGGATGGCAGATGACCCACGGCCAGAAAGGGACTCTTATGAGTTAAAATGTGCTGCTTAGGGCCTCCTTATGCTTTGTTTCTTATGTTTAAAACTTGATATGCAATATAATTTCTCCATTTAAAAATTTTAAATGAAACGTATAACTATGTTTCTTATGTTTTGGAAACAATTTTTATTTATGAGAATTTGAGTGCAATGTAGAAGATGCGCATATTTCTTCTGTATGCTTTGAAACATACACACGCACATATTAACTCTATATTGTTACATACTTTATTATCATTATAAGGATTTACCATGCATACTAAAACAAACTGTGTCACTCTTTATCCTGTGTGTTGGGCATCAAGTCATCAACTTATTTAGCTTTTGCATTTTGCTGAAAGTGTACTTGCACTTTGAAAAAGTAAGATTTTAAAAATATGTATATCAAGGCTAAGAGCTTAAAGCTGACCAAATAAGCAAGAGACAAATGGACACTTAAGAAATCCATTTAGAATTCTTATGATCCATATATATTTCTAAAATAATACCAGATTCAGTGAAAAGATATTGGAACTAATGAAACTCCTCTCTTTTACTCAACAAGAAATGTTCCAAAAGTTGCTAATGTCACAACAAACCCAAATGCATTCTTCCACAAAGAGACAAAAAATCAGAAATAATGGATATAATCTAACAAAAAGCCAAAAAAGAGGTAGAGAACGAACATACACACAAATATAGTGCAGCAAAAGGAACAAAACAAAGTCACCCAAAAAAAACCCAAGATTTAAAGTATTCTGAATATGGTGATTACAGATAGTGCAGCAACAGCGTGACCACTGAGAAGCCGTTCTGCTTGACGCAGGACAATGCTCAATGCTTCAGGTGTAGGCAACCCCTGTGCACTGGAAGGTAATTCCACCCTTGGTAGTTCACGGGGTTTGGTCGAAGATGAATTTGGCTGATACCCTACATCATGGAGAACTGGTTAATTTTATGCAATCATTTGCAACTACAAGTTAAAAAGGTTTTGGAATCAACATTTTGAGATAGTGTCTGCTCCATGCGATTCATAAACTCAGAGAGAGTGCTCAATGAATCAGGGATAAGCTGAAACGAAGGGAAAAAAAGATACATGAAAGACAGTTTAATGCAAAACACATGTGAATCATCAATGTAAGAATATATAACTACCATATGAAGGGAAGGAATAGGTATTGCTGCTGCAGCCAGTGGGATTTGCACAACTTGAGGTAAAGATTGGAATGGTTGACTAGAAAATGCCTGCCCAGACTGTGCTTGACTTCCTGTTTGGGCCTGGCCTCCAACATTACCACGCATCCCTTCTGTTTCGTTTCCTTGAGGAGGCTGACTGGGAGCATTTGGCTATGGGAAAAAAAATCATCTTAATATGCTTTACATAAAAACAAGTGTCATGTTATCCCTTTGAGAGATCAAATTTTAGTTACCAACACAACAACCACAAGTAAAAGACAATATTAGTCAAAACCACTATATAGTTCCTTCCCATGTGCGTCAGGCATTGATCTTTGATCAGATGTTAGTTGCCATCCAATTCATGTGCACCTAATTATGCTTAATGTATTGCCTTAAGTCATAGTTCAGTGCCAAACTTCGAGTGGTTAAAAACTTATAATTGAAGGAGAGAATATGACCAATAGCGTATGTATCCTTTATCCAGGTCAAGTCATGAAGCAGAGAAAATTAAAGATCATGTCAGAGCCAACACAAAGACACAGTACGTAAGGAAAAAAGTGAACATTGCAAAAATGAATATATATACCAAGCAAATGGAAATGGTGATAAGAAGGCTATAAATTCAGCAAGTCCTTGAGTCAACAAAGTGTTACATAGTCAACAAGAGGAGTTTGAGATCTGATGGATGTGTAAGTGAATGATATTTACAGTAACTAGTAAATAGGTTTAACATGGTTCAAACAGGGATTGCAAAGAAGAAAGCAATACCATGAAGGTAGAAAGAAAAATAATAAAAATATAGGAACCTCAAAAGTGTCAAATGATTAACTAGATTCATGAAGCCAAACCCATAGATTGTGAATCTAGTTGACTATATATAGATCAGATTGTTACTGCTACCAGTTTCCAGAAGTCAAGCTGTTTAGATTTTTCCAGAAGTGCTACTGCTACCATTTTCTACCATAGTATTGCTTTTGGCAATTTCGGCAGCTCTCTCCTTGTTTGCCTTGAATAAATTAATATCAACAAAGAAACCTGGGTAAATATGAAATATGAGCAACAAGAAAAAGAATTGCTATAGCTCCAACAAGAAAAGTAAATTAGCCTTATACAAGCATGGAAATAGCATAGTGCCATCCAACTCATGGGGATACAAAAAAGTGGGGCAGCAGCATAAAATGGTAAGGATGTTATGGCAAGAGGCAATGTGAACTATCCATTTTTTCATTTACGTTTCAAGAGATTTTTTTTTCCCTCCTCTTAAGTTGCAGAGGGTACTTCTTGCTTAAATTAAGCGGTTGAGGCAGAAAAGAGTGGTCATCGTTCCCAGCAAGCATGATTTGAAATTGTCTTCCAATAGACATTGTTTAAATTAACAATTTTTCATTGAGGGAGAACCAAATGAGGCCCCACAAAATCCCAAGCTAAGTAATAGAAGCACATTGCACTTAAAACATAACCTGGTATAGATATATCTGCAACTTCATCAAGAGCCTTACATACAGGTGTTGCAGTTCCTTCTTCACAGAGGGCATCATAGGCAGCAAAAAATGAAGTCACTGACTTCCTTCAGTTATAAAAATATCAATCAGAAGCAATAAAACTATAATTTTCCCATCTTAGTCTAGAAAATTTCAACTGGATAATTCTTATGAGAGATGAAAATGAAACTTTCACTGCTTTCTTAGTTTAGGAGTTGTTCAAGTATAGTCACTGTCCACTGAACCATTCTACTCTTTTAATAAAATTATTATTTACTGTAAAATAAATAAATAAATAAAAACCCATCACTTTTTATAAAAGCAAAGAACACTGAACATAATTTAAGCTAATATCAAGAAACAGGCACACATATTGGCAACTAGACATAGCAAGTAATAAGTTCAAAGATGAGAAGAAATAAAAGCAAAATGACTTGGTTATACACACACATACAAACAAACACACATGGGAATTCTGACTTCACTTTATTAAAGGTCATGCGGATGCGCACCTAATCTGACTTCACTTTATTTCTCAAGTCATGCAATTTTTCTAGTTGTTGCTGCAAATAAGCCTAAGTCCAAGTTTTCGAAGAAAAAGCATAAGAAAAATTACAAAGCCACTTGGAAGAACATAAATCTTCTAGTTATTAACCAAAAGCCCATCCCATGAATGTTGATGAGTCTGCACAATACCTCTTCAGCAGAAAGACCACGAAACTCTGCGGTCATTTCGTGAGCGAACTTTGACCACATACGCAGTCGTTATACTGCTGTTTCTATATTCTTAAGAAATCTCCTCCGTTCTCAGCTATTCTTGCCTGTTTAAGACATGACGCTTGTATCACTGCTACTGAATGTCAACTAGATTTGAAAATTGATGCTAACAAGAAAACCTATTAAAAATGTTTTTTTTTTTTTTTAACCAATTCAAAATGTAAACAAAAAGGAGAGGGAGCAAGACAAGTGAAACACACACTGAAATCATATTTTTTTTAAAAACCACCGAAGCAACTATTATTAGCATTGCACTTGAACATTAAGTATTAGAGAACACCATGTATTAGTTAGTATAGATCATATTAACCATAATAAACATAGCACAAATATATAAGGAGTATGTGCCTATCTAACATAGAAATCTTTGTCTTTCTTCTGTCTAATTACCTTTTTTGAATCTTACGCCGTCTCGTATAATGAGGAGGAGGTCTTGCATGTCCTTCGTCAAATGCCTTGGGTCCAGCTTTGTTTCCATGTTTGTGCCCCCTTGTCCCACAAGGAGGTGCCTTTGATATGCGCTTCGGCCGACCTGCTGGCTCTACAGCTAACCCAACTGGTTGCTCAGCCTAAACATGGGATGGGTCGGTGGGTGAAGAAGGGCTAGTGGACGTACTGTGGGAGGGTGGCTCCGTGTGTATGTCAGGAGGGGTTAGATTAAGACCGAGGTCAAAGGATAGAATGGGTGCAAACTCAGGAAATGATCGTGGGGTGGGTGGACGGATGTCAGACGCAGGACATGGATGTGGGGTGGGTGAAGAAGGGCTAGTGGACGTACTGTGGGAGGGTGGCTGCATGTCCATGTCAGGAAGGGTTGGATCAAGACCCAGGTCAAAGGATGGAATGGGTGATAGCTTAAGAAATGACAGTGGGGTGGGTGGACGGATGTCAGACCCAGGACATGGATGTGGAGTGGGTGAAGGGATGGTGGTGGGGCTAGGAGATGGATGTGTGGTGGATGGGTGGGGATCGGGGGTAGGGACAACTCTCGGTGTAGCAACAGGCAGATGAGAGCCATGTCCGACAGGAGCTCTGCTCGTGCTTGGCCTCTTAGAAGTGCTTGGGCTCTGAGTAGGCGCAGCTGCAGGAGTAGCTGCCTCATCGTTCGGGCCCTCGGGGATAGGAGGTTATACACGGACAATCTCCTGCACTGCCGTCAGCACACCAGTAATTAAATTGTGGTCCTCCGTGCCCACTGGGTGACGCCTCAACAAACGAGCGTATCCTTCAATCTGGACAGGAAAAAACCATGTATATTAGTAATGCAATACGAAATCAACCATGCTAATTAAAAATTCAAACGAACAGAAATTTAAAGTTACCATTAGAATCAATCTAGCACCGAGGACATTGATGAACCTCCGAGTTACCCTTTTGTACCAATCGAAGTACTCGTGTTTTAGAGGCATATCACTAAGCACTGCCTCACAACGCCGTTGAAGGCGATTACCCTACTCCATAATATGCGTAGCATGTTTCCGCATCCAATCAACGCCAACCTTCCCCTGCAAGTCAATGCCATGAAGCACTATATCGGTGTCAACATTACGGGGAACTTCTTGGATCATCCCGAATTGATGAACGACACGATCCGGTGTATGTTTCTCTACTAGGTGGAAACATACAAGCGGCACCGTTGCCGTCCATACAGCCCTTCCTGCAATGCACCATGGCGGAAGGTCCTCGAATTCAGCTTCATACGGCTGCCACACCACCTACAACAACCAAGAAACAAGTACGCAACACATTACCCAACAATGTTAATAGAGCAAAGTTCACCAAATGTAGATCTTGTTCCTAAACATGTTAAAGAAGGCATTTTCATACCTGGCCTAGTAACATGGAAGCTATTTGCTCGCGATACCTATCCAGGAAGATGTGGGCGGGCCTGTTTTTCTTGTTTGGGACCCACAACCACCTACAATCAAGATCAAGAGATCATTAACTTTGTACAACTTTCCCACTTAGAAAATCATATAATTAAAACTATAATGTAATCAATCTATGGATGGTCAAGTTAATGGATGGTCAACTATTTATAACCTTAGCCTACCCACTAGCTTTTGAACTATTTATAACCTTAACCTTATGCTGCATTTAGAATATGTTTTCTAATAAGATAGTTAATCTAATAAACTGAAGCTTGGTTAACTAAGCAGCTTTTATATACTTATAAAGTAATAAAAAATTATAGGTAACAAATATATTAACCTAATCGTATAATATAGAGTATATTCATATGAAAAAGGTATATATGAGACTCATTTGTTTAAAATTGTTTAATATTGACTTAAATAATTCCTAGTAACTTTGAAAATAAATAAATAAATAAATTGAAGTTACGACACGTATGAGGTACAAACTTACTTCAGGGACAGTGGACCATGCACTGGAGGACCATAAGCACCCACTAGCGAGCTACGTTCAACCGTCGGGCACAAGTATGGGAACTTGGCCCATGCCCAATATTGCACCAACAGCAAGCACCCACCAATCTGATTAGCTTTCTTATCGTTTGCCCTGCATAACTCTCAATACAACCATGCAAGGAAAGCACTTCCCCAACTGTACCTTCGTGGGTTGCGAAGGTCTTCCAACTGCTGCACCCACATTAGATGCACCCTATCGCCGGATTTGTCCATGAAGATCGTGTCCCCTAGTAGCGCTAGGATGTAGCATCGTGCATACTTATGCACCTGATCCTCTTCAGCATTAGCCGGCAATGGATTGGCAACAGCTTCCAAAAGCTGTTGGATGAGAATCCTTTGGCAAGGAAGTTGCTTTCTCTGATCATTTGCAGGTAGGAAGCCAAGGAATTCCTCGCACACATTATCCCAATCTTTTTGCGTGCTCCTTGTAATAGCCTCGCCATCAACAGGAAGCCCGAGAAGAACCTCCACATCTTGCAATGTGATGGTGACCTCACCATGTGGCATGTGGAAGGTGTGAGTCTCTTGCCGCCACTGCTCCACTAAGGCTGTTATCAGGCCGTGGTCAATCTCTCTCCCCGGGGTCCTAAGGAGTCCCTCCAAACCAAGTGCCTTAATGATGTCAAGGACTCGGTCGTCCACCATTGGCTCTCGATCGGAGAACTCTTCACTACGGGCACGACATTTAAGGGACGCTGGATCCTGCACAGAACAAAACCATGGATTAATACAAACTAGGGAAGTGCATGTACATTGTATGAATTAAATGCATGTACATTCAACAAAGTTTAGTTTTGTGTTTTACCTGCCCATTTTAAATAGCTTTTGACCGATGGTTGGGCTGCAACGTCAACACTGACGGGTCAATGGAGCCAGGCTGCGCATGGTCAATCTGTCCAACATTTGCAGCAGCCATATTACACCAGAAATGATAAGCAATTAGCACGTAATACAACGAATCAACAAAAAACTAGCATTTTCTTATTATTATGTGCTCTACACACAGTACGTTGAATTATGTGCTCTACACACAATAGTGGTGAGCAATTAATAGCAACATTACATATTAAACTACATCTTCAATGATTGTCTTGAAATTGTTTTTTGTTCTGTGCCACCATTATATCTTCATATTTTATCAAGGACGGTTTCTTTTTGGAGTTCATAGGTTTAAAGATGGTATTGAATAAATTTTTCCACAATCTTGATTAGATATAGAACCACATAATATTTTTTTCAACTTTACTCATATAACCTCCTAAAGGACTGGATGGATACATTTTCTTACATATTAGAAAAATAGTTGCTGAAATAGAAGATTTGGAAGACAAAAAAATGCTTAACAATTATGCACCACAGTTATGAAAAAAATGCTTACAAATTATGCACCACAGCTTCACAAAAAATTCTTAAGAATTATGACATCACAAAAATGCATAAAAAATACTTCAGCAAGGTATTCCACTGCTTCAAGACTTCAACTGTGACCATATGTCATTTATTTGCTCATACTATGTGGTTTTGTTGGGCTGGGTAGTTATTGATGTTGCTCTAAATTATAATGAGTGAATCCCCAAACCCACACCCACTCAAACAAGGTGCATAGGAAAGAGGATTTCAATTGCTCTAAAGATTTCTTGGTGTCTTCAAGCATCTGAGAATTCTGCTCCTTCCACACTAGCCACATCAAACAAGCTGGCACCATATTCCAAACTTATGTAATTTTATTAACAAGGAGTTGTTAACTTTGTATAAAAGCATCTCATTTGAAAGCAAACAAACTTCAACTAATAGGGAAAAATTAACAATCAATAAATATTGCAAATGGTCAGAGAATGATGACAATGGCGATGCTCATTGCCTCATCACATAATTTATAGGTATACTTGGTAATATGTTGAAAGCAAAAAAGAAATAATTTCATTTACCAATTTGCCAGTGAAGAAATGTGATGCATGTGAACTTTAGTTTCAATATGATGATTGCTTTGGTAGGACAGACAGAGAGTCACCTTCACAATTAGCTTGATTTTAAGGCATAAAACCCACAAAAAATAAAAAAATAAAAAATGCACAAACCAAAATAATGGAAAATAAGATATAAAGCCTCCAAATTATTAGTTAAATACTTATTCTTTTGGTCTCGATGTAGAGCTGTTTTTAGACAGATCAAACATTTCACAGTGACTAATACTCCATGCCCCTCCATACATAGATAATTATTTGCTATCCTTTAATCAATGATGGCATATTAGAATGCATTTGGATGTAAGAAACCAATAGTTTGTCAAGCTTATTTTTAGGAATTTTGTTTATGCCACAGGTTGGCCAAAATTTTAACAACAATTTCCTGCAAAAAGCAGATTGGGCTCAGTGCTTAAACTGTTCCACAATTTAGATAGTATTATATGAAAATGCAGAGTCAAATCAAGTGTACAGATTAAGCACTAAAAACTGATTAAAGTGTAAAATCGAGTTTATGAAACTTGATTTCCTACAGTAATTCTTGTTTATATCAGTTTGTTTCAGTAAAATTGCGTGTAGTAACACACAATTTTACTGATATAAATGAGAATTATTGCAGGACTAATCTTCAACGCAGCAGCATCTAAAGGATTTCGGCTTCAACATAATAAATTACTTCACATTAGATGCGATTGAAAGTTGTTGGGAGAAATTAATGCAAAGATGACATTCTAAGCAAGAAATCCACACACACACACAAAAACAGAGACACTTGGGTGGTCTTATGATTTACAAGTAAGTTTTCAAGTTGTCTTGGGTGGTCTTATGATTTACAAGTTGTAATATCTCAACCTCAAACAAACAGTCACAAAAACTAAAACCCATGTCTTTCCTTCCCAACTGCTACAGAATGAATTTAAGTTTTCAAAAGCCAATTTCATGACAACCCAATTACAAGAAACAGATGTTACTTATGAAAATAAATTCTAGAAATAGAAGAGTGGTGGTATAAATTATTAGATGGTGGTTACCTGAGAATGAGATGGAGCTAGACGCCGGCGGCAGCTGCGGCAATAAACGGCACGGTGGAGCTGAGTGAGAGTGGCGCGATCACGACGGTCGTGAGAGACACGTGAGAGGGAGAGTCAGAGGGTGAGTGACAGAGAATGGAGAGAGGCGTGAGAGACACATGAGAGGGAGAGTCAGAGGGTGAGCGACAGAGAGTGGAGAGAGCCGTGAGAGACGCGTGAGAGGGAGAGTTAGAGGGTGAGCGATGGAGAGTGGAGAGAGCCACGAGAGGTCTGTGCGAGAGTGAGGGAGGCGTTAGACTTACTGTAATTTTGAAAAAAACCCTATTGGAAATCGAGTCTCACAGACTCGGTTTCCAGGTGGCTCCACGCACTCTGCTAGTTTGCACGTGTTGTACACGTCACAATCAAATTGAGTCTTAGAGAGTCGATATATAAATCGAGTCTCTAAGACTCGATTTCTAGGTGGACGCCACGTGCATAAAGTGCCACATCATACCAGAATCTATCATGGAAACCGAGTCTTTAGGACTTGATTTCTTAAGCAAAATCGACTCTCTAAGAGTCGAGATGTTAGTATAATATATACTTTCATTCTGGTGCCTACTAACTATATTGTTGGGAAATTGTGGCCAATTGCCCATTTTCTCCTGGATTTTAGATCCTTCAGTTTTATTACTGCAGCAAAATATTTGGGCTTTATTCTTTTAGTTTGGGATTTAGGCAAGTTGAAATCGAACATTTTAATTTTGCTCTCATCTTCTCTAGATGTTAGATTTTGGGTTCCACTACTTTACGCCTGATTGGATAGGATCATTTTATTTTAGTGACAAGTCACAGCCAGGATATAGTTTTGATTCCAAAGATTTCTATATTTCGAAAATGAGATCATTATTATTTAATATATGTCTTGCTCTATAATGGTCATGACTCTAAATGTTTTATGTTTCCACTATTACAGAAAATCAGTTCCATGAGGAATTTGATAAATTGGAGGGTCAAATCTCCTTTTTTTTCTTCGTTGTTTAGGTTTGGAAAAAGTTACAAAGGAAAATCCATAGGAATGGTATTCAACTATTTATTATCAATTGTAAACATTATATTATTTATGTCAACATCTTCCTCAAACATAAATTCTCAATAGTCAAAATAGCTCTCAAAGCTGCAGTCCAAATGAACCTACTGTGATTTAGTTGACAAATTGTGGAAACCGTGCACTTAAATCATCGAGAAATTACTGGGAACATAAAGAATTTGATTTTCTTAGTTGATTCATGCTGCTCAAATGTTGCTTATGAGATTTGATGAAAATTTGTTGGTGTGGTGTCACAAAGAAAAGAGTGCTGGAGAGGCCAAGATGGTTAGAACTTAAGTGATTTGTTGGCAAGTCGTGGTTACCAAAACTAAAATGTCTCTTAGGGGGTAGACAACTTATATTATTATGTTTTTTTATTACATCTGGATCAACTTACTAAATACTATGGTTTCAGTAGAGGCATCTGCTTCCTTAAACCTGGAGCATGCATGAAAAGTCATGTGGCATCAAGTGAGGGTTATTTCTTGTATTTTAGATTTGGTGTTGTTATTCTAGCAATTCTGTCTAAGTATAGCTTGGCCTTTGCTTGGTTCTTGCAACTACATTGGCTACATTGAGAATCAAAAGGTGTTAACAGATACTGGTGCTCAACTGTCCTGAAAACACTATATTGGTGAACACATGCCAAAGGGGCCCTGTTAGTGTTGGTCATTAAGAGTTAACTTGGAGTTTGCATGGTTAGAGACCTCTCTTATGGCTTTCATAAGGAATATCTTGAATAGGAATCTTGGACTTGCATTAACAGTCTTATGTGGTTTTTTTTATTTTTTTATTTTTTTTTTTATGTCAAGTGTAAATTATTTTTAATTTTATGAGGCTTGATTCCCTTTCTCATTGGGTATGCTATTGCTATTAGAATTGTTCTTGCTACATTCCCCTTATTTTCCTTATAGCTTTCATTTTTGGGATTTGTTACATCTGATGAGCAATTTAATTCCACTCTTTCCTTTTACATGTGATTTATGTCTTGGAAGATGGGTGCTAAATGTCCTTTGGAAGAAGTTGAAGTGATAATAAGAGATAATATAAATAATGCACTTTGAAATCTGTAGTCTTAGATTTACTTACCCCAAAAAAGGAAAAAAAAAAAAAAAAAAGCCTTGAGATTCCAAAACCTTGGTCAGTGGTTCTAGGCATTGAGAGTTTCTGTTATGTTGGAAATTAGCATCCTTTGTGGTCACTATGCTTCTTTAGGATGAGTTCAACATGTGCAAATAATTCAAGGCATGAAGTGACCATTGTACATGAGTATACCTGCATTTTTGAAAAATACATTAGGCTATGTAGTGAGCTTGTTTTTCTATTGAAATTCTTGCTACATGTTAACCTTTCTTCAATCAAGTGTGATAGGTCTAACCTGTAATGTGTACAGATATATAGTGGCAATTTCAAGTATATGTTAGTGTTTTGAAGATATGGAGTGCACATCAAATCAATTGCTAACATCTTTCATTAGTTCTCTTTATGAGTCGTCCTTTGCTTGGGTCACACAGATAGTACTTCATGTTTTTGTTTTTCATGAAGTAGTCTCTTTGCAATAAAGTTATTCTTATGTATATATATGTTAGTATTTTAGGTCCAAGGTATTTGCTTATTTTTGTAGTTACTACCTCTATATTTTTGTGTATTTTAAATATAGTCTTATACTCTCTTGGCAATTCAGCATGGTAAAATTTTAAATTTTGTTAGTAGTGCTTTAACAATCAATCATCCAAAAATGAATTTTTTTTTTTTTTTTTTTTAATTAACGTCAACTCTCGATATTCCTAGTTTTGACAATTTCTAAAAAACATCAAGATGATTAACCGCACCTTGGATTCACGCATATAATCTATGGCAAGCAAATATTGCAGGGTTTGCATGCAATCTGCCAGTTACAGAATTGGGAGTGATACCTACATAGTCTAAGAACATTCTAAATTTAATCCTGACTTCTATTTTCTCTCTTTTCTAGTTTGTGGAGACTGATAACTGATTCCCACATAATGCTTTTTTCTGTTTAATAAACTGGATCTTTTAGTAACAATTCTTGAAAATGGAATATTATCAGTGACTCAAATAGCAGGACTATTGGAATCTGATTTTGGAACAATTTTGTCACATAACAAAAATAACATTTGGTACATTAGGTTCATGAGATTCTCTGGCAGCTCGTGCAATTGTGAACTGTAACATTTTTGGATTTTTATTTTACTCTTTCTAAATGAACCAAGCCAGCTAGAGTCTTTCTTGAGCCATATTGAAGAAATAGATCTTTGTTCAATGTATTTGTCTTTTGAGCAGACTTTTCTGTATTTGTGGCGATCCAGAAGAAGTCTCCTTTTTTTGTTTTTTTTATATAACTGCTTTGCTTTTGTTTTATGACACTATCAATTTTCAGCTGATGCCAATAAAACTTTAATGGAAATTTGCTGGTTGTGTAACATTGGTGTTTTCTCTGAAGGAAGCCTATTCAAATTACCCTGCTGGAACATGTACTTGCTTGGCAAAACCATGTCTTTATTACTAGCAAGCTAATGCCACTAAGATGATGTAAAGCATATCTTGAAACAGATATAAATAGATATAAATAAATAATATATCCCTATTAATCTCACACATTAAAGTTAATTAGAAAAATATAAACATCAAGAAAGTGACCTCAACTACGTTATTGTAGAGGGAGGTATGCCCTGAATGTGATGTGAGCTACCAAGGGAGATACGTAGAAAGTTAATTGATATATTCAAAGATTTATGTAAGAAACCAAAATAATTCTAGCAGATTTATTTTTTATTTTTGTGGATTTGTTTTTATAAAGCATTTAGACACAACTTTGAAGTGGTCAGTTGTGATTAGTGGAGACAAAGTAATGGATTCATATGAAAGTAGTTGTACATCGTTCACATTTGACTACTTCATCAACTTATGGTAAAACCTGTGGTCTTAGCACTTCAAAGGAAAAAAAAAAAAAAAAGGTTGTGCTCTTAGAAGAGCCATTATGTTATGATGGGAGACACATATGTCTCTTGTGTGAAACAAATTCCTCCGTCAGACGAATGAGATGGTAGAGACCTTACTAGCTTTTGTTTGATTCATGTTAATGAAGTTAACGTTTAAGGGCAAAAAAACATTAAAATAATTGAAGTTTGACCAAGACCACCATTTTGAGTCCTTCAAGGCTATCACATTTTCATATATAAGAATCCTTAGGGTCTATTTGGGATCTGTTTATTTTGTTGAAATCGAATTTTTTTTTTGCTGAAAGTATTGTAGATAAAAGTAAACGTTAATTGAAATAGTACAATTAGACCGATGAGTAGTACCAAAAAATGCAGTGGGACTATAAATAGTAGCAAAAATAAGCTGAATAGTAAAATATACTAGTTTTTTAATTTGGAGGAAAACGCACACTTAGGGTCTATAAAACAATTTCATCAAGAAATACAAGAGAAAACATTATGTCTGAATTGCTTCTTCTCGAATGGTCATCTTTCGCATCATATTATTTATGATACTAATACATATGTCAATAGGTCTTGCTTACACTAAGGAGTTAGTGTGGATTATTATCACCCCCCAATGTGAATGAACAAAGTAGAGAAAGATGAAAATTGACATTGTAATAGCCAATTATGTTAAAATTGACCTTTTCTAGCACTAATATGTCTTTAACAAAGAAAACATTTCATTGCTATTACAACTCTCTTAGACTTAGCTGGTGGAGGCTTTACTAACTCAAATAAAGCTGACACTTTTCATTATGGCCAAAATGATAAACAATGAAGGACAAAAATATTTAGTTTAAAATTTTTAAAAGGGTCAGGTTGTTTTGTTTTTGTTAAAAATTGGTTAATTGAATTTAATTGTTTTTAACTTTACTATTAGTAATTATTGTGGTTGGGCTAAGTTTTTGGGATATTTATTTTGTTTCAGATTTTAGATCTAAATTTTTTTTAATAGCTTTTAAAAGGAGAAAAATGCTAGAGCCACAATTTTTTTAAAAAAATTGCTATTGTGATGAGCGGTTATTAGTGAGTAAAAAAGTAACTTTAGTGGTGGGCCCAAATGTAAAAGTACTGTCAAATATGACGTTGGAACGGCAAAATGTGAGGATAGAATTGTAAAACTTGAGAAAAAAAATAAGAGAACCACTGAATGTGACAAAAGAATTGTCACATGCAATGAAACTATCAAATGTGAGAAAAACAATTAGAGTACCAATGAATGTGACAAAAGTATGGTCATTTTTTTAAGTTCTAAGCATATTTAAGTAATGTTTTAGGTTATGGAGTCATTTTGGTCATTTTTAGGTGACAGTGTCATTAAGTTATTTTTTAGGCTTTAAGGGTCTTCTAGTAATTGTAAAGGGTTTCGAAGGTATTTTGGTCATTTTCAAGTGTTACGGGGTAATTTGGGTTATTGTTTTAGGTTTTTTGGTTATTTAGATCATTTTTTATGTTTTAGGGTAATTTCAAACATTCTTTTAGGTTTTAGGGTCATTTGGCCATTTTTAGGCTCTATAGGTATTTTGATCATTTTTTAGGTTCTAAGGGTATTCTGGTAATTGTTGAGAGTTTCGGGGGTATTTTGGTCATTTTCAAGTATAATAAGGTATTTTATTCATTTTATAGGTTTCAAGGGTATTTCAATTTTTTTTAAGGCTTTAGGGTCATTTCAGTAATTTTTAAGGTTCTATGGGTATTTTAGAAAATTTTTAGGTTTAAGGTACATTACGGTCGTTTTTTATGTTCTAAGGGCATTATTGTCACTTTTTAAGTTACAATGTCAATTTAGTCATTTTTTAGGTTTCAGGGTCATTTAGGTCATCTTTTTAGTATCTAAGGGTATTTCGATTATTTTTTAGGTTTAGAGGGTATTTTAGAAATTTTTTAGATTTTAGGGTCATTTCGGCCATTTTTAAGTTTTAAGGATATCCCAATAATTTTTGAGAGTTTCGAGGTTGAATGTGTTTTGGTAATTTTAGTATATTTAAGGGTATTTCAGAATTTTAGAGACTTTAGGAGTATTTTTGTTATATATATATTTGTCGATTATTAGATAATTCGGTGGGGTTGGGTTGGGTTGGGTTGGGTTGCTTATGCCTATATGTAATGTTGGTATGACTTAATATGATGATGAAACTGTCAAATGTGAGTAAAAAAAAAAAAAAACCATTGAATATGACAAAATTATGATCATAAGTGATATTGCTATTGCCAATGTGACAATAGAACTATCAAATATGAGATAAAAAAAAAAAAAAATTAGGTACCACATAATGTGACAAAAGTACGGTCAAAAGTGATGTTGGTACTACACAGTGTGATAATGAAACTGTCAAATGTGAGAAAAAATAGGGTACCATTGAATGTGACAAAAATACAGATAGATGTCATGTTGGTACTGTCTAATGTGACAATGGAACCATCAAATGTGACAAAAAAAAAGGGGAACTACCAAATGTGACAAAAAAAACAGTCATATGTGATGTTGGAACTGCATAATGTGAGGATAGAACCATCAAATGTGAGAAAACAAATAAAGGGAACCACCTAATGTGACAAAAGAACTGTCATATGTGATGTTGGAACTGCATAATATGAGGATGAAATTATCAAATGTGAGAGAAAAAAAGGGAACCGTTGAATATGACAAAAGAACTATCACATGTAATGTTGGAACTGTACAATATAAGGATGAAACCTTCAAATGTGAGAAAAAAGTAAAGGAATCACCAAATGTGAGAAAAGAACTACCACATGTGATGTTGGAACTGCAAAGTGTGAATATGGAACCGTCAAGTGTGAAAAAACAGTAAAGGAACCACCCAATGTGACAAAAGAATTGTCACATGTGATGTTGAAACTGCACAATGTGAGGATAGAACCATCAAATATGAAAAAAAAAATAAGGGAATCTAAATATGACAAAAGAACTGTCACATGTGATGTTGGAATTGTACAATGTGAGGTTGGAATTGTACAATGTGAGGATCAAATCATCAAATGTGATAAAAAAAAGTAAAGAAACAACCAAATGTAAGAAAATAACTATCACATATGATATCGGAACTGCACAATGTGAGAATGAAACAGTCAAGTGTGAGAAAAAAAAAATAAGGAGACCACCCAATGTGACAAAAGAATTGTCATATGTGATGTTAGAACAGCAGAATGTGAGAATGAAACCGTAAAATGTGAGAAAAAAATTTAAGGAAACCACCAAATATGAGAAAAAAACTGTTATATGTGATGTTGAAATTGCACAATGTGAAGATGGAACAGTCAAATGTGAGAAAAAAAGTAAGGAAACCACCAAATGTGACAAAAGAACTGTCACATGTGATGTTGAAATTGCACAATGTGAGAATAGAATCGTTAAGTGTGAGAAAAAAAAGTAAGGGAACCACTCAATGTGAAAAAAAACTGTCATATGTAATGTTGGAATCACAAAATATGAAGATGAAACTGTCAAATGTGAGGAAAAAAAAAAGTAAGGGAACCACCAAATGTGAGAAAAAAACTGTCACATATGATGTTGGAACTGCACAATGTGGGGATGAAACTATCAAATGTGAGAAAAAAGTAAAGGAACCGCTAAATGTGAGAAAAGAACTGTCACATGTGATGTTGAAACTGCACAATATGAAGATGGAACCGTCAAGTATGAGAAAAAAGTAAGGGAATCACCCAATGTGACAAAAAAACTGTTATATGTGATATTAAAACCGTACAATGTGAGAATGAAATTGTCAAGTGTGAAAAAAAAAGTAAATTAACTAACAAATGTGAGAAAAAAACTATCACATGTGATATTGGAACTGTACAATGTGTGGATGAAACCGTCAAATGTGAGAAAAAAAGTAAGAAAACCACTAAATGTGAGAAAGAACTGTCACATGTGATGTTGGAATTACATAATATAAGGATGAAACCATCAAATGTGAGAAAAAAATAACCTAGTGTAACAGGTTACCTACTAGTAGGTACCGTACCCCCTTTTTTTGGGGGTACCATAGAATTACTCCACATTGAAATCAGAAAAATAAATGTTCAAGGTCTTTTTCCTCTGAACACTATCTACTCGCTGGGATACATAACTCATGCAAAGGGGAGCGCTGGCTGTTGGGGTTAGGGGAGGCAAGTCCTCCATTCAATTTTCAAATTAATTGACATCCTTTGGAATCTTTTTACTGAATATATTGTATGAAAGGAAATTCTATTTTACAATCTTGTTTAGGAGCTTGATTCAAGAATTAAGAACTTAAGATACCCTTTGGGAGAACCCACAAAAAAGACAACCCCTGCCAACTCTTTAAAATTTATAATGACTCAATTTTTTTTCTGGATGCTGCAATTATATAGGTTTGTGAAAGATGGCTAAGAAATCAGACATGTCATGCACATTTTTATGCAAGTAAATTCTTTCTATTAGTTTAATAAAAGTAGTTCTAGCACCACATATTATTTCGTAACTTCTTACCACAATTTTGATATAACAGACTGTAAATAGTTTGTCTATCACCTACAAATAAACCCACCATTTTTTTTATCACTCACACTCTTTCACACCATAATTATGATAAAAAAAGTTGTGGTACTAAATTTTCTCGCCTAATAAGTCATTCTTAGTTGTGTATACAAAATATTAATAGTTTTCAATATGGGTTGGGCTATTGTATCAGTTCTGATGAATAAGTGCAATAAGACCAGCCCAAAAAGCGGATTCGCATGTTCAAAATCCAAGAAGGACTTTTTTTTTTTTTATTTGAGAAGAACAAGAAGGACTTGATAATAAGGTGAGAAATTACTACTTTTTTTACTTAGATAGTTAGAACTTAGAATATTTAAAAGTGGGTTACTTTTAAAATTAGTACATTTTTTTTAAATTTAATTCACCCCCCCCCCCCCCCCCCCCCCCCCAAAAAAAAAAAAAAAATCTGGGTTACTTGAACTTCAGCACCTAATAATTCAACCTTGTTGCCACCTTTTTTTTTTTTTTTTTTTTTTAATAAATTGACTCGACATTGTTGCTCAACAAATTGCCCACCAAAGATAGTTTGATTTTTTTTTTTTTTTTATAATAGTTAATTTATTTAACTTTTCTAAACTTAAGGGCCATCATTGAACTAGGGGTATCCCCCCTCCCAATGTTTTTAAAAATATTATTATATATATGTTTACTACTAATTTTAGTAATTTTATTCTATAAAATTACATTTTGTTTTCCTTAAACAATATCATTAATTCTTTTAAAAGTATTATTATACTCACAAAAGTTTTTACAACATTTTTACAATTTTTTTTTGTAGCAAATTCTTAATTGGTTCACATATGGACCCACTACTCACATCATTTTTTTACTTACCTATAACCACTAATTACATCAGTAATTTATAAAATAATTTGTATATCTAGCATTTTTCTTATTTTAGCGACCACAAAAAAAATTTATAGATTTAAAATCTAAAACAAAATATACAAGCAAAAAAAATAGCTTAACAACAAAAATTACAATAGTAAAACTAAAAAAAAAAAATTAAGCTCAATTAACCAATTTTATCCAAAATAAACAACCTTGCCCTTTAAAAAAAATTTTAAAAAAATAATTTTGTTCTTACAAATACCAAAAAAAAAAAAAAAATCTCAACAACTAAGTATTAGTTGAGTCAGAGGTTGAAACTACCGCATATAGCCAATAATAAAACTGTCACCCTAAGTCAAAGTTCTAGCTCTATCCCTAGTCATGGTCATTACTCATTAGCATGAATATAACACTTGGAATTACATATGAATAATCAAGATTCGAGAGCCATGCAACTTGATAGCATAATATATTCTTCTAGGGTTTGAATCTTCGTCTCCTAAGTTTCATTTAATGAGAAATTATTTTTGTATTGATATTAATTATTAGGTGGATAGTTTTGGTTGACGATGTTAATTTGTCATTAATTTAAAAATGGCTATATATATGATACATTTTTTTTTTATGTTAATCATTGTTGACATCCCATTTACAACCCGTATTTAACCTCATTGGAGGGTAAAAGGGTAATTTCGCCTTGGAAATATTAATCTTGATTCTGGTCATTAGATCTTTAATCTCATTTCACCAAAATGATCTTGATGTTGTAACGATTAAATCGACTGGTCATAAGCCCTAATCGGACCATCAAATTGAAAGCTATCATCAAATCAAATTTTAATAGCCGAGATGCACTATCACAAATTGAGTTCGACTATATGTGATTATGATCAATTGATTCTAATTGGTTATAATTATAATCAATTTGAGATTAATAGTGTGTCATAATTTGATTGGTTAGGACTACATTTTATGGTAAGGTTGCATCCACCTAATTAACTAGATAATTAAACATTAATTATTCAATAAGTAATTTGTGCAATTATCTTTTAATTAGAGTAAATTTGGAAACAATTAAGTCTGAAATGAGAGTAATTGGAGCCATTTAATGTTAATTGGGAGCTAATTTAGGGCCTATTAATGTTAATTGTGCTGAAATCATTTTCTAACAAATGACCTCTGCTCACTATTTCATCAATATCTCTCAGAATATTTTAAATTTGTAAATGAGGTTAATTTTCCCAGAAACTAGAAATCCGAGGCTTCAATTTTAGCATAAGAATGGGAAAATTCTGATAAGAATTGAATCAAATATGATTTTTCGAAATTTGCTCTACAAGCTGTTACAGCAACTACAGGAAAACCGAATTTTGGCTTACTTCTCGCTCTCACCAATCTCTCCATTTAATACTCCAGATTTCCCCAAAGGCTAAAATGAGGTCTAGGTTCATAATTCTTTATCAACCCTCATTAATGGCCTTTCATTCATATTTCCTCCACCACTACTATATAAACCCCCCTCTTCTTCATTCTACGAGACCAAAAAAAAAAAAAAACCCTCTCTTCTCCTTTCTTAAGTTCTAAGGAATTGAGTAGTCTTGTCATATCTTGGTCTTCTTGAGACTCAAGGTATTGAGTGAGACTCACTCTTTTTCTCTTAACTCTTCTTTTCCTCCACCCTTAGGACCTTCCTATAGAGTCTCCTCATCCACCATATAAATCTTGCATAAAGGTATAATTCCTTTCCCAAATTGTTTTTTGTGTTGCCATGATAAGAGTTTAAGATTAAAGCATGATAATAATCATTTAAATTCCTTTGAATATGTTTGAATGTTCTTAATTTTTCTTATATGTTCTTCACATATTCTTGGTTGTTTATCACACGTTCATACATAACACTAGTTTCAATCTTAAATCCACATAAAAAAAATGAAAAATATGTTTGTTTAATAGTTCTTTTAAATTCTTGAATCTAAGATATCACCATCCACACACATTCACTAGAATTTATTTTTCAATCCAAATGAAATGCTTAATAAATTAAATTAGGATTTATCACATGCACACAATTTAAATTCAACATACAAATTGATTGATAACATATTGGATGATGCGATATGAATGTTGGTCACCATAATCTAGAAGACCGGTTTCACCGGGTAAAGTGAGTGCCTAACACCTTCCCACCTTGTAACATAACCTCCGAACTTAGATCAAGGTTGATAGACCAATGTTTATCCTTGTAATTTTCAATTTTTAGATTGTAACTAGGAAAAAAAGTTATGTACTTTATCTTAGATTGTATCTAGGACCAAAGCCATGTAATTTTCCTATGATCAATGTAAATTTAATTGAAAATTAATAAAATGAGAAATTTTTCAATTTTGATTTTCTTATTTATCCCAATATTTAAATAAGTGGTGACTCTATTGTAAAATCCTTAATCTAAAGGGGAAAATATAACTAGTCGAACCTCTATTTTGAGAAGCAATAACATGTCAAATATCGAAGTTTGTATAAGTAAGATTAAGGGAGTCAAAACTCAACAAAAACTATTGGTCACATGGCACATCTGACCTTCATCCTCTGAGACAATTATATTAATGACATTGTAATGTTGAATTGGTACATCAATTTAAGTCTCTGGATAACATCAAGTTTATGTTATTCCTAGTAAACATTTTTCATATGAAACATTGGCTACATCATATAATCCATCTAGATGAGGAAATAGTTTTAATAACGGAAGTTCACATCACATCCCAATAAATATAAAACTAATCTGCTTCTCCCAATAAATATAAACTAATCTGATTATGCATGGCATCCACTTGTTGTGAATGACAATGATCATTTATTGTATACATTGTATCACTATATGTTGGAGTTTCTTTTTTCACCACAAGACAGGGCATAGTTAAATCATGGTCCCAAAGTACAGTTGAAAGTGGTTTCCAAGCTCTTGGCAGAGTTCTTCCTTTCCCATGGTGACTTATATGCTCCCAAAAGTAGCTCACATGCATTCGGGGAAATTTTTTTTTATTAATAAATAGAAAATGAAATTTCCTCTTAATAGATTAAATAATCTTTTCTCTAGTTTCACCATTCAAAAGTTGAATTTAGTAAAAATGAGTTCATATGTAGTCGTGTGAGCATTTTGGTTGGCATTTGTTTTTACTACCAAACATCCATAATAAACACTCATATTTTGCCATTTCATGCATAAATATATTGAGCATACATGACATGCACAAAACATGCTATCGGAATAAATACATATTATGATACAAATTACAAATATTGAGATCACGTAAGAAATTACACCATATGGTTGCACACATCCTCAATAAATAGTATACACTCAATGAAATGCAACAAACTACAGGGTACAGACTTGCTCATCAGGTAAACTGTGTGATGCCCTCAAACTATGCAATAAGTGGGAAGAATACCAACAGGGTGGAAACTAATACCTACCTTCATTATGTAAGCAAGAGTATTGCTGACAATAACCCCAGGAACCTTGATCTTTTTCTCAATACTAACATACTACTATTTAGAGGAACATTAAACTTTATTGGGTATAGCTAACTAAACGGAGACCAAATCTAACTCTTAATTACGACTTCAAATTACCCAAAACCATATTAATCCAAATATCCAAAACCAAACAAAATCAAAAGAACTACTCTAAGTAGAAACCAATTCTAACTAAAATACCTTTATTGAAACCACCCAAAATGCCTAAAGCACAAATACGCAAATACAAATTATTAATGACACCCAAATTTTAAAAATTAAAAAAAAAAGAAAAAAAAACTTTACAAGTAACGATTTCGACAATCTAACCATGTGTAAAGACTCTGATTTATCTTTCTTTGCTTTACAGTCTCAAATCTCTATATCACTATTAATTTTAAAAGCCCCAAATTTTTTCTGTTTCATTCCAAAAAGGTTTTTAATTTCAACAGCTCATACATCTTTGCGGTTTTGCTTTTCAACAACTGCCGTAGAAGGCTTGTAGAGCAAAAAAGTATGAAGGAAGAAAAGAAAAACCAAATAGAGTTCAAAGAAATTGAAATAAGAAGAATGAAGATTCAAAGCCTAAAATCGTAGTTAAAAACTTAGATTTTAACTTTACTCTAAAATCTCCTTTAAAAATTCAAAGCCTTGCTTTTAGTAAGTTAGCTCCATACAAAGCACCAAATACCTCAAGCAAGAGATATAAGTTAGTAACAACTTCACCTTATCAAAATAAAGCATAATCATTCCTTTTGATTGCCTCAATCTAAACCACGCTTGCTAAAGCCATTTGCTAGATACTACACCAAATGTATCTTTAATGCATTGTATAAACATGTTGTCTTGATCAAAGTTCCAAACATCTCCAAATGGAATGACGCCTAAAGTAAAACCAAACGCTTCCAATAATATAAATTTAAAAGTTGCATGAAGTTAGACAAATAACAGTAAATCCTCAATTCTCACTATGCAATTAAATATTTAATGTGGTCAAGAAAACTTTAACTCCCTTTGCAAATGTGGGTATTAGCCTCTCCTTTTTCTTGAGGTCTTTCACCTGCTCCAATGACCATGTTTCATCACCGAGTCCCTTTACTCTCTCATTTTTATTAATGCTACCCACCATGTTGCTGATTATCAACTAAAACACTATTTGAGCTTGAAATCTTTTATAGACAACATTGGCTTCTTTTTAAAAGTAATTTACTGGTTCCTAAGATATAATAACAGAGAATATAGGCATTGCGAACCAAATTTTTTGGAAGGAAGGAGACTTGGGACAATTGACATAAATCATGATTTTTTTGAAACACCTAGAAGATGTATTTAACTTGTCACCCACAAAATCAGTAGACTAACCCACCACAGCCCCTAAATTATGAAATGCAAAAAGAGAAAAGAAAAAATTGAAGAACAGTTGGACATCAAAGAAGAAAAGGAATAGGAGGAAGAGAGAGAGAGAGAGAGAGAGAGAGCACCACTAACAACACATTCAGAGTATAAAAAAAACAAAGAATAACAGTTACATCAGCTTTCTTGTCTTACACAACAATGAGCATTACAATTTGTTTTAAAGAATCTCATGCCCAAACATTTTCTTATGTTGAGTTTAATCATAGTTATCTATGAAACTAATGAAGATTCTTTGCCTCCCACATTCAATATATGAATGACTTATATAATCTCTCTAATGGACTATTTCAGGTTATCAGATCTTCTACGTTTAATGACTAAGTTGAAATCATGTCTGTAAAACATTTGAAATGCAAAACCATATTATAGCAAAACTGGTATTGTACACTATAAATAACCTGAAAAAATTAGCAAAAGTTGCTGGTATTGTTCCAGCAACTCTTTTGGAGATTACCCAAGAGTTGTGATTGGCAAAGAACTCAATAAATCTGTAATTTCAACAGAATTACGAGATCAGAATTAAGCGTCCAAATTTGACTATTAAAATCAAGGGTGACACTCCCATCATCAAAACAAAAGGCAAAGATGATAAATTAGGTTTAAGAATTAGGTATAAAAGTTAAAAGATTAAATCATATGAAATAAAATTCTTGGTAAATCATACTTCAATCTAAAACAAAAACACTAAACAGAAAACAATTCTAACCCAATTAAGCCAAATTCAAATCTAACTCAATACATAAATCCAAACATATCCAATCAAATCTCTAAACATAAAAATCAAGTTATGGCGCAATTTAAAATCGAATATAAAAAAACCTTTACCTGTAATGGTTTTGGCTACATGACAAGTTCTCTATTTGTCTCCTCAACTTATTGAAATTTCATGGTATTTAAATATTAGTAGTAATCCACAATTAGCAAAGTAAACTAACAAACTTAATTGAAATTTGAAACAAACAACAAAATAAAACTTTAGAACTGGCTACAATTACTTTTACTATTATACCGCCAGATTTCACAATCTAAACCCATTAAAACCCAACATCAAAAACAACAAAATGAAGTCTTAAAAGTCTTTTTTTAAAAATATCAACTAAAGTCTACTAAGTAATAAACTTCGTATAAAGAAAGTTATACTATCAGATTTCAAAATCCCACAATTTCACACACACTTACAAAAAGGGGGGAAAAAAAGAACAGGTAAGAGGCCATTAAACTCATGCAGGATTTTCATATTGTGAGGGTTTTCCCTGATTTTAACAAATAGAGAGGAAAAGGAATATGAATCCAAATTCCTAAATTGACAGCAAACCATAATTGAAGAGAATATTAGGAAAAGAAATTAGTACCTTTGCTTTGAATAAATTAAACACTCTAGATTGTAGAATATTCCACTTCATTTCTATAGAGAAAGAAATTGAATGTTTAAATCCAAAAGAGAAGAATTCAAACAAATCCATTACCAAAAATATTTAATAAAAAATAGTTACATATCATAATTCTGATTTCCTTAACCCTAATTTATGGAACCAAAATCTAACTGTGATTGTATAAGTGGAAAACACATAGCAAAAATAATTTAACTTTAAATTTGGTGGAAAAAAAAAATCAGAGAAAGAATAGGGACCCGTTGGAGGCATTGCTAATCAAAAAGTCAGAGGGAACTCTTTTTACTTGACTTCATCTTCCTTCTTCTTTTGCTTCTTTTTCTGGAAAAATCAAAAAGTGAAAAGTTCGTTTTAGCGTAACTAGAAAGAAAGATTTTTTGAAAGGAATTGGAAAATGGTTTTCTTTTTTCTTGATTGGAAACTATGGGGTATATGTAGTTTTTGTCTGATTTCTTTCTCTCCCAACTCTCTACGCCTAATCGACTCGTTCTCTCTCTCTCTCTTTCTCTCTCTCTCTCTCTCTCTGTTTATTAGACCCGCAGACTCTTTCAATTAACGGTATTTTTGTTTTAAACCGTGAGGGGTTTCCCTGATTTTAACAAATAGAGAGGAAAAGGGTTATGAATCCAAATTCCTAAATTGACAGTTAAAAAAAAAAAAAAAAACAAATATTTACAAACATTTCGATAGAAAACCCTAAAACAAAAAGCAAAAACGAATCAAATCTAAACCTACCCAACAAAAAAACTCTATTAAAAGTAACATTTCATACTCAAATCTAAAAAATGGAAAAAGAGAATTTACCAGTGCCGGTTTTGATGATTCAGGTGGTTGATCCTAATGATTTCTTTTTGTGCTTGCTATTCCGATGGTCTAAGTCTGGCCAAGGCAAAATCAAGGGAAAAATCCCTATTGTTACCACCAAAAAAAATAGAGGGATAATTTGAAACCAAAGCATCCAAAGAAAGAGAATCAACCCATCTAATATTTTTTTAAAAGGGCAAAAGAAGAACCCTAGAAAATTAAGTAAGGGGAACTGCCAGTTTTGAATTCAAAAACATAAAGATTGAAGATTTAATATTCTAATTCGAAAAGGAAAAGCAATGGTAAGGAGTGTTAATCTTTCAAACTACAAAAATAGTATTTGCAGAGGAAGGGATTATGCTGACCTTCGGTTCAAAAAAACAGAGACCATACCAGTAGAGGGTACGGTGGTCAGATGGTGGCAAAGCCTGACTTTCTTCTCAAATTTTTCTCTCCACCATCTACGATAGACCGAAGTTCTTTCCCTATCGTTCTCTTTCTCAGTTCTCCTTTTCTTTCTGTAGCGTATCTGTTTCGGGAAATATGGTGTTTGCGTCTTTGGGTTTACATTTTATTTGGATAAATGGGTTTGGGTTTTTATATAAACGTTTAATGAGAAGGAGTCTCCCAAACGCACCGTACGGTATTTTAAAGAAAAAACTGTATACGTGCTTGTTTTTGAAGCTGTCTTTTTTCCTAACGTGGCAACACCTCTTTAATTGCAAGAAAATGCTTTTGCTTTTATATATAATATTAGAGAAGAGAATAATAATAGGAACACTCAAAATAAAGTATGGGCATGTTATTCTTCTTGGTTATGGGGATACCTATCACCGAAGTGGGTTTTTCATTGAAAGTTATAGAAATTTTTTTTTTTTTTTAACAAGATATAATTTCTACTCTAACATCATCTAAGTGTATACGTGTATGAAACTCCCTCCTGAAGAATTGAATCTTGGCCCTTACCCCCCCCATACCCTACAAGCATTTATACTTGTAGAGTGATCACCGCACCAAGGGTACGTAGTGATGAAATTTATAGAGTCATCCATGAATGATTTCAAAGTGTATTTGCTGCTCTAAATGCATGTTATTACTAATTACTTGTCCAAGGGGGTTATTATGTGTTTAAATTTGCAAGTAGTGTAATTTATTGGTAATATAGAGTATAATTGTCTAGAAGATTTATCCACCTAAAAGGGATAAATTATTCACAAAAAAAATAAAAAAATAAATAAAAAAACCTTTAATTCTTATCAATTGGATTATTAGGGAGATGTACCTTATAACCCAAAAGGGTGTTTGTGATGGTGCACCTAAGAATCTATGATTCTCTTGAAATGCATGTCATATTTAACCAAATTGTTGCGCATATTTTAAAACTAATATTTACTATGTTGTCATCGCTTTTACAATCGCTTACGTGTTCTCTATTTTTTTTTTTTTTATATAATCAAACATCTACCATTGGAAATCTCATCCAAGTTAATTACAAGAGATGGAGAAAATAAGATGTCGAGATGAAATTGACCATTTTTTTTTTTAATTTATAATGTGATTCTTGGTACGTAGAGGAGGATTTGTGATAGGCCAAGAATGTATTGACCTTTTGTGATAAATTAATTGATTAATTACCCAAGTTTATTAATTAATCAAATTAACATGTAATGTACGTGGCAGCACAAACAAATCGCCAACTAAAGTATAATGCAGTGGAAAATAAAGTTGACACAATGATTTGTTTACGAATGGGGAAAAACCTCCGAGACAAAAACCCCACCAGGTGATTTTAAGGTCACCACTCTCGAGAATTCACTATTATCACAATAAGCGGTTACAAATAAAGGAATCCTAGTACCTTATACCAATCTACAATTGAGCCCTTACCCCAATACCCAATTGGACTTGTTCTATAGTGACAATCTCTCCTTGTATTGCACGGCTCCTTGTACACGACTAACCAACAGATGTGCGAATCCCAGTACGCGACTTTATCACTAACTTGAGAAGGATGTTGGCTGCAAAGTTCTTCAGTTCATCACAAGATGAAGATCACAAAATTGATTGATCACAAAACCCTAAAGTGTACAAACACAGCAGCTTCTTCAAGATGAACTAGGGCAAACTAGGTTTCCGATCACAATTTGCATGAACAACACTTTTCTTCACACTTGTGCCATTTGTACTCTTGTTCAACTTGTGACTGCCCTTAAAATAATCCTTATATATGTTTAGGGTTGTGAGAAAAGAAAGTTCAAACATACATTCACGGATTGGATGAAAATTAGAACTGAAAATCTGATCTTCATAAATCTCGACAGATACACTATGTATCGAGCAGCTGTCAATCAACCTCGGGCTGAAACAAATTTTAAAGCCTCAATAGATACTAGCTGTCAAGCTTTAATGAACAGCACTTCTTCACTTGTTTCTTGGATAAACTTGCATGGCTTTAACACTTGAACTTAAAATCTTGTTTCTTGAAACAATAAACACATCCTAGATCTACCCAATTACAAGTAAAGTGAGTTTTGTCAAAGGATTAGTCAATTACATTAAATGTTAACATATGTTCCTAACATGAATTACATATGTCATAAAATTTGAATTCCAAATTTTTCCTATTAAAAACACCTTAAGATGCCAACCAAATGAATTAGAATTCTCTTGGTCTTGACTATAATGTTAATATATTTGAATTAATATATATATATATATATATATATATACACACACATAGATACAAATAAAACACTAATGTAACCTGAGTAATATGTTATGGACTATTTTATGATCGCTATACAAAATATCGTGTAAGTGTTGAAATATTTTAGAGACATGTTTTGTATATTTAATTTCTCATGATAATAAATATATACATTATAATTGCAATTATAAATAAAATATAAAGAATGAAAATCATATATTTTTATATTTTCTATTATCTTGTATAATGTGATGACAATTATATTACTTGTTTAGGATATTTAATGATACTTATATCTTATCAATTTTTTCAATTTCTTATCATTTTTTTTTTTAAAATAAATGATTTAGGTATGTCTAAAGGGCATACCTTAACTGGACCTTAGTAATAATAATAATAATAATAATAATAATAATAATAATAATAATAATAATAATAATAATAATAATAATATATTAATTATTGATGGTAGTTATGAATAAAAATAATCTAAGGATAAATTTCCCTTTTATTATTTTTTATCATGTGAACTATGATAAAATTATATGTTTCCCAATGGGGAAAGTCTTTCTGAGTCAACCCAAATGGAAATTAAAGCCGCAGTAAACCCAAATGGTTCCCACTTCCCACTAGGAAAGCCTCTATAAATTAAGAGTTTGGGTTACTTCCTATACATTTTTAATGGAAGATCTCATTTTGTTTTAAATACACAATGGTAATAAGTA
Organism: Castanopsis chinensis; assembly: GCA_032878915.1. NCBI lineage: Eukaryota > Viridiplantae > Streptophyta > Magnoliopsida > Fagales > Fagaceae > Castanopsis > Castanopsis chinensis. The sequence goes on along the minus strand of JAVQMG010000115.1, from coordinate 16,409,678 downwards.
GTGGGTTTTAATCTTTACATTTCATGATTCTCAAAAAATAAATAAATAAAATCTTTACATTTTATTTAGTTAATGGGTGATGTGACAGTTTCTCATTAAAATAAAAAGCCAAATCCATAAATTAAAAGTAATGCCCTTGGTTGGTTCAAAACTCATTCTTTTTCTCTCGCACTCTTCTTGTTGTCCTCACTTGGTTGCTTCATTTGTGGGCATTAATGTCTTCGTTTTTGTATAGACTACCCAATATCTAGGAATTAATGTCTTCATTTTTCCTTTAATTAAACATGCCACTTTTATGCTTTATGCTTTATACAAACTAGTATGTAACACATGCTACTACACGGGAATGGATATAGTTTAATGAACCAATAAATATAATGAATTTTATTATTTAAGTGATATTGTTGGTTTTGTTTTTTATTTATTTATTTATTAATCATGAGTTTAGTCATGTTTAAAATACTTAGTTTATTCATGTAAAATAAAACTTAGTATTATGTAATTTTTTAACAAATATTTTTATCATATAAAATTCTAATGAAAGAATGCTACATAGACATATATATTCAAGGTTGATTCATTCACGGTACATATAACTATGATTAAGTTGTTTTATCACAAACCATTTTTAACAAAATATTTTAATCAATTAAATGTGAATCCCATAACGTACATCTCATAACAATATAATAACGTGAATCTTATAAAAAAAAAAAATTTATCAATTAAAAATTACTAAAATTATAAGCATAAAACGTAAAGACAAATTGTAAGGCCAACAGGCCCAAGATATGTATTAGGCCAGCCCAAGAGCTCTCGCATGATTGAAGGCCCCAACCTAATGGCATGGATGGTCCGAGGATATGAGAAGGCCCACCTGTGAAGTAACATGACAGAAGAAAGAAGCCATGCATAAGCAGAACATTCCGAGGCATGGTGTCTGAGGATGGCAACGTCCTCGATCATATGTAGCCGAGGATGAGAAGAGTGATCTGGCAGTTCAAGGGCACCAATACTGAAGACCTTAGATGCAAAGACTGAGAAAACAAGGGTAAGAGACAAAGAGAAGTGACTGAAAATATCAAGGATAAAGCTGCTAACACCGCATTGAAGGTTCTGTACCTACCTCTCTGGCCGCATTAATGAAGAAGTGATGCTTGAGTATTGGAGTTCAGCCTTATACCTACCACCAAAGACTTTGGCAGAGAAAGGTGATGGGACAAGTATCTAAAAGAAGTATCTGACCTACACGTGGAGGAGAGGAGAAGAAAAAGGAAGGCTTAAAAAAGGCGAAGGAAGAAGAGAGAAAAGGGAGAAGAGCTGAAAGCAGAGAGAGAAAATTGTAAGAAAAGTACCAAAGATTGTTCTCGGCATCAATACATAAAAGAGTTTTTACTTACATACTAGAGTTCTGCATGTGTTCTATGATCCAGTTTAACCTTCGTACAATTCAGCGTCCCTAGGCCTAGATTCGAAGCCCACTCTCTAGAAATTCATTGTTTTGGGCTATTTGGATTGGTTCCTTTGGTAGAACTTAGGTTCAGCACAATTTGTGTCCTTACAATTGGCGCCGTCTATGGGAATCTTGTGTTCTGACGTCTGATGCTAATAACGTGATGGCTGGTTCAAGTCCGTACCATGCAGAATCTTTGGGGTCTCAACGTGAGGATCCTTTTCAACACTTAGAACAAATGGAAGATCGAGAAGGCAGTGTACATACAGGATGCACTGCTAGCAACCACTCATGGGGTGGAAGAGAAATCCTTCGCGAAGGTGGTACCAAAGCCATGCAGAGGAAAATTGACCACTTGAAGAGGAAGCTACGTCGTGCGAAACATAAACATACACCCTCAGCTTCTGGCTATTTTTCTAGTGACTCCTAGAGTAGTGGTTATAGGTCTAGGTCAAAAACCCCTCCCAGTGAAACTTCCTCACACGAAATAGGCGATCTTCACGGCAGGGCAAGCAAGAAATCTCCTTCCAGGGGCTTGGGTAGTGATGCCATGAGGAAGGCGTTACACCAACTTTCCAAATCACCTTTCACGCGTAGAATCGAGAAAGGGAAGCTTCCTCGCCGTTTCATACAACCAAATTTCACCATTTATAATGGTTGGACAAACCCAGTGGAGCATGTGAGTCATTTTAACCAGCGCATGGCAGTTTACTCTAAGAATGAGACATTGATGTGCAAAATATTCCCCTCGAGTTTAGGGCTTGTTGCAATGAGGTGGTTTAACAGTTTAAAGGCAGAGTCCATTGGCTCTTACATGGAGCGCACGATGGTATTTGGGTCTCGTTTTGTTACCTACAGTAGAGTACCTCGGCCTCTAGATTCGTTACTATCCATGGCCATGAGAGAAAGGGAGACCTTGAAAACGTACTCAGACAGGTATTGGGAGATGTTTAACGAGATTGATGGTGATTTTGATGAAGTGGCAGTTAACACTTTCAAGGTTGGCCTTCCAGTTGAGCACGACTTAAGGAAATCTTTGACCAAGAAGCCGGTGAAAAATGTTCATCTGCTCATGGATCGTATTGACGAGTATAAGCGAGTTGAGGAAGATCAACAGCAGGGTAAGGGAAAGATGAAGGTTATCCCTCAGGAGAGGAGGGATTTCAGGTCGGAAAGACACAATAACAAATGGTCACAGAGAAATTTTACTAGCCAACCTAGGTCGACTCCTTCTCGGACGGTGAACGCTATGTTTTACGAGCCTATGCAGCAGGTGTTAGAAAAAATTTGTCACGAGCCATACTTTAGATGGCCCAATAAAATGATAGGAGACCCTACGAAACGTAATCAGAACCTCCATTACAATTATCATCAAGACAAGGGTCACACCATGAAAAACTGCAGGACCCTATGGAATTATCTGGATCAGTTGGTCAAAGAAGGGAAGTTGAGGCAGTTTATGAATCGGCCTAATGGGCAAGGCACACAATTTGGTTCTGTGAATCAAGGCAGCAATATTTCAAGGCCTCAGTTGGGAACAACAAATGTCATTTTGGCTGCTCTAGGTCGGACTGGATCTTGCTCTACTAGAATAATGTCAGTGTCGCGGCTTCCAGCCAAGGACCTTAGCTTTGAGCCGAAGAGGGCCAAGGGGAACCTTCCCCCCATTTTGGGATTCTCTAAAGAAGATAAAGCTGGAACCATCCAGCCACATGACGATGCGTTGGTTATCATGTTAAGGATAGGGGGTTACGATGTAAAGAGAGTGATGGTTAATCAAGGGAGTGGGGCTGATATTATGTACTCGAACTTGTTCAAGGGGCTTAATTTGAAACTTGAGGATCTTACGGCTTACGACTCACCATTGATAAGTTTTGAAGGGAAGGCTGTCATTTCAAAGATTACCTGTGCAGTCAGGACTAGTAGTGGTGGATCTGGATTTTATTGTAGTGGATGCCTACTCCCCTTAGACGGCCATAGTGGCCAAGCCATGGCTGCATGTCTTAGGTGCATTGTCCTCAACCCTGCATGTTAAGGTGAAGTTCCCGTATGGGGATGTAGTTGAAGAGATAGTCGGCAGCCAGTCCATGGCAAGACAATGCATAACAGCAGTGATTACGCATCAAGCCAGACAGGAGTCCCAGGCCTCGGTTAAGAGAAATTTGTAGCAGTTAACATCCTCGGCCAAGCCAAAAGTGGCCAAGGTTAAGGAACCTGTGTGCGAAGAGCTAAAGAAGGTGCTTATTGATGATGATATAGAGAATTTCTTCCAGGTAGGAAGTTAACTGCCACTCCAAGAAAAGGAGGAACTGGTTATATTTTTGAAGCAGAACATTGATGCGTTCGCATGGAACGCTTATGAAGTTCCAGGGGTTGACCCAAGCTTCATCTGCCATCACCTGAATGTTAGTCCAAAGGCAGTGCCGAGGAGGCAACCACCTCGGCGCTCGTCCAAGGAGCATGCTGATGCTGTTAAGGAAGAGGTATTGAAGCTCAAAAAGGTGGGTGCTATCAAGGAGGTGTTTTACCCAGAATGGTTGGCTCATACGTTGGTGGTGAAGAAAAAGAATGGGAAGTGGAGAGTATGTATGGACTTTACATACTTGAATAAGGCTTGTCCTAAAGATTCGTTTCCAATGCCCCGCATAGACCAGTTGGTGGATGCTACTGTAGGGCATCCTCAGATGAGCTTTCTAGATGCTTTCTAAGGTTATCACCAAATACCTTTAGCTCTAGAAGACCAGGAGAAGACAGCCTTTGTCACTCCCATAGGAAACTACCACTACAAGGTGATGCCCTTCGGCTTGAAGAATACTGGGCTACTTATCAGAAAATGATGACGCGGATGTTTGAACCCCAACTGGGAAAGACAATTGAGGTATACGTAGATGATATGGTGGTCAAGAGTAAAACTATCTTGGCTCATATACCAGACTTGGATAACACTTTTCAAACACTGAGGAACCATAAGTTACGTCTTAATGCATCTAAATGTTCCTTTGCAGTGGGATCTGGTAAATTCTTGGGCTACATGGTGACACATAGGGGAATCGAGGTCAATCCCGCTCAAGTCAAAGCAATCAATAGCTTACAGCCACCTTGGAATCCAAAAGAGGTGCAAAGATTGACCGAAATGACTGCTACCCTCAATAGATTTATCTCACGGTCTGCTGATCGGTGTAGGCCATTTTTTCAGTATTTGAACAAGTGGAAGGGATTTAAGTGGACAGAAGAGTGTGCCGTGGCTTTTCAGCAACTTAAGGAATATCTGTCACGCCCACCTATTATGTCTCTGCCTGAGGTTGATGAAGTACTATTCACGTATGTTGCGGTGGCCGACCATGCTGTAAGTTTGGTGTTAATTAGGGTCGATGGAAATGTGCAGAAACCGGTCTACTATGTGAATAAGTCCTTACATGAGGCCGAGATGTGTTATTCACCATTGGAGAAGGCCATTCTAGCCGTGGTGCATGGTACATGTAGGCTCCTCCATTATTTCCAATCTCATACGGTGGTAGTCCTGACTCAGCTTCCCCTTAAAGCTGTACTCCGGAGTGCGGATTATATAAGCAGGATTGCTAAGTGAGGAACCATATTGGGCGCTTTTGACATCAAGTATATGCCCCGCACTTCAGTCAAGGGCCAAGTGTTAGCTGATCTAGTCGCAGAATTTGCTGAGCTCGCAATAGAAGACAATGCCAAGGGCATGGACATTGATGAAAAATCAGTTGGTGTGATTACGTGCAAAGAACCTTCAGTGTGAACTGTTTACTTTGATAGGGCTGCAAATCAAAGGGGATCCAGAGTGGGGTTGGTAATGATAACCCCAGAGGGGCTTACACTGGAAAAGTCCCTAAGATTAGAATTTTCGGCCACTAACAATGAAGCCGAGTATGAGGCTTTAGTAAAAGGATTGGATCTGGAATAAAAAATGGGTGGAAAGGTGGTGCAAATGTTCTCGAATTCGCAACTAGTTGTAAGCCAAGTAGAGGGAAAGGTGAAAGCTAGAGATTTGAGGATGCAAGAATACCTAACTCAAGTCAGGCTTTTACAGTCCAAATTCGAATCCTTTACCTTGTCACATGTTCCTAGAAGTAGCAATACGCATGTTGATTCTTTGGCCACTCTTGCCACATCCTCGACACAAGGACTTCGGCGGATCATCCTCATTGAAGACCTATGTAAGCCCAATAGAATAGTTGGAAGTATTATCCAAATTCATCAGATCAAGGTAGGGCCCAGTTGGATGGACCCCATCGTGTCTTTCCTTAAGAATGATGTTTTGCCGGAGGGAAAGGTGGAGGCGGATAAGGTGCGTAGAAAGGCACCTCGGTTTTGGTTGTCTGAGGATCAGAAGCTGTACAAACGATCTTTTTTGGGGCCATACTTACTATACATACATCTTGAAGCAACAGAGCTGCTTTTAGAAGAACTACATGAAGGGATATGTGGAAGTCACACATGAGGGAGATCGTTAGCTCATAAAGCTCTAACACAAGAGTATTGGTGGCCGAATATGCAACGAGAAGCTCAAGACTATGTGAAGAAGTGCGATCAATGCCAAAGATTTGCACCCAATATCTATCAGCCTGGAGGGGAGTTAAATCCTCTGACAAGTCCCTAGCCTTTTGCGCAATGGGGATTGGACATTGTAGGACCATTTCCGAGGGCACCTGGGAATAGGAGATGGTTGATCGTAGGCACAGATTATTTTACCAAGTGGGTGGAGGCCGAGCCCCTATCCAATATTAGAGATGTTGATGTGAAAAAGTTCATTTGGAAAAATATTGTCACCCGATTCGGAGTCCCTCGTACTCTCATATCAGATAATGGTTTACAGTTTAATAGTAAAGCTTTCAAACGATATTGCTGCACCTCGGCATAACTAACAGGTATTCAACTCCAGCATATCCACAAGGAAATGGGCAGGCCGAGGCGGTCAACAAAGTCATTGTTAATGGGCTCAAGAAGAAGCTAGATGACGCCAAAGGTAGATGGGTGGAAGAATTGCCTCATATTCTATAGATGTATCGAACCACGCCACGAAGATCCACGGGAGAAACACCTTTTTCAATGACGTACGGCGCCGAGGCTATAATTCCTTTAGAAACTGGATTCCCGACGATAAGAACAAGTTCCTTCACCTCTGATAGTAATGACAGATTACTAAAAAAGAGCCTAGATTTAGTCGAAGAACGGAGGGAGAATGTTATAGTCCAATTGGCTCACTACCAACAAAAATTGAAACAGGGATATGATTCTCATGTCAAATCAAGGCCGCTTGCTCCTGGAGATTTAGTATTGAGGAAAGTTCTGGGTACTACAAAGAATCCAGTGTGGGGGAAGTTGGGACCTAACTGGGAAGGACCGTATCGCATCACTTCAGTGGCTGGCATAGAGGCTTACTATCTTGTAGACTTAGATGAAAAGGTTGTGCCACATCCCTGGAATATAAGTAATCTGCGACAATATTATTATTAATAAAAGGCACTTCTGCCACTCTAATTCTATTGCTATTATGCCACGCTTAATGTTATGTTCAAGAATATCAATATAAATTGTTAAATGAAACCAGGGTTACGTCGGATTCTCAGATCCTCTACCTTGGGCTAAACGGAACCAGGGTTACGTTAGATCCTCGGATCCTCTACCTTGGGCTATACGGAACTAGGGTTACGTCGGATCCTCGGATCCTCTACCTTGGGCTATACGGAACCAGGGTTATGTCGGATCCTCAGATCCTCTATCTTGGGCTATACGGAACCAGGGTTACGTCAGATCCTCGGATCCTCTACCTTGGGCTAAATGAAACCAAGGCTACCTCAGATCCTTGGATCCTCTACCTTGGTAGAATAAAAGTCTCAGTGCTAAGGGTTAAGCAGAAATTGGGTTGTGTGGACTCCTTGGAACATATATATCCTTTGAAACTAAAATTGTTTTTAGTTCAAGTGAGACCACAAAGGTATGGCTTTTGAATTGCTTTTAGTTCAAGTGTGACGCATTTCAAAAGACTTAGTATTCCTTATCTTGACATATTATATGCGTTAGTACGATATTAATTCTCGAACCGGTCTTAACTGAATTAGTTCTACGTGTATGGCCTACTCTTAAACGTTGTTCGTCACCAAAATAGAATATAAGCCCAAGAGCATCACTTAAAGCATTTGCAAGTATAGAAGACTTACAGTTTTCATTATCTTTACTTGTTTACTTACTTAGAACTATCAATATAAGGGGCATGTATTACTGGCTATCAAGTTGTGTAAGTAGCAAAGGGAATGACATGTTATAAGAAGGTACTACAAGATGCTGCTATGTAAATAATAACTTCTTCTCATTAATTGAAAACATTTGTGAGTACATTCAGAAGCAAATTGCGAAATTACAAGTTTCACAAGGAGAAACCAAAATAAATAAAAAAAAGTGAAGAAACAACAGCAACAAACTAGCTAATGTAAAGAAGGGAAAGGCCGTCAGCTCTTTATCTATGCTTGGTCCGCAGGATCAGCAGGAGCTACTATTGGGGCCGAGTACCCTTCAGCCACCTCTTTGCCTTTGGGACCCCCCTTTGGCACTATGGGTAGGGTTGCCAGAACGATCTCCAAAGTCTCGCTGACCTTTGGGTTGGGGGATAGCTTTTTTAGTTCAACGAGAAGCTGCACATCTTCAGGTTGAGCCCTTCACCTTGCATTGGAAGTGAGTGCTCAAGAGCAGTGGTGTCAGCAACAGCTTCTTCTGGTTGTATCCCGGCTACAGAAGAGCTAGCATCGTCCTTGGTCTGGACAAAAGTGGAGGCTCGAATGGCTGGGGGTACATAGGCATTCTCTGTCCTCCAAAAGGGAGAGGAGGCATCAACCCCAGCTTGGGATAGAGCTTCCTTCCACACTTGTAGGTAGTAATCCCTACATACCTCTAGAACTTGAGCTTTAAAGGTCTCGGTGGTTTTTGCCACCCCCACCTCGTACCCATTCTGCTCAACTTAGTCTACTGCCTCTTCAGCCCCTTAAGCTTTGGCAACAACCTCCTCTTTAGCCTTAAAGGCCTCTTGCCTAGCTTCCTCAGATTTTTTAAGATCTTGTTTGAGGCCTTCTATCAGCTTCTTGGTCGAGGCAAAGTTCTAGTCTGCATGCCTAAGTTGCAGCCTTTGCTCCTCGGCTTGCCTCTCAATAGTTTTCAGCTGGGCCTCCAACCCGGATCTCTCACTTTCTGCTTTAGTCAGACTGGCAGTGACTTCTTGTAGCTTTTTCTCCTTCAGTTCAAGGATCCTTTGGGTATTGTCCAGCTTTATTTCCCTGGCCCTAAAGGACTTGTAGGAGTTAGCGGCTATTTCCTCCGCTCTATGAGCAGATTGAACGGCCTACAATTACCAGTATGACAAATTAGTGATGCAAATCTCAAAGTTTTGAGTAGAGAAGAGAAAAGTGGTTGTCCTTACCATGGCAAGCTCTTTCTTTAATGTTATGAAGACATTTTGGTCTCTTATTCTCCTAAGCTCACCCATGTCCTCGGGCAGTAACATGGCTTGTTCTAGCGCATTTGCAATGAACGCCGCCGTACCCTCATCGGTATTTCTGATGGAGGCATCAGTAGTAACCGCCTGGTCATCCACTATCATTTGGGGAGCCCAGACGGGGGCACGCATGGGTGCAGGAGGCTCGGACCTTCTGTCCGACCTCGTTTGAATGAAGCGTGCTTGTTTTCCTCCCTTTTCGAGTTCTGTGTCCTTTACAGAAGGATCCCTTCCTCCCTCTACTGTATCTTTCCCCTTCGAATGGTCCCTTTTTCTCTTGTGGCTAGCAGGATCAACACGTTGGGATTGGGTTGAAGGAGGGAGAGAAAGTTTAAGCGGAGGGACTTTCTCGGTGCCCTTATCTTTAACCCTTGTCTGGGGTGCTTTAGAAGGATCCTGGGCTCCTACCTGAGCCTCCAGCACATCCTTAAGACTTGGTTTCGATCTACGTTGGATACCCATAACTTCAAGCTGTTGGGCAGTGTCCGAAGAGGCTAAAAGAGACAGGCCGAGGACAATAGCTCGACCTTCAGGTGATGACAACCGATCAAAAACTTCGAATTCACCTTCTGAATTAGAAACCTCTATGATCTTTTCTTCTTCTTCCTTTATAACTGGCTGAGAAGAAGAGCCTTCGCCCAATGTGGGTCGAGCCAAGGATGCAGCGAGAGGAAGGCCTTCAGGGACAATCTGCACAGGCTCTGTGATGAGAGTGCCTTGAGGAATAGGAGCACTCTTAGGGAGCAGGAAACCTTCGACTGCGACGCTAATTCGAGGTAGCCTGGGGTCCTTTGCCTTAATCACGCACTTCGGTGCTTGAAAGGCTATTGAAATGGGATCGTATCTGAGGATCAGGTGTGCTGCTCGAAGTTGACCGTCCGAGTGAGCAAACACCTCGGCTTTCAAAATTTTGTCTAGGCGAGCAAAGTCCATGAGATGAGTGTGACGAGCAAGCGCGCAGCGATCTGCACAATTATTCAAATAAATGGTAAGGTCAAAGCAAAGAAAAACATAACAATAACAAGGCAATAAAGAAGAAAAATAGAACTAACGTTATGCGGGTACTCACCAGTTTCCTCCTCCCTCGTCGGACAGGGGAGATCATCGTGCCAGTCCCCAGATACTATCAAAAAATCATTATTTAACCCTTTATTGGAGTGAGGAAGGCATTGAATCAATCTAACCTCGGCGCATCTAGATTTCAAATAATACCCTTGCCGCTTCAGGTTGTGGAGATTGTAAACCCAGTTCACGTCGTGATGGGTGAGTCCTAACCCCATTTTTTTCATTTAAGGCGTCTATAGCACCTAAAATCTTGAACATGTTTGGGGCGCATTGGGTAGGGGATAACCTAACCGCTCTGAGATAATCCCTAGTGATCGGTTTCATGGGGATTCTCATCCCCCCCTCTATGAAGGCTACCATAGGAATCGCTACCTCACCGGTATCTCTCTCAGTATGCCACCCTCCCTCCTTGCAATATTTAATGGACACTCCCGATAGGATTCCATACCTAGCCTTAAACTCCTCTATTTTTTCTAGACTATCTACTAGGGGTGCGAACCTACCCATTTTCTAAGAGGAAAGGGAAATATTGTGAAGGGGTTGAGAAATTTAGATAGCCGAGGACAAAGAAACTAAGAATAACAAGAAAGAAGGAGTAGCAATAATGAAAGCAGAAAGTTGGGAAAACTTACTTTAGAGTAATAAGGTCACCTCGGCTTAAAACTGGGAAGGTGTAAAGACGCGTGTAGATTGCAGAAATGGCTAGGTTCGTTGTACAAGCTCTGAAATGAACAAAGAACTTTTAAACTGGCAGTATTTATATCGTGGAAAGTTATAAAGCGGGAAATCTCCCGCCTATCTCCCTACGCAGCGCTCATCCGTTGGATGGACATCGCTTGGTTGGACATGGGGAACAGGGAGCCGCCAGCATTTAATGGGAACGTGTTCTGCATAACGAAACGTTAGAAGCGGATTGTCCAGAGTGCGTGTGTCAAAATCCTCATTCCTTCCAGAGAAGTAGAAATGAGGATCTCGAGAGGCTATTGTAGGGCCAACAGGCCCAAGATATGTATTGGGCCGGCCCAAGAGCTCTCGCAGGATTGAAAACCCCAACCTAACGACATGGATGGTCTGAGGATATGAGAAGGCCCACCTGTGAAGTAACATGACAGAAGAAAGAAGCCATGCATAAGCAGAACATTTCGAAGCATGGTGTCCGAGGATGGCAACGTCCTCGACCATATGTAGCCAAGGACGAGAAAAGTGATCTGGCAGTTCAAGGGCATTAATACTGAAGACCTTGGATGCAAAGGCTAAGAAAATAAGGGTAAGAGATAAAGAGAAGTGATTGAAAATATCAAGGATAAAGCTGCTACCACTGCATTGAAGGCTCTGTACCTACCTCTATGGCCGCATTAATGAAGAAGTGATGCTTGAGTATTGGAGTTCAGCCTTATACCTACAGCCAAAGACTTTGGTAGAGAGGGGTGATGGGACAAGTATCTAAAAGAAGCATCCGACCTACACGTGGAGGAGAGGAGAAGAAGAAGGAAGGCTTATAAAAGGCGAAGGAAGAAGAGAGAAAATGGAGGAGAGCTGAAAACAGAGAGAGAAAATTATAAGAAAAGTACCAAGGATTGTCCTCGGCATCAATACATAAAAGAGTTTTTACTTACATGCTAGAGTTCTGCATGTGTTCTATGATCCAATTTAAGCTTCGTACAATTCAGCGCCTTTAGGCCTAGATTCGAAGCCCACTCTCTAGAAATTCATTGTTTTGGGCTATTTGGGTTGGTTCCTTTGGTAGAACTTAGGTCCAGCACTATCTGTGTCCTTACACAAATAAATAAGATAAATACTAATTCCTTAAAAGAAAACTTACAGTGAGTTGAAAAAACTACATAAATAATCTTTGATATTTGAAGAATAATGGGATTACAACTTCCTTTCGAAATGGGATAGACACACGTGCTGATAACGTGTTATGAAAAAGAAAAGAAATATGCAACATCAATGACAGGAAAACAAAACAATTTTATAATTAAACAATAAAAATTATTGACAAAAAAGAAAGAAAGTACAGGCAGATGAAAGACAATAAACATACAACATCAATCATAGTAAAACCACAAAATAATATAATTAAACAATAAAAAATTTACACAAAAAAGGAACGACAGTATAGGTAGATGAAAGAAAGCAGTAATTAAACCTTAGGAATGGTTGGAATTCGTTTTGCAGAGCAAACCAAGACCATGAAAATTGTAAAGACAAGTACAATCGAAATATTTAAAGAACCTCTTCTTATATAAGATACAAAAATATCCAAATAAACGCATCATTGATACCAAGAGATTCTTTTGAAATTCCATGTGAAAAAAGGGAGGTGAACCTGAAAATATGTGGGTGTGAAAAAGGGAGGTGAACCTGAAAATACGTGAGTATGGAAAAGGGAGGTAAACCTAAAAATACATAAGTGTGGAAAAAAAGAAAAAAAAGAAGCACATCGGAATTACAAATTAGACTCTAATTTCATATTTACATTGACATGTGGCACAACAATAAATTAGAATTCTAATTTAGAATTCTAACTGGAGTTTTTCTCTGCTTAACCTATTATATTTATATATATATATATATATATATATATATATATATATATAGACTAGTATGTAACTCTATGCATATACACCGTACAATTAAAAACAACAAAAATTATAAGGTTCAAATTATACATTTTGTTTAGAAGACGTTTAAATTATAAATGGTATTAGCTTACATTTTTTTTAAAACCATACATTTCTAAAATATGTAATGGTTTCTCATTATTATATAATTTAGAATTTAATTGGCTTTAAAATATTTGGTTTTTGCAATCAATAATTCACTTGTTATAAAAATTTAAAACTTAAATGGACACCTGGCAAAAAATTAGACTCCAATTAAAATCCAATTTAGAATATAATTGAATTTGAACTCTTCGATTTTTACACTGAATAATTCACTTGGCACAAAATTAAAAATTAAAAATTAAATAGGACACATGGTGCAAAATTGAAAATCCAATTAAAATCTAATTGGATTTTCTCCGAGTGCATGGATGTATTTAAAATTAAACACAATTTTTATTACAAAAATATAAGTAATTTGTCAAATTATTTTTTTAAAAATTGCATGAAGCACATGCATACGTATGGATACATTTAAAATTAAGCACAATTTTTATCATAAAAATATAAATAATTAGTCAAATTATTTTTTTTTAAAAAGTAACCATAATTAGTCACATAATTTAAAATTCTTAAATTAAATACTGCTTATGATCACTTTTTTCTTCTAATTTTTAATAAGATAGAACGTGCAGTGATCTTTGTTATGTAATGATTTTTACTAAGTATATGTAATTGGTTTTTTTTTTTTTTAAAAGTTATAGTTTATTAATATTATATTAGATTTTTAGTATTTTGCACTCACTCATTAACTCATTTGACGCAAAGATTGAAAAACTTAAGTGGAAACATGACACAAATTTAAGTGGACAGTTATGATGTGATTCACACATAAATTTAAATGCATGACACAAATTAGATTGTAATTTCAAATTCTAACTGAACTTTCTCTTTTTTTCCTATTAATATATAACTAGCTTGTAAGCTCATGCTTATGCATGGATATACTTAAAGATATACAATAAGATGTATAATATAATTCCTATATACATAGTTGAAATATTATTGATAGTCATTTTTATATTTTATTAACTCTTTAAAAAAATTTGTAAAGATATTACTAGGTATAAAATGTAAATTGTCCATTTTTTTATTTATTGTGAAACACTTTTATTTTTTATGATTCATTTAATCTAAACTCTTTGGTTTTTGTATTTAATAACTCACTTGGATGAATATTTATAATATGGTCTCATATTTTATTCTAAAATTAAGAAATAAAACTCTTTAAGAATAAATAATTTAGAACACATGACACAAAATTGGAACTATAATTTAGAATTTTAATTTAATTTTCTTTCAGTTTCACCTATTATTATTATTATTATTATTATTATTATTATTATTATTATAGATGAAGTATGAAAACAAGAATTTTATTCCTTTTGATACTCACCCAAAAACCAAGACTATTTTCAACTTGCGCTTCAATACACCGTGTATCTTTTATAAGCTGAAGCCACAGCCAACAATGGTGCAGTTACAGTTAATGACATATATGTATAGTGCTTCTTTTGTGTGGTCACATAAGTGATCTTTCAGCTGCTCTTGTGCTACATGCGGTGGATTCAACCTTGTTGCAAGCCCATCTCATCTGCCAGTATATAGTAAGGGAAATTGATGGATAAATAATTATCTTCGAAATTTTTTCAATACTCATATATTAACACATTCAAAAAATTTAGTTTCATTAACACCTGGATCAAGTTTCCTTAATTATTAAGTGTGACTCAGAAGACAAAAAAAGGAAAATAAATTAAGGATATTAATTAAGTTCACGGAACTGACCCATTCTTGATTCAAGCTCCATTTTTTGGAGCTCTATTTGAACCTTTGTCGATCACTAGCCATATATATATAAGGAGTCAATGTTCACATCAGGCATACACACACACATATATGGTGGTTTTTTGTCATTGCTTTCCTGCTAAAAGTAAACTACAATCACACAAGGTAGTCCCTAAGGACCCTAACTCGATCCCTTGCATGCTTCCCTTAGCATTTGTTCGGTTTGAGACTTTGAGTAACATAAAGATAAAATTGATTTCATGTTGTGTCTTTGTTATCATACTGTTCAAAGTGATGATGATGAGCAAGGATGGCCATTGTGAAATGAAAGAAATACGAGTCTGAAACGTCAAAAAGTTGAAAATAAATAAGATAAGATGCCATTGGAATCTTTGAAAATATTGATCGAAGTCGGTCTCACTGAAAGAAAAGGAGGGAAACCACCCGTGTAGGAAGAACCCGAACAAGAGGTTTCCGGATCGAATAGGATAGGAACCAAAACACGTGTGTGCAGTAAACCTTTTAAAAGAATTTATTATCATTAAATAAATATGATAAGTTTGTCATTATATATTATGTAAACTAATTTTTATTTATTCAGCAAAAAAAAAAAACTAATTTTTATTTATATATAAGAAAATTGTATCGCATTATTTAGTTAGACTTTTTCACTCTTCCATGGAATATCTCAAAATTTTCATAAACAGATAATGTAGTGAATAGAATTTAAGACATTTGGGTTTACAACATGCTCTTTAACTTTATTGAGTCCACCACTCGGATGTCATTGAAGGAACTATATAACCAAAATTTGGTTGCTATATTTGATGAGATATAGAATCATGATTTTATCTTTAATTGGCCAAAACATGAATAAGATAACTAGTTGTTCAAGAATAAAAGAATAATATATATATATATATATATTAATTATTTGTTTGGGAATATCTTACTTAATTTTTTTTTTTTTTTGTAATTTACTGAAAGTACTATAAAAAATTTTAAAGAGTAAGAAAAGAAGTTGATTTTTTTTTTTGCTAAAAGTATTATAGCAAAAAAAAAAAAAAAAAAAAAAAAAAAAAAAAGAAGCAAATTGAAACCCACAATAAATAAAAAGGTCCGGTATTTTAAGAAAAAATCATAGAGTGAGATCAACAAATAGTGAATTGTTCTTGGCTTTTTGACCAAAAACATTAGAGTGTGAGCTGCAAAAAATACGTAGTCGATTGAGCAATAAGCCAACTGAAGCCATAAAAAAGAAGCTTCTTTTTGCTGGACACAAGTGACATTCGCAAAAATTAGGGACAAAAAACGAAGAAAAAAGTTCCTTTATACCAGATTATTTATAATTAATTACATCTCAAATGTACACTAAAAGTAAAAAATAAATAAATATATTGTTGGTGCAAATACAATAATAATGAAAATAATATAAAGAAAAATTGAATAATACTTCTGAATATTATTTATTTGAGATTAGAAAATACACAACACTATTTAGACTAAGGCGAGACATTCGATCTTTTTAAGGAGATTCAAGCAAACCTTCTTTGACTTGTCTCTTCCAGGATACAACAGCCCAACAAATGTCATATGGCTAGAACAACATCTGCTCAAAATGTTTAAGCCCAAAACTCCACCAGAAAGAACACCCTTCCTTGCTAAGAACCTCTCTATTTGTTTAATGTATAAGAATGCTTGCAATTGTTAGATTTCTTTTTTTTCTGGTATAGTTTGGAATGAGTCTGAATGGGGCTCAATGGGCCTCATGAAATTATTACCCAAATTAATCTGATTAATTAGGTTCATAATTTAAATGTAGTGGGTGTTACAAGATAAATCTGATGAGTTAGAGTTATACAATTAATGGGTAAGAGAAGGAGTTTTTGAATAATGAAAAGGCTCAATTGATCGGCTAGTCCATTAAGTAAGTTAATTGCTCTTTATTTTCTATAATAAAAACATCATTTACTCACCAACAAATATGGAAAATATTTTGAATGGTATCTAGCTCACAATTTACTCCAATACATATCAGCCTATTAATCACCAAAATTAAAAAGAATAAAATAGTCTCTCTCCTTTTCAATATGAGATTAAACATTTCGCTAACTCCTTATATTCCATATTAAATTCCACGTCTTTACATTTATATTGTCATATAAATTCATTTTAATTAAATAATATTAAAATGCTTCAACATACATGAGAAATAAAGTTAGACTATATTCAACAATAACAAACTATAAGTTAAAGAAAAGACAAAATTTAATTAATTCATATATCTATAATATGTCATAATGGAACTCAACCTTTTTTGAAGTCCCTAAAATCATTTGTGAATCATTCTATTTTAAATGTAGTCAAAATTTATCTTTTGCTATACAAAATCAAAGATTCAGTTCAAAAGTTATATGAATTCGGTGTTGTAGTGAAATCTAATTTAAACAATATTTATGATGAATGTTCGGCTAATAATTACAATAGAAATGGAAAGAGTAATTATAACCACTCTATAATTAATGGTCCATTTGGATTAAGAGGGAAGGAGGAAGAGTAGAGAAATGACTCAAATTAGCCTATTTTCATCTTAACTTTACTCTACTTCCCCTCTCTCCCCTCTCAATCCAAACGGGTCCTAAATTGGTAAGCAATTGATTTTTTGACCCTTACTAGCTATTGGCACAATTAAGAAAAAAATTTAACAAATTTTTGAAGTTAAATGTAAAATAGTGAACTTCCATTTTCAAAAAATAAAATTTTCATGATCTTTGAAATCTTATGGATAAATTCTTTTTTTTTTTTTTTTTCATTGTTGGCCTATTTATTTTTGCTTTTAAAGAATAACAATTGCAAATATATCTTAAATTAATTATAAATACATGGTTCTTTTGTAACTTTATATATATATATATATATATATGTATGTATGTGTACACACACATGTGTTATTGGATATTCTAAAAATATTGGATTTAGAACTTTTAAAAAAAAAAAAATTGAAGGGAAAAAAATAACTGATTTCTTTTATACATTTATATATTTTTTCTATTAACGTAGTATCAAGATTTTTTCAAAATGATTTATTAATAAATATCCTCAAGATGCCGGTTAATAAAACTTTAGGCAATGCATGGTCTTTAACCCTCGTCATCAACAGTTATATCTTAAACACTTCAACTGTAAGAGGGCGTGGATCCCCCTCATGGGTTTCACACAGGAGCCCACCCTCCCCCAGCCGACAAACCTCTAATAATGCTTTGATTTTCGTTTACTTCAATGGATCCCATTACCCGGAAATGACTCAATAACCAGCAGTATAGCTATCAAAAAAATGAGAAGTACTACATCTATAATATTTTTACAATATTTTCACAACAAATCACAGCTGAAGCCACACTCAATCGTGCAATATTTGTGCTTGTTTGTGGTCACACCAGTGATATCTCGGCTGCTCTTGTAGTGGCTTTGCTAGCATCTATAATCTTGCCGGTTCCACTAAGATGGTTCGGTTACATTGCTTTCATGTATACAATGGTTCGCGTGTTTTTGGGCTTACTTCCAATTGGTTGGTTGAAACAGTGGGTCATTGAGACGGCGAGGAAATTAGCAGTGCATGCATGCCTACCAATGTTTCTACTTCAAATGTTTCATGACAACACTCGTCTCTAGGGCCTTTCTTTTGTGCTTCACCATCTGCATTATGAAAGAATAAATTGACACAAAGTTTTAAGACGTTGAGCAGAGTTTATAGTATATCTTTGTATTAGAACCTCATTATTTTTCTTTCATGTGTATGTTTGTTTTAAAAAAAAAAAAAAAAAAAAATAATAATAATAATAATAATAATAATAATAATATTTAATTGTCCCACGTTAGTGATGCGAATATGTTGCGTATAACTCTACAAATTTATGTCAACATAAAGGATGATTATAATAGGGCTATTAATATTTTTTAGAGATAATTTCAATCAGCTCCTGATGAGAGCTTTTTGCACGATCCTTGATAATTATGTAAACTAGCGTTTAACCCGTGTAATGTGCAAGATCATTTTATGAATTAAAATACTTTGCATTCAATATAAACTTAGCTCTTCCACTTCCAATGCATACATTCAAACCTAAATAATGTAGTATATTTAAACATATAGTGTCCAATATTCCCTAAAAATGTTGAAACATTAGTATCTTCAAATCACTTCATGTGTGTACTCACTACAATAAAAGTGGGCTATTGTGATGAAATCTAGTGAGGATAAACAACTTCATCACTGAATGTTAGCATTCGGTGAGGAAAAGAAGATTTCATCACCAAAAATTTAAAATGGGTGACGAAATCAATATTTCATCACTATAGATGTTCAAACTAGTGACGAAATCAATATTTCGTCACTAAAGATGTTCAAATTGTGATGAAATTCTATATTCGTCATCCAAAATTAAGATTTAGGTGTTTTTGGTGACAAAATAATTTTTCGTCACCTATCACTACAAATAATGAGGTTTCTTTTTATTTTAAAAAGAGTTAAGCACGACAAGGGGTTCGAACCCATGAGCAAGGGTTATTCCACCTAAGACCCAACCGGCAGATTGTTGCATAGTGTGTTCTATTTATATGAATATAAAATTATTTATTCTAAAACTAGTAAATATTTCAAGTTAAAAAAAAAAAAAAAAAAAAAAAAAGACCAAATACCCTCGAAACCTAAAAAATGACAAAAATATCCCTGAAACCTAAAATTAATCAAAATTAGGAGCGTCAAATGGGTGGGTTTGGGGTGGGCATATAAAACCTATTTACCCATTAAAACCCATTTAACTAATTGCTTTTAACCCAAATTCAACCCAACCAAATTATTATGGGTAAACCCCAACCCACCCAATTATCCAATTATCAAAATTACCAAAATTCTCCTAAAGTGAAAATGACCAAAGTACTTTAGAATCCTAAAAAATGACCAGAATACCTCAAAAACCTAAAAATTAACAAAATAACCCCAAAACCTACGAAATGACAAAATTACTCTAAAAACCCAAAAAATGACCAAAATTTCCCTTGAAACCCAAGAAATTATCAAAATACCCCCAAAACATAAAAATGACCAAAATACCCCAAAAACCTAAAAAAGTGACCAAAATACCCTCAAAACCCAAAAAATGGTCAAAATATCCCCCAAAACCTAAAAATGACCAAAATACTACCGAAACCTAAAAAATGGCCAAAATAACCCTGAAGCCTAAAAATTGATCAAAATTACCTAGAAACCTAAAAATGACCAGATTACCCTCAAAATCTAATAATTGCCCAAAATGCCCTCTAAAGCTTAAAAATGATCAAAATACCATCGAAACTTAAAAATTAACCAAAATACCCCTGAAGCCTAGAAATTGACTAAAATAACCCTAAGACCTAAAAATTGACCAAATTACCCCCAAAACCTAAAAAATGGCCAAAATAACCTCGAAGCCTAAAAATTGACCAAAATAACCTAGAAACCTAAAAATGACCAAACACCCACTAAACCTAAAAATGACCAAATCACCCCTATACCTAAAAATGACCAAATTATCCCCTAAACCTAAAATTGACCAAAATATCCCCTAAACCTAAAAAATTATCAAAATACCCTAAAAATGGGTTATATTGGTTGTTTTATAGGTTTAGAGCTATTTTGGTCATTTAAGAGATTTCAAGGTATTTTTGGTAATTTTAGAGGTTTCGGGTTGTTTATGGCCATTTTAGAGGTTTTGGGTTTATTTGGGTCATTTTAAAAGTTTAGGGGTATTTCGTCACTTTATAGGTTTGAGGGTATTTTGGTCATTTTCTAGGTTTAGGGGTATTTTGGTCATCTTTTGGGTTTTGGGGGTATTTTGGTCATTTTTAGGTTTCAGAGTTATTTTGTCAATTTTTAAGCTTTGGGGTTATTTTGATCATTTTTTTTAGGTTCTAAGGGGTGTTTTGGTCATTTTTAGGTTGCTAGGTTATTTTGGTCAATTTTAGGCTTCGGCGTTATTTTGGCCATTTTTTAGGTTTTGGGGGCATTTTGGTAATTTTGGGTTTTGGGGGGTATTTTTGTAATTTTTAGGTTTCAAAATATTTTGGGTTTTGGGGGTATTTTTGGGTTTTTGGGGGTATTTTGGTCATTTTTTGGATTTTAGGTTTATTTTGGTAATTTTTAGGTTTCGGAAATATTTTGGTCATTTTTGGATTTTGGGGGTATTTTGGTAATTTTTAAGTTTTGGGACTATTTTGGTAATTTTAAGTTTTGGGACTATTTTGGTCATTTTTTGGGTTTTTGGGGGTATTTTGGTAATTTTTTGGATTTTGGGTATATGTTGGTAATTTTTAGATTTTAGGAGTATTTTGGTCATTTTTTGGATTTTAGGAGTATTTTGGTCATTTTTTGGATTTTGGGGGTATTTTGGTAATTTTTAGGTTTCGGGACTATTTTGGTCATTTTTGGGGTTTTGAGGGTATTTTGGTAATTTTCAAGTTTTGGGAGTATTTTGGTTATTTTTTGGGACACATGAATTGAGTTTGAATGAATGGAATTCTCCATAATGCTCCTCTATTTTGCATAAAAACTGCAATACCTTCAAATCCATCTAATATTTCCTGTAAAAGATTATTTTTCGTTTTTATGAGCTACCACACCTAAGAGAAAATAGTGTTTATCTAAAATAATAATAATTTCACTTTAAGCAAATGAAACTTAACTTACATTTGAGCATCATGTCAAACTTCTGCATTGTAAGAAGATTGACATAAAAATCTAAACTTGGTGCATTTTTACAGTGAGTTGTCTGCCTGTAAACCTCCTTTACCAATCATCTATTCTAGAAAAAAAATAATCTGTTGTTTATTATAACTAAATATGCACATCAATATTTATGCCAAATCAAGATATAATTTCTGTTTCTATTGAAATGAAATTGTTATTTAACTGGAAAAAAACATGGGATAACTTTCAAAAATATTATTCGTTTAAACAACATATAAAGGTAAGAAATTGAAACCTAGAACTACATGCATATTTAGTAGAGGACCATAGTCAAACTTTATTATGATTCTTAATAAATTTTGCAAAATTGCTCAAGGAAGGCTTCTGAACAAACCACTCTACAGGCAATATTTATCACAAACATATAGACACCTTCTAAATGTGTACATTCTACAAATTTTAAAAATATGCACTCAATAGGTACCGTGCCATTAGAACTAAAATCAAATGTCATATCAAAGAACTTCAGCTTCATCTCAAAGCCATAAACCAAGCATAATTTAAGATATAAAAATCACAAAGTAATGTATTTGTAAATTAATCCAAGGATTTATATACAAATATTTTCTACATTAGATACTCTATCCATATACTTAGCATAAATTTAGAAATACCCTTTCCCTAACTCATTATAGGTAATTCGTAAAAGAGGAAAAAATGAGTTACTTAACCAAATAAATTTAAGTATCATATTGTATAACGGTTGCCCTCGGCCTCATCAATAATAGATAGATAATTAAAACCAACCTAACCCAAATACCCAAAACATAAGTTTCATGAAAATGGCAATGCCTCATCATATGTAATTAGTAAAACGGGGTAAAAAGAGGGTAATTTTAGAAATATAAAGTTAAGTCTCATTTCATGCCAAAAGTGAGTTCAACATTATAATATGTTTCAAAATTTGTAACATATTGAAAGTTGAAACACAGTGGTGTTCCAATGAATACTTATTAAAAAAAAAAAAAAAAAAAACATTGGTGTTCCAATGAATCTTATGTAAGGTATGGACTTTTGAGCATAGGGAACCCTTCAAATTGAATGTGATCTAAGATCTACTAACTAAAAGTGGAATTAATGATACACACTTTGAATAATAACAATTATATGCATACTTAGAACCAATAAAAAAAATCAGCAGGCATTAAATGTTTATATGATGATCAACTTTAATAACGTTTTCAACACAACAAAAAAAAAAAAAAAAAAAAAAACAAATTATCAGAATATCAGAAACCTTAAGAGATATATCCAAACCTAAGCCTAAATTTAAATAAACTCAATCACAATATGTATACACATCGCAATCATTGTAGAAGAGTATAATTTACTAGAACCTTATAATGGTCTTTAATAAGGTTTCAATGCAAATGAGTATTGATTGTGGTATTTCCATTGTGTGTTTGTTTTATGGTTTTTAGGAAAAGAAATTAGTACTTTGATTTGATGAAATTAGAAACTCTAGATTGTGGAAAGATTCTACTTCATCTCTGGAGAAAAAGAAATTGAATGATTTAATTCCAAAATAGATGAATTGAAAAAATCTATTACCGAAAAAATTAAAAAAAAAAAAAAAAAGAATGGTCACATATTAAAACCTGATTTTCTTAGCCCTAATTTCTGAATTTAAATCTAGAACCAAATTGAAAATTTTGAAAAGATATAACATATCTAAAATACCTAAAATAAATTAGAAAAAGAATAGAACCCATCGAAGATGTTGTTTGTGGGCAGAGGGGACTCTTTTTGGTTCTTGACACCAAAGTCAGTATCATCTTCCTTCTTCTACTTCTTTCTCTGGAAAAATCAAAAGGGTGGATGAACGCTGGTCTTAGTTTTAATGAAAGTGAGTTAAAGATTTTTTTAGAGAAACAAAGAGGCATTCTATTAGAAACTAAAGAGTGCAAAGTCGAAAAGAGCAGACACTACAACAAAACTGGCCTATTGCGGCGGGTGCGAAAACAGCCGCTATAGGTCACCTATTGCGGCACGTTTTCGGCCCACCGCTATACATGAGATCTATTGCAGCGGGCCAATAGATCTAGTATATTGCAGCATATTATTGCGGCAGGCCAGTGACCCGCCGTAATAGGCTTGCTTTAGCGGCCTTCAGCTTAGCTATAGCGACGGGTCAATGACCCGCCGCAATAGACCTTGAAATTGCAGTGGGCCTATTGCGGCAGGTGTAAAAACTGCCGTTATATGTCGCCTATTGTGGCGTTTTTTGTGACCGCCGCTATAGGTAAGGTTTTTGTATAAAATCAAGTTTTTGTAGTTTACAATAACACATAAAAGATGAGTTTAAAGATCAAATTGTAAATTACACCTGATTGGCATGAAAATTGGCACGTACGTTAAGAACATATAGAACGTGTAATGTAACGGTTGAATTCTCAAAATATGAATTCAATAATAAGTTATTAGTTGGTGTAACATGTTTTAGAATTACGTCAGATGTAACTTGAACCCAACCCTATATTTCTTAATTCGATGTGAATTTTGACAAATCTACCGTTAGATTACATTACCTTCATATATTTTTCATCCTTAAAAAATTTCAAGGTGATCAAAGATTAATAGTCATGTCATCAATTAATTGTTTAAATTCAAGTTTTTGTAGTTTAAAATAACGCATAAAAGATGAGTTTAAAGATAAAATGGTAAATTAAATCCGATTGGCATGAAAATTGGCATGCATATTAAGAACATATCGAAAATGTGATCCAATGGTTGGATTTTCAAAATATGAATTCAACAATAAGTTATTAGTTGGTGTAACATTTTTTAAAGTTATATCAAGTGTAACTTGAATCCAACCCTATATTTCTTAATTCGATGTGAATTTTGACAAATCTATCGTTACATTACATTATCTTCATATATTTTTTATGCTTAAAAAATTTCAAGGTGATAAAAAATTAATAGCCATGTCATCAATTAATTGTTTAAATTCAAGTTTTTGTAGTTTAAAGTAACGCATAAAAGATGAGTTTAAAGATCAAATAGTAAATTACATCCGATTGACATGAAAATTGGCATGGATGTTAAGAACATATAGAAAATGTGATCCAGCGGTTGGATTTTCAAAATATGAATTTAACAATAACTTATTGGTTGGTGTGACATTTTTTAGAGTTACATCAAATGTAATTTGAACTCAACTCTATATTTCTTAATTCAATGTGAATTTTGACAAATCTACCGTTAGATTACATTATCTTTATATATTTTTCATGCTTATAAAATTTCAAGGTGATCAAAGATTAATAGGCATGTCTCCAATTAATTTGTTTAAATTCAAGTTTCTGTAGTTTAAAGTAACGCATAAAAGATAAGTTTAAAGATCAAATGGTAAATTAAATCCGATTGACATGAAAATTAGCATGCATGTTAAGAACATATCGAAAATGTGATCCAACGGTTGGATTTTTAAAATATGAATTCAACAATAAGTTATTGATTGGTATAACATTTTTTAGAGTTACATCAAGTGTAACTTGAACTCAACCCTATATTTCTTAATTCAATGTGAATTTTGACAAATCTACCGTTAGATTACATTATCTTCATATATTTTTCATGCTTAAAAAATTTCAAGGTGATCAAAGATTAATAGTCATGTCATTAATTAATTGTTTAAATTCAAGATTTTGTAGTTTAAAGTAATGCATAAAAGATGAGTTTAAAGATCAAATGGTAAATTACATCCAATTGACATGAAAATTGGCATGCATGTTAAGAACATATAGAAAAAGTAATCCAGCGATTGGATTTTCAAAATATGACAATAAATTATTGGTTGGTGTAACATTTTTTAGAATTACGTCAGATGTAACTTGAACTCAACCCTATATTTCTTAATTCGATGTGAATTTTGACAAATCTACCGTTAGATTACATTATCTTCATATATTTTTCATCCTTAAAAAATTTCAAGGTGATCAAAGATTAATAGTTATGTCATCAATTAATTGTTTAAATTCAAGTTTTTGTAGTTTAAAATAACGCATAAAAGATGAGTTTAAAGATCAAATGGTAAATTAAATCCAATTGGCATGAAAATTGTCATGCATGTTAAGAACATATCGAAAATGTGATCCAACGGTTGGATTTTTAAAATATGAATTCAACAATAAGTTATTGGTTGGTATACTATTTTTTTAGAATTACATCAAGTGTAACTTAAACTCAACCCTATATCTCTTAATTCAATGTGAATTTTGACAAATCTGCCGTTAGATTACATTATCTTCTATATTTTTCATTCTTAAAAAATTTCAAGGTGATCAAAGATTAATAGCCATGTCATTAATTAATTGTTTAAATTCAAGTTTTTGTAGTTTAAAGTAACGCATAAAAGATGAGTTTAAAGATCAAATGGTAAATTACATCCAATTGACATGAAAGTTGGCATGCATGTTAAGAACATATAGAAAATATGATCCAGCGGTTGGATTTTCAAAATATGACAATAAGTTATTGGTTGGTATAACATTTTTTAGAATTACGTCAGATGTAACTTGAACCCAACCCTATATTTCTTAACTCGATGTGAATTTTGACAAATCTACTGTTAGATTACATAATCTTCATATATTTTTCATACTTAAAAAATTTCAAGGTGATCAAAGATTAATAGCCATGTCATCAATCAATTGTTTAAATTCAAGTTTTTGTAGTTTAAAATAACGCATAAAAGATGAGTTTAAAGATCAAATGGTAAATTAAATCTGATTGGCATGAAAATTGGCATGCATGTTAAGAACATATCCAAAATGTGATCCAACGGTTGGATTTTCAAAATATAAATTCAACAATAAGTTATTGGTTGGTGTAACATTTTTTAGAGTTACATTAAGTGTAACTTGAACCCAACCCTATATTTCTTAATTCGATATGAATTTTGACAAATCTACCGTTAGATTACATTATCTTCATATATTTTTCATGCTTAAAAAATTTCAAGGTGATCAAAGATTAATAGCCATGTCATCAATTAATTGTTTAA
Organism: Castanopsis chinensis; assembly: GCA_032878915.1. Lineage (NCBI taxonomy): Eukaryota > Viridiplantae > Streptophyta > Magnoliopsida > Fagales > Fagaceae > Castanopsis > Castanopsis chinensis. The sequence continues at coordinate 16,383,401 of JAVQMG010000115.1, read as the reverse complement.
ATTCAACTTTTTGTAGTTTAAAGTAACGCATAAAAGATGAGTTTAAAGATCAAATGGTAAATTACATCCGATTCATGAAATTGGCATGCATGTTAAGAACATATAGAAAATGTGATCCAACGGTTGAATCTTCAAAATATGAATTCAACAATAAGTTATTAGTTGGTGTAACATTTTTTAGAGTTACATCAAGTGTAATTTGAACACATCCCTATATTTCTTAATTCAATATGAATTTTGACAAATCTACCGTTAGACTACATTATCTTCATATATTTTTCATGCTTAAAAAATTTCAAGGTGATCAAAGATTAATAGCCATGTCATCAATTAATTGTTTAAATTCAACTTTTTGTAGTTTAAAGTAACGCATAAAAGATGAGTTTAAAGATCAAATGGTAAATTACATCCGATTGACATGAAATTGGCATATAGAAAATGTGATCCAACAGTTGGATTTTCAAAATATGAATTCAACAATAAGTTATTAGTTGGTGTAACATTTTTTAGAGTTACATCAAGTGTAACTTGAACCTAACCTTATATTTCTTAATCCGATATGAATTTTGACAAATCTACCGTTAGATTACATTATTTTCATATATTTGTCATGCTTAAAAAATTTCAAGGTGATCAAAGATTAATAACCATGTCATCAATCAATTGTATAAATTCAAGTTTTTGAAGTTTAAAGTAATGTATAAAAGATGAGTTTAAAGATCAAATGGTGAATTAAATCCGATTGGCATGAAAATTGGCATGCATGTTAAGAACATATAGAAAATGTGATCCAACGGTCGGATTTTCAAAATATTAATTCAATAATAAGTTATTGGTTGATGTAACATTAATTGGGTGTATTAATATGCTTGAAATTGTATGTATGGAAGGCTTGAAATTGCCCTTAACTAACCTTTCATTTTGAGATGAGCCAAACACTATCAAAATTTTAATTTGACAACCTCTACAATTTGTGTTGCCAATAAATTCAAGCGGCACAGATGACAAATAAGTATATACAATGTACTCTTAGAACTAATATACTTGAGTTAATCATCACATGACTTTGGTAGATATTTTTTTAACCTTTCAGCTTTGTGTTGTTTGTCTTTTAAAACCATTACTTAAATTGTTTGCATGTAGCAAAGTAAAGAGGGCTGGTTTAGATTGATTGGATTGGCTTTAATAGTTGAGTTGGATTAGTTCCATTGGCTATCAATTGGTTGGAACCTTTATTTTTGATATAATTTGTTTCCTTTTGAAATGTTTGACTCCTTTCATTTTTGCTTTTGCTTTCCTTCCCCCCTCGGATGCAGGGCCAAAGGGTTATCCAAAGGGAAATTCCTCAATGAAGTCTAACTTTAAGGATAATGTGTTAACCACACTTGGTAAAGATTAACTAAAGTATTTTTAATATTTTTGGCAGATTTATATGTCTTTGCATAAGGTTTTGTTTATATTCCTCCAATGTGTGTTATTGCTGAAAAATACTATATCCATTGGGAAATAAGTATTGAGGTTTGTCCTCTTGGCAGTTAGAATGTAGTTATTAGTCATTTGGTGAAATGTTTAATTTTTGGTTTATTAATTCCAAACTGAAATTAATTTTAACTATGTTAAAATTTTGAAAGCTATATTGACATGCTTTCTAGCAGGTTCCATTTGAAGTAATAGAAAAAAGGATGCGTCATTTTTCTAGTAAAAAAAAATTATTATTTTTTTCTTAATTGTTTGCTACATTCTAAGTTCATAATATGTTATTTTATCTTTAGGTTGAGATACAACCATTTGCAATATGCAAAATGGGGCGTAGAAATGCATTACTTGGAATCTTCCACTTCGAGGCCTAATTCTCCCATCTTAATCATGAATAAGGAGAAGTTGAGCATATTTGACTAAACAAAAATATAAGACGATTTGAATACACAATAAATCATTTGGTAATAGGTCATAGATCCTTTGTTAATTTTTATTGAGCATATTTTCTTTTTCACTACATTTTTAAGTATGATGAATTTTAATCTATGTTTCTTTTTTATTTCTATTATATGTGTGTATAATTTGTTGTTTAACTTTCATTGTTTTGTTACTTAGTAGAGTTTGGACCTTGTTGAAATGGAAAGTGCCTCTATTTTCAAGAATTAGTTGGGTTAGAGTTGAAGCTCCAACTTCTTCAGCTTGTCTAGAAGAAATTGTACATACACCTCGGTGAAAAGGTTCTATAGACACTTTCTGGTTTCTAGGACTCATACGATATCTTGGAAATTTTAAGGAGCACCAACCTTTAAGCTTGCTCTTTCAGCTTACTACAGTAAGCCCATAAATTCAATTTTATTTATTTCATTTTTCATTTTTCAGCTTACTACTTGTCAGCAACTAAAATTTGGCTCTTTAATGAGCTTTGTCAACCTCATACACAAGCCTAACCATACCGAGTCCAAGTCTTAATCATGAATTAGTGCACCTCTATTGGCTTAAATTTGCCCAAGTCATTGGATACATGAGTAGCAGTAGCAAGGTTGATAATCTTGCTTATGAAATGAGTATAATTCTCCTATGCAACAACATTACAAAAGTTTTTAACTGCACCTCTTTTAATAAGTAATAAATTTTAATGAAATGCATGAAAAGAAGAAGGAAAAAAAAAAAAAAAAAGGCATCTATTATTTCCCTAATTTCCACATTTCTAAAATATACCAGAACTTTCTAATTTACAAAAAGATCTATCTCACCATGTTGAATATATGTATGACCAATCTCTCAAGTCAATAATGAATTTCCTGGGTCATGTCTACTGCAATGAAATTAAATAATTGATGACGTTTTCTTTTATAAAAGATTTAATTTAGACACATATGAAGGCATTGTTTTGTCCTTGTGCATTACATGATCACTGACATACATTCAGTACAAATAGTTTACCATCATATAATAATTAATGTAAGAAAATGTGATGCTATATTGTGCAACGTTGTGATCCTTTGCTTAGAAAATGTTAAAAGTAGGATATCATTAATCCTTTGCTTACAAACGTTGTCAGCATACTACTTGGCATCATATCAAATGTAGTACAAATATATTTCCCTTTTATATCTTTTATTGTTAAAGTATATGGACATATTGATGCAGGACATGGTCTGAATCTTGCAAACTATAGCACTAGTGGGAAAATAGGATTATAATTAAATGTTAAAGAAGGATGGGTGAATTAATTTGATAGCAGGAAGTATAAGGGAATAGAATTTAGGGCCCAGCCCTGTGATTAGATAAATCCTGGCCTACATTACAAAACTAATTAAAAGTACCTAAAGAACTTACTTAGCCAGAAATGTAATCTGATGAATATTAGCTGACTATTGACTACCCTTGACACTTGTAGGACCAAAAGGACTTCTAAATTGATTAGGAGGGTAGGACCTATAAGACCATAATTATAGTTTTGGGTTTCCACAATGTATAGTTCTTCTCCAACCAGCTTAGCATCATGTGCAGATGACATGTGGATTGCTAATGTATATAGGATGACATGTGGATGACATGTGCAGCTTCTCAAGAACCTGGAGTCAAAATTGCTTTAAAATTGCTCCAAGCACTTTTGTTGCAATGCCACCATATTCCCTATGAGTTACCCATGTGATTTTATCCTTTAAATCAGACCATATCTTAATTAATGAAATTAAGTATGACAATTTTTCATAGTTGCTATTACTTGTATCATTACTTGTCATTGCGCTTATATAGTTGTTTATTTTAGACTTTGACAGTTGAAATGACAAGGCGAAAGGCAAAACTACGCACCTGTTCCAAGAGTGTAACATTGGAAAGAGCTTCTTCATAAAATGCGGATGAAGTGGGAGACCAAGAAACGCACGAAGCTTCTACAGTGGGTAGTGATGTTTTTGGTTAAAATACATTAACAAACCTTGTCATTGAAATCTTGAGTTTAGTATTACCAAAAATGCGATTGTTGTCTCTTTCATTAATTAGTTTTCCATCAATGCTTTAAACTTACTACCAAGTCATCCAAGAATTTCTTTAGGATAAACATAGAAGAGTTAGTTTAATTTTTGCATATAGTTTTGTGTTGGATATCGAGCACCAATTGGATATTGAGCACCAATTGTGAAAATCTATGTTCCAAAGACGATGTTTTGGCACTTCAACTAAGGCAAGGGTTTAACAATGAATTTCATAATTAGAGTAAACATAGAAAGACTTGTACATCTTATAAGGATTCTCATAATAATATTACTTGCACTATCAGTGGGTAGTCATGTGCATAACATAATTTATTTAAAAATAGATTTTACATGTTTGCTTGCATGTACAATGAGCAAATTGGTATGAAGTGGCACTAGGAGCAAATTGCTATAAATTGCATGCAAATTTATTTGTTTATTTCTTGAAATATATTAGTTTGTCAACATGTTTCTAATGTTTTATATTCTTTAGCGTATAATAACCAATTGTTTAATAGAATATTTAGACTCATCCTTAGCTTTGCATGCTTTGTTGTTTGACATTGGTTGATATTGTCTCCTTTTAGGATCAGATACGCAGCCAACTGTACGTGTCACTCGCGGACCAACCAAGTACTTGGATATTTGGGATCTTCTCGATGATGAAGAAATTGAGTTGCCGCTAAATAGTATGCATCAGCCGGTTGATGACGGGGCGAGGACTTTTACTGGTTTCTTAGGTACAATTGCGCAGAAACCCCACATGTGCCCGATTAGATATCTTAATTGGAAGGTCATGCCAGAAGAACTAAAAGAAGAGTGTTGGCGTGTTATAGAGGTATTAAAGAAGTTAGAATACTTGTAATTATGACATTTTGTACTAGGTGTTACATAAGTATTTTAGCATGAAAACATTTGTAATTTGATAACTCAATTATTTGATTGTAGCGAAAATACCAAGTCCCTCTTAATCCTAGTGCATATGCGGCTTTGAAGACATTTACCTTACAAAAAATTGGGAAGGCTTGGAGGGATCATAAGTGTAGGCTGAAGAAGGACCATTATATACCGAATTCAAGAAACAAAGCACGGGTGAAGAACAACTGACCCAACGGATGTATACCAGAAGATTGGGATGTACTTGTTGATCATTGGTATGCTGATGATGCAGTGGTATGTTTGTTTTTCTCTCTTTTTCATCATGGATCATACCTAAAGGAGAATGATTATTGAGAAATTGAGAAAATACATATTGGATTGCTTTCAGATAGGATTAGCTAGAACCTTTATGTGAGCTTTTTGTGAAATTAGTATATATGAAAAGTTGTGTTTCATATTTCATATTTGTTTAATTTGGTAGAAGTCTTGGAGGTGGTAAATGTTGGTTTGTCAAGGTTAAAAAACAAAGGCAAGTGTGTGGTGTGGAGTGATTTTCTTAATAGGTTCTAGCTTTCTTTTAAGATTTTTTACTTTGGCCTATAATGATTTTTCTTAAAATGAGTTAGTTTTCTTAAAAGTGCCTACTTTTCATTTATCAAAATTATTCATCATTAAATCAGTACAGTTATATCAAACATTAAGCTTCTACTCCAAATGGAAGGTATAGACATGCTATGCCCCTGTAAATGAAAGAGCATAGGAAACTTGAGTCTCTTCATTACATGATTAGAGATGCTCAGTTAGAACTTAATACCTTTAGCATGAAGTTCCTCTCATTCTTTTACTTTGGCTTCCAATAGATACGTAATGATATTTTTAAGCATTTTGGCTTTAGCTAAAAGTGGCTTGAGATACTTAAAGCATATTGTATATAAATATGTAATTTTGTTGAATGCAGATAGAGTCGGAGAAGAATAAGGAGCGTCGTTCTAAACAGGATGACCTACATACTGCTGGTTCTTCTAGCTTTGCTATGCACGCTGCAAAAAAAGTAATAAATATTATGACTATTTTTTAAATGATTTTGACTTCTCCTAAGTTTATGTGCAACCAATATTGATCACTACATAAATATGTTGTTTATAATGTAGGCAAAAACTGAAGGACGTCCTGTAGAGCGTGCAGTATTATATCAAATTGTACATACTCGTAAAGATGGAACTGCAGTTAATCCTGTAGTGAAAGAAAAAATGGTGAGTAATTTTTGCATTGTAGTTGGGGGTAAACAAAATAGGAATTCAAGAAACAATGTTATAGTTGGGGGTAAACAAAGATAACACACCATTATTCTATGGAATCCATTGGTTCTTGTTCTACCTGCTTCAATTTTTTTTTTTTTTAATTACATGAACAAAGACCAAGTCTTAATTTTCTGGAATTGGGAATTCCTATCATTAAGAAACTTATTGGTTATTGTTCTAATGGTTTTAGTTCTAGTTTGTTCTTGCATTCTTAACATAAATTGAAGAATAGGAATATCGATATTCATTAGACATTTTGTTAAGAAACTTATCGAACCTTCTTGGGGTTTTGTTGAAAGATGAATAAAGAGGTTGATAATTTCAAAAGAATCTTTTAAGCGTTGCTCATACTTGTGGGAGTGCACATTATGTTTTCTGTTATTAGAATAATCCATATATTTATCTTGATTTTGGTAATTGAAAGCAAAAAAAAAAGTACTGACCTTTGTACCCTTTGATTCAGCTTTCCTAAGTACTAGTGCCTTGCATGATTTTGAGAGTCATATGCTAGAGTTGTTGGCTTCTAAAAGGAAGATGTAGTTATATTGCACTGATAAAAAGAATCCATCAAGCAATTGTGAGCTAGTGAAATTAAAGCCCAATGTGGGTATTGAATTCTGTGGCTTAGTCTAGAAGTCGAACATGTGTTCTTCTCTTTTTCTTTTTTTCCCTTCTTATGAAGCACTAGAGTTCTGAAATGTAGGATTAGTGCATCTCTATTGGCTACTGAAAGCATTGATACATAAGGAACGTTTCATTTGATATACAAGTTCTACTATAGTTTCACTTCAAATACATGTTGCACTGAGGTTGCTTCACATGCACTTTTGGCAAGTGCTGAGGGGAGTCATGTTTAGACACTCCTTTAGGAAATTTGGGCTCTGGGGCTTGTTTAATGTCAATATTGTTCCCAAGAATTACACTGGAAATTTGAGTATATTTACAAATGAATATGGTAATAAGAGAAGCAGTGCATTTCAGAAAAGGAAACAATGTTATAGCTTTGTGTGCATAATTTTTGCATCGTTTTGGATTTTATTGGTGCTTACTTGTCCCATCCTATATACATGTATATATATGTTGTGAGGTCATTTTAACTATATGATTTCTAACTTTTTTTGTTTTATTCAAACTCAAATATCAGGACAAAATGAAGGAATTGTTGGCTGACCATTCAAATCATTTGTAGTCATCTGACACAAATGGTAGTATTGCATGGTCAACAGATGATGTGTTTGCCAAAGTGATGGGTAAGGAGCACAAAGGTCGCATTCGAGGGGTAGGATTTAGTCCAACTCCAAGTGGTCGAAGTAGCAAGACTGTTCTCACAGACAGTGAAATGCAATCAAGTCAAGCAAGGGACAACGAAGTTGCACAATTGAAGGTTTCCTTGGCTACTATGGAGGAGAAACTAGCAGGTTTTGACGAAATGAAGGAAAGACTTAGTCATTTTGAAGAAATGGAGCAAAGAATGGCTCGCATGCTTCAACAAATGCAACAAATTTCTTCACAATGCCATCAAGTATGATAAATGACTTTTAGGATGTCAATTTTAAAATGTTTGTTAGAGGTTTAAAACATAAGAAACATGTCTTCATTTAACTTGTTCTCATTTTTTGCCTTCGTAATATTTTTTTGTCATTTTATTCCATTTATACGCACTTATTGAGTAATCGTACTTTGTATGTAGGATGTTCCTCTAGTCCAACAATCTCCAGCTCTCCCCAAATCATCAGCCGCATCTCATCAACCAAGCAACTCATAAGTTTTATCTTGGTGTTTGTGAACTTTTTTGTGTACAAAGAATGGAAGAACAACCGCATTTTTTTGAAAGTGTTGAAGCATATTTTTGCGTACCACTTTGGAACTTTGATTATAATATTAGATTAATTTGAACAGTTGTTTTATTCCAAGGACCACATCTTCTTTTGTTAATCTTATGATGGTGGTTCTAAACAATGTTATGTATATATTTCTACGTTAATATTATGTTAGTTTTGAGATATTTGTGATGTTAGTTACATTTGTGGTATTGTGTTAGTAGAGCTAAACCATTACAGGTTCTTTCTAACAGGTCTATGAACTATTTATTTAATAGCAAACAGTGGTTTTAAAACTCACAGGAAAAAAAAATAAAAAAGACCTATAGCGGTGGTCAAAAAGCGCCACTAAAGGTGCACATTTTATGTTTTAAATGAAGCCCTATAGCAGCGTTTCTACCCACCGCTAAAAGTGCAATTTGTCCATTTTGACTGATTGCCTATAGCGGCGCCGTCTGCCTGCCGCTAAAAGTCAATTCACACGAATTCTAAACTTGTATGGTGGCGGTTTTTTACCCGCCGCAATAAACCTTCACCCGCCGCTAAAAGGTACATATATAGCGGTGCTTTTAGTGACCGCCGCAATATACCTACAGCGGCACTGGAACACTGACGGGACCGCCCGCCGCAATAGCACTCACTGCTATTGGTCATATGTACCTTTAGCAGCGCTTTTTTGGGCTTTAGCTGCGCTTCTGGCCCGCCGCAATAGCCCAGTTTTTTTGTAGTGAGATGGTAGGGAAGATTTTTTCTTTTGGCCGTGTGTTTAACGAATTGGAAGTTGAAAAAGCGAATGACTTTAAGTTTTTTGCTGGGTTGAGGCGCTTGGGTTGGAATCAATGGGTTTAATGGCTTTGAATTTTTCATACGATGTAACTTTTCAAATTAAACTCTCTACGTGGCAGATTTTTAGGTGGGGATTTTTCCTACATGTCGAAACCACCTTAATTGTAGGAAAAAACTTCTGCTTTTACATATAGTATTTTATCTTTGATGATTATGTAACTGATTCCTTAATTGCATGATCCTTGCTATCATCCATTAGCTCTTTGATCCTTCTTTCCTTTATCTTTACTAGAAGCTTTAATTTCTTTATCCTTCCTGTGATCTTTTGGTTGTTGCTAATAAATTCAACCATCTCATATGTGGAAAATTATACAATACTTTGAGGCCACACTAATGGCATATTCTCTTTCCTCTCATGTGAATAAGAGATAGGTCTTACCATAAATTTCATTAATGTGACCTTTAATCATTTGAGAGAGGGGGGTACAGTATCATTCTACTCTTGGAGTTTGTATCATGTACTCACATCAAAATGTCTTACTTCAGTAGTTTAGTAGGAGAGAGAAGAGAGAGAGTGAGACAAAAGAGGAGAGAGAATAAAATTGATTCTACACAATGCTACAATTGTTATGTATATTTACTTAATTAACCAAATTGCAAAAATCTATCCAAAATGCCTCACCAGATATGGGATGTTTTTTGTTATTTTTTTTCAACAATTAATATCATGTATTTTGCATTTTGATGGTTTTTAAATTAAGCAATAAGAATGCTCTTAGGACGTGAATTACTGGATTAGAAATAAAACACCACATAGGTTGAGGATGGATAGCTTCCTAATTTGTGTGGCAAACTAAAACCTAATTCCATCACAATAAGGGCTATCTTGGTGTCCATAGCTGAAATCAATATCAATATCATATGGGTTGGTTGAGAACATAGAAAACTCTAATGACATATCAATTAAACTTATTCATATTGAAAAACGAGGAATGTAAATAACAATATATATATATATATATATATATATATATATATATAAACACAGTATCAGAGATAAAGGGAGAAAAGATCCCTATCTTGAAGTAACTGTGGTGTTGGAAGAGAATGGAGCTTTTATTGACTTAGGTGTGGCATGGTGACTATTCCAGAAATTGGCTAGGTCCCTAATATGGAATTAGTAGAATGAAATAATATATGATACCTATATAAAATCCAGTAGAAATTCTTGTAATAAAATAACTATAATAATTATGATAATGGTCAACAAATAAGTTTATATTTTTTTTCCTAATAATCAACACATAAGATTTTTTATAATGTACACAAGTCTTTTAGTTCTTGCTATAGCTCTAATTAACTGGTGTGTTACTTAAATTAGTATTCTAGACTTAATAGATAAGATGACATTAAAATAATATATGTTTGGTAATGTAAGTCGGTTCAAGGATTCCGATTGGTGCAAGGAAAACAAAGTAAGAACCCTACCAAATATTTTATATATAACTCTCTCTTAACATTAATTCACAAAATCTACATAGCTTATTCATCCCCCAAAAAAAAAAAAAAAAAAAAAAAAAAAAAAAAAAAAAACAAAACAAAAATCTACATAGTTTCTTTGTTTTTAATTGATTAACTCTCAACGTATTCTATCATGGGTATCAACAAGATTCAAGCCACAGTGCAAGAAAGCCTCCTCCAACACCTTTACAACAAAGCAACAGGAAGAACAGACAGTACTACTCTCAAATTCAATATCCCAGAGTGTGACTTGTACGGTGATGAGCCTTGCAAGATTTGGAGTGATCATTATCGTCATGGGACTAGTAGTACAACAACCACCACAACGTTGTTGTTAACTGGGAACAATAAGAGCAACAAGAACAATATGAAGAAAAACGAAGAGCTTTACGTGTTCACAAAGCTGAAGAAGAAGAGTGTCAAGGGCACACGTTTTGATCGAACGGTAGGGGACAAGGGTGCATGGAAAGGCGAGGACTCCGGCGTCAAGATTTATTGTGACGACAATCCTAGTGCTCTTGACACTGAGACGGCAACGCCGCCGATCAGGGTTCATGGGGTGAAGAAAAGGTATCGGTATGAGAGTAGTTCTAAGTCGGTGAACGATGATGGGCGTTGGATCATGTACGAGTATAGCCTTGATGCCTCCATGCTTCCTCATGCAAAAGTAAGCAAATTAATTACTACTTCAAACTTTTTTTTTATTTTATTTTTTGGATGGTTTATTTTCACTATATATTTTAGATGTGTACACAGCCTGTAATAATAATTATATAGATATATTTGGTTTTGGAGTAGACACAGAATCAATGTTTGGTATCTAATTGATACAATTGAGAGTCTTTGGATTTAAAAATAATAATAATAATAATAACAAATATAAATATTGAACCAATTTAATAGTCTTATATAAGAAATAAGAAGATTTTTGGGGGTCAATTAATCATATTTCTTTTGAAAATTTTAGGAAAATTTAAGGGTAAAAATTTTAATATTTGAGAAATTTGGGAGGCAACCATTCATCTTTTGAAAATTTTAAGAAAATTTAGGGGTAAATTTTAATATTTGAGAAGTTTGGGTATAGGGTTTATAATATTAAAGAACCCCAGGTTAATCCTAAATTAATTTAGGGTTAGCATGTTTGCTTTACAAGTACATAAATGATAAAACTACAATAAATTTAGGTCTTTTGGGTATAATATCTCTAACAACATGAAATTTTCTCGATCTGGTTGCTTTAGGTTTCTAAACGAGACCATGTCACTAATAAAGTTGGCAGTTGCTAGGTTCTCGCCCTTCTGGTCTGGGTTCTGGAAATTTTTTGAAGTTTAAATCCAACATGGGGCACATTAGAAATTAAGAAATTAGTTTTTATGTAAATAGGTTTCCGTATTAATATTTTCAATGGAGCGACTAAACTTCATATATCAATAGGTTCTACAAAAAGATTATGATTGTAGACAAGAATCACATCGTGACCAAGTTTCAATTCATTTTCTTTTCAATTTTCTTGTAATATAAGTTTGTGTACTTAATTGAAAAAAACAAATCCAATCACTTCCGGCACTGTTGTTTGGCTTTGCCTTTTATCTACTGCATGTATTAGCAATGTCCTATTTGAATATTTGTTAAAGACAAACCCATCAGTGATGGTCAACTACTTTGATAGACTCTAACTTGGATATTAATTTGTGTATCTATTGCAGTTCCCAGATTATGTTCTCTGTCGAATTAAAAAGAATGATGAACCAGAAAAGAAGAGAAAAGCAAGAGAAGCAGAGAATGCAAGGAAGATGAAAGAGAATGAAGATGATCAAGGGAAAAAGCCTGAGCATATACAAAAGAAAACAAAGGTGGTTTCACTTGAAACACAAGAAAACAAACAATTGGAGCCTATATGCAACAACAACAACAACAACAACAACAACAATGGCATACCATCAGCAACGACAACCACCACAAATCCTAGTAAGGTAGCAGCTATTGATGCTGAGTTGCAACACGTCAGTAATAGAGTTACTATTGACTTGACCAATGATGATGATCACGGCAATTCCGCTAGTGAAGATGTAGTAGTGGTCAACAATATTGGAACTACATTAGTAGGAAAACAATTGGATTCAAAGGACTCACTCCCAGAGAAATTAGCGATTGAATCTCCTAAAGTGGATGAGTCATTGGAGGAGATTGACTGGGATATAGCATTTGCTGAAGAGCTATTGGAAGGTCAATCACAGCCTATGCAAGAGCCAGGGATTGAGATGTTGCTTAATTTGTTATTTCACGAGGATTGGCTCGGTGCCAAAGTCTTAAAATGATAGGATATATAGGATAGAATTCAATTACATAATCATTATGTAACATCCAGTTCAGTAACAATTTGTGTGCAGCATTTATGTTTCTTCACATGTTCAGGGATGTATTCATGGATAATTGGTGCAGACTAGTTGTAAATTTATTCATCACCAAGCAAGAATTTTCTTTTCGTATGTTAGCTTTAACATTTAACCGTCCAAGTTATTCAAGCGACAGAGATTGAGATGTTGACTATAATGTGTATTTTTCAGGAGGATTGGCTTGGTTCCAAAAGCTTAAATGATAGGAAATGTTAAATTCAATTAGTTAACCATCGGTATCTGTTGTAACATGCTTGATGTTTTCTTGTTCGGCTTTCATGAACGCTTTGACATGTTCAGGGATGTTTTTAAAGATTATTGATAACTTGTAAATTTATTCGCAAAAAGCAAGAATTTTCATTTCATATGTTAGCTTTAGCATTTAACCATCTAATTAAGCAGAGACATCCAATAAGATGAGTTGCTTGTGAATAGCTAAGATTTATTACTGTACAGTTGCTACTCAAACAAAATCTTTAAAACATGCGTTTTCATTTATCATTTAAACAGGGGCCATATAAAGTTTTCTTAAAATCTTACAGAAGCTTTTTTTTTTTTTTTTTTTTTTTTTTGAATTTTGAATTTTGAATTTTGCATTTTGGCAATACACGTCCTGTTCACTTCATTGTGGGTACTCACATTTAATTCAATTGCCTCAGTAGGTGCATCATCAATCGCTTTAACTATTTTAGACTCTTGCGTTGGATTCATGGCATTGAGTTTCCCTGGTGTCTCGGTTGTGCTCAATTGGATGCTTGTTATGGTGCCATTTGGTGCATTTTCAACCTTAAATTATGACAACGCAACGTACTTCTTAATAAGGAACTTTTGGTGGGAGCAAAAGAAGGATGAACAGAAAATGGCTTGAATTAGTTGGAAAAAACTTTGTACCCCTAAATATCAAGGGGTATGGATTTCAAACAACTAAGGCAATTTAATTTAGCCTTACTGGCTAAACAGGGGTGGAGATTGCAATTGGGTGGAGACTCATTGCTATATCGGGTCTTCAAGGCAAAGTACTTCCAATGACTGAATTTATGGCAGGTCAGAGTGTAGTTAGGAGGGGTGTGCGTTGGCAGGTAGGCAATGGAGGAATCATCCGGATTTGGACTGGCAAGTGGATTCCTAATCCTTCCACGTTCAAGGTGATTTCTCCTCGTTAGTGAATTAATTGAGCCAAACTCAGGGACATGGAGAACTGATTTAATTCGGAGAATTTTCCTTCCACATGAAGTTGATAGGATATGCAGTATTGCTCTGGGCCCTAGTCTACTCAAGGATAGGCTAGTATGGGCTCCAACAACAAATGGCAAATTCAGTGTCCGTAGTGCCTACAAAATCGCAATGGAATTGGCCTCAGAAGGAACTGTAGGGGCAGCCTCAGATGAGAGTAATTAGAGGAAATTCTGGAAGTACCTATGGAAAATTAATGCTCCTCATAAGTTTGTCATTTCGCTTGGAGAGCTTGCAAAGATATCCTCCCTACGAAAGAAAATTTAGTGAAGAGGAAGGTGATAGGGGAAGGAATTTGTGAGGCATGTCAATTGGGACTGGAGACTTTCGGCCATCTATTTTGGGAGTGTGATTGAGTACGTGAAGTCTGGAGTGTATTGAAGCTCTTCCCTGTTAACAAGAATATCCAGTTTTGTTCTTAATTTCATGCATATGCTTTGGTACGGGATAATGGTGGCAGACTGGGAGAACGAGAGGATTGAGAAGATGATTATAGTGGCTTGGGCTGTATGGACAATTCCTAACGAGATACAGACTGGAGGCGCAAAGAAGAGTAGCCAAAAGCTTGTAACTGGGGCACTGGAATATCTAGCTCAATATCAGGAATGTGTTGGGGAACCTGAAAAGCCAAAAACAGTGCTGCCTGTCCACTGGATGCCTCCGCCTTCGAACAAGTTTAAAATTAATATTGATGGTGCGGTGTTCGCTTCGCAGAAAGCTGCTGGAGTTGGTGTATTGGTTCGTGATGCTGCAGGTAGTACGATAGGTGCGTATAGTAAGAAAATCTGGGCACCTTTCGGTGCAGTGGAGGTTGAAGCGAAGACCGTCGAGATTGGACTGCAATTCACGAAAGACTTGCTGATTCAGGACAACTTGTAGTACAATACCTCACTTGCTAACGAGCTCTACAAAGGAACAAACAAAATATGGAGGAAGCTAAGGACAAAATAATTTGGGAAATTGCAAAATATAGAGCAATTTTTTTTTTTTTTTTTCCTTTGCAAGATACAACTAATTTTATATCAGTTACCTAAAATTAGTGCTTGTGCCACACAGGAAATGTGCAATTTTGATATAGATAATTAATAGTCCCAAAATACAAGCTTTGTTAAAATGGAAGATGTCCACATTGTGTATGTGTAACTCTTTTAGCTAGAAATAAATGGCACATACAAGACATGTAGATAACAGTACAACACAAATAGTGTAATCTTATTAGGCGAATTAAATTCAGTGTCCATTTGGGGTCACAAGCTGAAAATTTTAGCTTATTTTTGCTACTATTTATGGGTTTACTGTATTTTTTGGGTACTATTAATGAGTTTCACTATACTATTCAACTAACTTTTAACTTTATCTACAACACTTTCAACAAAAAAATTTCAATTTCAGCTAAATAAGTTATTTCCAAATAACGCTAAGATAGTGACGCGTTTGAAAGATTCAACACAGTGGCACTAACTTAGTGACTTTTAAGTTTTTGCAATACAAAAAAAGTCTAGTATTGTATGGTGGCATGCCTAGTATGAATGGATAGTGAGACCTAATTTGCCAATCAAGGTACATTCCTCAATTTTGCTTTTCTCTTATAATCTAGTGGGGATCCAAGTAGATCCTCTTAAACTCGAAGGAATTCCAACGTAGGATTGATAATTGATTGATATATGAAGAAAGTCGTATCATTTTTTCTTTCTTTCTTTCGGCTATCTCATGCCAATAATTAAACACAAGGCTGGATGCAGCAACTAGATTCTGTAAAGAATATTACTTGGTTAAGAAAGGGATCAAAGTAACTAGCCATGACCATGAAGTTCACATCGACTTAGTTAATTTATGTATATGCTATTTTGGTTGAACCGTTTCACATGTAAGTTAGACATGAACAAAATACATATTGTTGTTGATCTCTTAAATGAATGCATGGTAACGTTTGGATGGGGAATTTACCAAAAGTGAAAAAAAGAGGTGCAAAGAAATAAGGAATAATAATTATATGGTAAACTACATATTTGGTTCCTGATGTGTACACTTGTTTGTCAATTTGGTTTTTAATGTTTTAAATGTATCAATTTAATCCTTAACATTTTAGTATTGTGTCAAAATAGTTATTGCGTTAGTATTATATGCCACATCAGATGGCATGTGTGCAGCCAGTGCCACATGGAATTTAAAAAAAATTAAAAAAATAACAGCAGTACCAAAAGACAGCTTACATCGATTGGTAGTTTCTTCTTCATCTAGATCGAAAACAACAACTAAGACTGAAATTTCACTTCGAAGTCCTACGTTTTCTAAAACACAAGTAGTGTGTCCCTTTTTTTTTTTTTTTTTTTTTTTTTTTGAGAAACACACACACTCACACACACATATAAGAAAAGGGAGATGAGATAAGGGAATACACTTACAAGCCAACACTAAAACTGCATGCGGCAGTTAGTGTCGCGAAACAAGTGATAAACTCTTTCTTAATATCACACCTTACCAGTAATGTGTCCCTTTAATTTCCAAGAATGAACAAAAGAAAAGAAAAAAAAAATCTAAAACCTCAATAGCATTAAAGCTCAGTAATTCTCTTTTTGTAATTTTCTCACTAAACAAACAGTACATATGCAATATTTTTTCTAAAATTTAAAAGAAAGAACACATAAATAAATAAATAAGGCTCTAAAATAATGATTGGGTCTGTCATTTGTGAATATATACTTTGAATTGGTCGAAGGAGTGTTGAAATGTAAATCAGACCATCTAAGATATGTCCTGTTTGTTTAGTGAGAAAACTATGAAGGGAACAATACTGGGCTTTAATGCTGAGGTTTTAGATTTTTTTGTTCCTTTTCTTTTGTTCGTGTTCTTGGCAATTAAAGGGACACTGTGTTGAGTTTTAGAAAACATAGGGCTCAAAAAAGAGTCCAATTTCAAATCCCAGTTGCTGTTCTTGATCTAGACGGAGAAGAAACTACAAGATGATATAAACTATCTTATGGTACTGCTGCTTTTTAAGAAAAAATATTAATTTTAAATTCAATGTCATAGTACACTTGTCAACTGATATGACATAAAATGAATTTTTTATTTTGCCTGTTAAATTCATTATTATTTTCCGTCCATCACTTGACGGTAGGGCCTATTTTGACGCAATAGTAAAAAGTCAAGGACTAAATTAATATGTTTGAAACATAAATGACGAAATTGATATATAGTGTAAAAGTTGGGGATTAAATATGTAATTTACTCATAATTATATAAACCAAACTACATTTTTGGGCATTTTCACGCTTTAACAATAGGAATTGTTTTTATTTTGATTTTTAACATTTTAAAAGTTTCAATTTGTCCCTTAAAGTTTGGTTCCTTTTTTTTTTAATTTAAAAAAAAAAAATACACTTGTTATCTCTAAAGACACTAATCGAGCCCAGACCCAAATACGTGATGGAGCCGGCCCAAACGGCCTTGAACAATAAAATTTATAGAGAGTGAGTTTAAGACTTAGGTTTCTTAGGACGATGAAAAGCAACGATGTTGGGCTGAGCCACGGTTGCAAGCAAAGAGGCTATGGTGCAGCGAGGGCTCTCCTCGAATATGAGCCGAGGATGCTCTAAATTGGTTTATCCTGTTCTCTTTGAAGAAGTTTTTCTCCTTTTTCTCCTGCTCAAAAGTCCACTCTAATGTTCTCTCCCCTTTCCTTTTATACTCCTCATCCTTGTGTTTCTATTCATGCAGTTATAAATGCAAATCCCTTTTCTATCCACCGTTCTCTTGAAATCTCCCCCGGGCTACTATAAGGCTGCTCTTCGTCCCCACAAATGTCACTTCTTCATTAATGCGGCCAGAGGGATAGGTGTGAAACTTTTAATGCGGTGGTGGCAGCTTTCTGTGGAGTACATCCCACTTGCTCTCCCTTCTTGCATGTCGCTGGAGTGTAACCTTACTTGCCGAGCTTCACGGATTTCTCCTTAGTCGTCAAGGTGTACCTTGTGGCTTTTGTTTTAGTTGGTCCAAGGAGACTCCTCTCCTCGGACCTCTCCCAACGGCCAATGATCCAATGGTGGGCTTATGGGCCCTCAAGTTAGGTGTCATTGTCTTCATCCTGCAACCCTTTGGAGAAACTAATACTCTCGGATCAGGCCCAAGGTCCAAAAATGTATTTTAATATTTTTGCCCCCACATTATCCATATCCACTACACTATTAGTATTTTTTTTTTTTTTTTTTTTGGTGGTTAAATAGACAATGCATTAAAAAAATTAAGGGACTACATCAGTATCAGGACAGAGCCTATTTAGATACATTCCATTGAGGTCTTCCTCAAAAACATTCATAATGTCCACAAGCAGACATTCAAAATAAATAAAATTAGAATTCTGGTTAGCATTCATCTTAGCAAGTACATCAGCACAGCGGTTTGATTGACGATAGCAATGGCGGAATTGGATTAAGTGAAACATGGAGATCAACTTTTGCAATCATCCAAAATATGGGAGATTATGTTAGTTCCATAATGAGGATTCTGAAAAGCATCTACAATGGCTTTTGCATCTAACTCAACAGCAAGTGAGGATATATTTAAATTACTACAAAGCATCAACTCATCCCTAAGGCCCCACAGCTAGTCGTTATCCCAATACACCTGGATAAATCTGCAAGCCAACCACCATGATCATCCCTCACAATACCCCCACATCCTACTAATCCCAAGTTTCCCAAAGCAATTCCATCAATGTTCAGCTTACTCCAACCTCCTGGTGGCGTCTCCCACCACACTCTCTTGACTATGTTTCGAGCTGTACCTCTAGGGGAAGAAACACAATACATAAACTTCATTGTTTGGTGAATTATATTTGCAGCCAACCTTGGGTTGACATTTAGCCAGTCCTGCAAATTAGTCAACCAAAAGCCTTGATTCGTCAACTTAACTCCCAATTGGATCCAAAAAACCTTAACCTGAGAACAATCTCTGAAAGCATGCAGCACTGTTTCTAGATCTCTTTGACAAATGGGGCAAATATCATCATCAATCACTCCTCTTCGCGCAAGACAATTCTTCACTCCTATACTGTCATGAGCACACTTCCACAAAAAAATTTTGATTTGAGGAAAATTCTTAGACTTCCATATCCAATTGGCTAAAAAAGCTTGGCTAGGAGTAGCATCTACTGTAATACTATAGGCACTCTTTAAATCAAAATTGCCCCTTGGACTATCCACCCATGCTAGTCTGTCACAACCTTTATCTATCATTGATATATAGCCCATTTAGCATAGGGCCTTTAAGAAATTTAACCAAATGCTAAGGGTGAAAATGAAACTTTTAAAATGTTAAGGGATAAAATAAAAACATCAAACAGTATGGCCCAAAAATATATTTTTGTTTTTTTTTTTCCTAATGTCATGGTTGGGAAAAATGCTCATACAATCCCTAAACTCTCAACTATTGGCCAAAAGACCCCCTCAACTTTTATATTGACCAATTTACTCCTTAAAATATTCACAACTGTCAAATCAATACTTCAATTAGTCTCACGTTAAAACACTAGCAGAATAAGCACGTGAGACTCGTGTGGCTTTTAAAAACAAACTTAATCACCCAAAAGTCCCAAACTCAGCAAAAAGAAAAGGGAAGAGAAACAGGTCTGAAAATGAAAGAAAGAGAGGCGATCAGTTCAGAGCCATTGTGAGCTTTACCCTACCATCTCACTGCCCTTGTCCCGGCAGCGCCTTGGTGGTTTCGCCGCACCGTTCAATCTTGGTATGTCTCTTGTTTTTTTTTTTTTTTCATTCCTTGAGTTTAAATCCACAATGAACTTTTTTTTTTTTAATCTCCATGTACGAATTTCTATAATAGAAATTATTGGTTTGGTTTAATTTTTGGGTTGGGTCTTTGTGAGCTTGGCTTGGTGTTGAACCACTTGGTATGTTTGTTTTTCCCCTCGTACGTATAGCTACTTAAATCCACAAAGAACATTTTTTATATCTTCATGTGAGAATTTCTATAGTAAGAATTATTTGTTTGTTTTAATTTTTAGGTTGGGTCTCTGAAATTCTTGTTTTTTTTTATCTCCATGTGTCATTCACTAGGTGTTTGATTAAATGCCTAAGAGACATATGGGTACTGTTCTGATGGTTTAACCAATGAAGCCTGAAACTAGATGCACGCATCAGTGAAGATACAAATTGCAAATAATTTCATTGCTGTAATTGTCAAATATGAAAAACTTTCTTTATAGTAATTGTCAAATACGTTAGCGTTAAATTTTCATTTACTACAAAGACTTATTTGCTTCCCTGCCACAAAAGAAAATATGTAACTATCACTTATTTGCTCCACTGCCACACCATTACTTCATCAAGCTAATATCAAGTTCTTACCATAATTTTCATGCCTACATCCACAATTGGAGTGCCTCATCATGCAAGGTGGAGTTCTACTTCTCCCCCCACCCCCAAGGAGTTTTGGACTAGTGGTCTCCCGATCATAAGATATGATGGCAGCCAACATAACGAGAAGGTTTACTATTGAAATGATTTTCTTTTGTTTATATATAGGATTATATATTATAAATTAATTTCCAATAGATGGGCCTTAGTATTTGATATTTTTTCACAGCTCTAACTCCTTCTATGGTACAAAAAGCTTTGTTTAGATTAATTGCATTTTGTGTTTTTGACTCTGTTTGAATCAGAGTTCTTTGCATCAAAATTGTGCTGGTTTGGTTAAATTCTGAGGATACAAACCCACAGGGAAAGTGGCCAGTGAAACACCTCTTATCTATAACCTTTTCCTGTCCAGTTTTATTAATCATTTTCTGATGAAGGGTAACAATCAGTTTAGGTGCACATAGCTTATAAATGAGTTGTGTTAAAATTTCATTCAAACCTGGCACTTGGTAGTATATAATTGTAGTAGAATGTAATATAAAAAATTATTCGTTTATGTAACCTGGGGTTCTTATGATTTTAAAAACTGTTTGTTGCAGGGAACTTTTGCTGCAGCTGTCTCAGGTGATCAGATTGAAGACTGAAGAATGTAATGTATGTAACTACTTTGAGAGGCATGACATTGAATTCGCACCAACAAGAAAAAAGTGTAATTACTAGACTATTGGACACTAACTGAAGACTGAAGAATGAAGCTGCAATGCATAAGAGAATCCCTAAGTGGCTTTGGTGATTATTAGTGGTTTCTTAAATCAATAGTGGGATTGTGATAGTCTTTTGTATGGAGTCCAAGTGTTAACATTGAAAGTCATCTTTATTTGCAGTGACTATACATGTAGGAGTACTAAGAAAAAAAGGATGTGTAATGTAATGTATCTATATGTGAAAATTAGATGTAATGTAATATAAAAATGTTCACAACTATGTAATGTTCAACTTATGAAATTAATGGCAGTATTTATTTTTCTCAAGTTTAGTAATTATCTGTTGCCATGCTCAGATTTGTATTTTCCACATCTGCATTTCCCGCCTTATTATTTAAGGCACTGCCAAAACTCAATATCAATGGAAGTAATGTCTCTAAGCACCAAGGCCCGTGATCTCTTGAAAAGCTTTTCTCTAGTTTGAATGTTTCAATAAAATTGTGCCACAACATTGTCCACTTGCCACATTTCCATTTGTAATTCTTTAATTCATTCAATATATATTGGTCCTTTCTAGATGTTGGTTCTTGGAGGAACTAATTGAAACTAACCATTTAATTTAGGGTGTGGTAGGAAAAATACTAGCAAGAAAGGCTGTAGATTTATTTTTGTGCTTTTATTATGATTGTCATAGCTTTCAAGATGACCAAAGAAATGTCACCCTAACAAAGACGTGCATTCTAACTTCCTATAAGTTTAAACAAATATGTGCATTCTAATTGCATATATGGTGTAATAAATCAAAAGCAAGCTGCCATGAATGAATCAGTAACCACCAAAAAATGATTGTGTCCCAATCTACCATGAATTGAACTTTATGCAATAACTCTAAGGATCTCAATCAGTATTCTTAAAAGGATCTCAATATGCCATGAATTGAAGTATCAAATGAGTATTTACAAATAGTATATGGTTTGCCAAAAAAAATAACACTCAATGAATCAATAGTTACACTTTTCTAGCAATATTGAAAAACAAAAGTATACCAGTTCCATTAGTATTTTTAAAAGGCCATGTATTACTAAAGAAAATATTGAACTAAAAAATTATTTATCTTCTTGCTGCCACTAAGCCTTAGCATTTCCTTTATCCTTCTTGCTTCCACTAGTGTTGTCCTTTGTATGACTTTGACTTGATTGTTGATTACCTATATTTGATTGCTGAGTACCCTATAAAAAGCCAAAAAGGATGGAAAAGTTCAACAAAGTAGTACTTGAAATTTGGATGAAAAGTTCAACAAAGTAGTACTTGAAATATACTGATAATTTTTGTTAGGTTTTTTATCCCTGTAAACTAGATTGTTTAACTTAATTAATTAACCAAGTGAATAGTTAGGTTTATTATTCAGATCTAGGTTAAAACAAAACAATCATATCATGCAAAGCAGGGGAAAAGTAAATAACACAATGATTTGATGACTTAGGAAAACCAAACCAGTACAAAAATTAGGGAGAATTTAACCCAGCTAACCTCAAGGTAAAAAGAAAATCCACTAGAAAGAATTGAACTTTATAATAAGACTTAGACCACTAACATCCTATTGGTACCACATGTAGAACTTATTGACACGACCACGTGCAAGCTCCGAATCCACAGACTCTATCTCTTTGGACTTTGCAACAACACAAGCTCACCTGCTTGTGACTTTGAGACTCCACTTAAAGGTTTTGGATCTCCTTAGATGTTGATCTTGTATGCAGCAACTTCTATAACACCGGATCTTGAGATTCTTCAAGGAATAACAATGGTAGAAGAATTTAGAGAGCTTGTGGGTTCAAAACCCTAGATCTACAAAAGAGGCACAAGATGCACTCTAATCTCTCTAAAAAAAAAAAAAACTCTGAAAACCCTCTCTAAGGTTAGCTTATAATGTCCTTGAACTATTGGAAAAAACGGCTTGTGATTTGAGCTTCAAACGGTCAAGATATAAGTTTTTTACGTTTGCTGATTTTTTGTTGATATGCGACTTTTGATCGATCGAATACCAATCGAGTGCCAATCGAACGAAACATATTGTAACTCATTTTTTTCATCCCGAACTTGAGTTTTTTGTCTTGGACTTAAAAGTACACTATTCTAAACCAATGAGACTTACTTTTTGTCATGGTTTGCCAACATTACAAACTCAAAACTAAACAATCTTCTCCTTTGACAATCCGTGACAAAACACACATACAACATAATACCCATGTACAATAAAATGCCCAAATACATCACAAATCCCAATCAAAGACTCCTAACCTCGAAGTTCCAAGAAGAGACAGAAGATCTTGATCAGAATATACATGTCTTTCTTGAAACACTCAAAAGAACACATCAACGCATGTGTGGAAAGAAAGACGCATAAACAATATGAAACACAATATAAAACAAAAGTAAACTAACTCTCCCCCTAAGTTAGATACATCAAAAAATTTTCTTGTATCCCCCTTTCAAAAACAATTCCATCTCCCCCTAAACAAAACATTTTAAAAACCTTTTCCAAATTTCATTTATTTCTCCCCCTTTTGTCACGTATTGACAAAGACAATCCAATCAAAGAGTAAACAGAAAACATACACAAGAAAGGATAAGAGGGAATAGAGAATCAAGGAAACAACTTCCCCTACGATCAACATAGGTTTTAAAAACATCTTTCTCCCCCTATAAAATAGGAAAAACAAAACTTGTTTTGGGAAAAATTTAGGAGGTGGGGAAAACTAAAGACACATGTAAGTTGATGATACACTTGAAGAAAAAACATATTCTCTCTTTCAAAATATGCAAACTTAACACTATGTGACCTATAAACAGTTGCATGAGTAGAGAAAATATTTGCACATTATTATCCATCATATCTCTTTTTTTTTTTTTTAAATATTCTCAATTTTCAGTAGTTCACACATCAAAAATAGCATATACTAAACTGTATAAAACTCAAAAATTAATCAATCAATTTTTAAATCAAGTTGAGTACCCAATTAAGCAAAATGTATGCGTGTTGTGTGAAAACAATGAGAGATATGATTGCAAAAATGTAAGATGGATACATAAAACAATGCGATGCATGTGAATCCTAAACACAAATGATGCATGAAAAGAGATACTGATCAAAAACTTAAAAACTGAAAATTTTTCAGTTTCGATCGGTTGAGTATTGATCGAGTATCAATCGAATAAGATAGAGAGTTTTGTTGTAAAACCTAAACATTTTCGATCGATTGAATATATGATTCGAACGGTCAAGACTTGAAAAACTTGCATATTTTGAAAACTTGAAATTGTTTTTGCAGAAACACTTTTCAAAACAAGATTTCATGAAATGAAATGCATGTGAATGATTTCAAATGTTTTCAAAAACCCATTGTCTTCAATTTAAGTTTGCATAACTCTCAACTCACAAAATGAACCAACCCATAACCAAATTTTGCATCAAAACATCACAAATAGTATAATCTTGGATGGCCACACTAGTTTACAACACAACCTCATGTACAAGATTTAGGAAGGACTTACTTGTGATGTGTGTGCAACTAATAAGAGCATGAGATACATATAAGGTGATATGTATAAAGTAATCAATCAAAATTTCTACATCATTCATCACAAACGTTTGAAAGTGACTATCACCTAAAAAGTTATATCTTATAACTTCCATATCTCCTAGAAAACAAGTTTGCAATCATGCATTTTTTTTTTATGCCTTATTAAATGTAGAAATTTCTTTTTATTCCTTTTTTTTTTTAAGGCTACACCTTATGTTCTTTTTGTGCATGTACTACACTTTCTCGAGCACAAAATCTTATGATATGCACTAAGATGTTCATGATTTGCACTAAGATGTTCATGATTGGCTAGTAAACAGTGATGAGATAGTTATTTATGCATTTCTCTTAGGATTTTTTAGTCCTTACAATCAAAAACATGTGACTTAAAAAACAAAATCATGTGATCAAAAACTATAAACAACTCACACACAACATGCACTACATAGCTAAAACTAGCAAAGTGCATATAAAATAAGTTCATCAAAGCTAAACAAGGTACATAGGCATGAAATGTAAACTTCATATGGTCAACCTTAACTACACATCCATGATGTGTAATACAAAAGAAATAAAAATCTTTTTGGTTTCAAAAAAAAAAATTATGACCAAAACTAAAAGCACACACTATGCTAAATGATTAAAAATACAAATATAATGCATGGCAGTGCTTAACTCAGCTATAGAGGGTACACAAACAAGAAATATCAATTTCTCAATTAACCCATGAGTACATGTACAAACTAGTACATACTCATACAAAATTATATTTATCTCAAAATAATCATGCACTTAGTTGAGCAATACATACTATTCAAGATTCTCCACAATGTCAAGCATGTTCTAAATTAAGAGAAAGATGTCATGATTCATGTAATCCTCAAGAAAAATAAAAATAGACACAAAATAAAATATTTGTCTTTTTGAAAATTTTTCAATTTTTTGGATTTTTGAATAATCAAAACAACCTAAGAAAATAAAACAACAAAAACTAAAAGAAAATATGCCAACCAATAATTGAAAGAATTAAAGCAGGGATAAGTAAGAAACACTTGCTTAGAGAATCTTTTCTCACCCATATAGCACAAGTCTTCAGCTTTGTAGGTGAAAATCCATATGAAACAAAGTGTATTTGACTCAAATAATTTGAGGGATTACACCAATCTTTTAAGAAAGACTAAAATACTGCAAATTCCTTTCACAAGCCTCAAAAAGATCAACTGAAACAATAGTTTCCTTTTTATTCAAAACATCAAAATAAAAAATAGTAAGACACTTAAAATTTTCTATGATAACGGGGATCAAGGATCAACTCTAGGTATAATAACCTAAATCAAGAGCTAACCCGCTCTGATATCACTTGTTAAGTTTTTTATCCCAGTAAACTAGATTGTTTAACCTAATTAATTAACAAGTGAAAACTTAGGTTTATTATTTAGATTTAGGTTAAAACAAAATAATCATATCGTGCAAAGCAGCGGAAAAGTAAATAACACAATGATATGATGATCAAAGAAAACCAAACTAGTTAAAAATCTATGGAGGATTTAACTTAACTATTCTCAAGGTAAAAAGCAAATCCACTAGAAAGAATTAAAGTATTGATTTGGCAGTTGTGAATAGTTTAAGGATGAATTGGCCAATAAAAAAGTTGAGGAGATCTTTTGGCCAGTAGTTGAAAGTTTAGGAGGTGCATGAGCATTTTTTCCATCATAGTTTGCTATGGCTTTTACTTTTATATTTTTGTTTTGTTTTGTCTTTTTTTGGTCCAAGCAAATGGGTGATGTAGCTTGTTACGATAGTTGGCATAAAATGAGTGATGTGTCAAAGCTAATCCGACAATAAGTTGTAAAATTATTAATTGAAATGGAACCAAATTTTTAAGGTCAAATAAAAATAACAAGATCAAATATTAAGGATCAAAAGTATATTGTAGTCATTTCTATAAGATCAAAGACAATTAGCATGTTGTAATTATTATTTTTAATAAAAAAATAATATTAAATTAAAAAAAAAAAAAAAAGACAAGTAGGGATCAATATGGATCACATAAAAGTATACTGTAGTCATCTATATATATATCTAAAAGCTGAAACGTAGCATTTATTGTTGCTACGCTTCTATTGAGTCAGCAGCCATATCACCTATTTATTTTCAACCATTTCTCTTTTATTTTTTTGACTCTTTTTATTTATTTATTAATTTTGTAGTTTACAGTTACATTTTCTTCAACTTTTCCCATTTCATTTTACCTTTTCTTCTTCCCACTACTATTAACATTAATATCACTTTTCCTTTATCCCTTCATCTTCATTTTGTTTTGATTATTCTTATCTCCATCCTCTTACTATAAATTTGCTAATCTCTTTCACTCTATACATATTTTATCACACAAAAAGGTTAGTACTCTCTCTCTTTCTCATGTTTTTCTTTTCTTTTGGTAGTTTTTTTATTTAAATATTTTTTGTATCTTTTTATTCAACTTTTCCCATTTCATTTTACCTTTTCTTCTTCCCACTACTATTAACATTAATATCACTTTTCCTTTATCCCTTCATCTTCATTTTGTTTTGATTATTCTTATCTCCATCCTCTTACTATAAATTTGCTAATCTCTTTCACTCTATACATATTTTATCACACAAAAAGGTTAGTACTCTCTCTCTTTCTCATGTTTTTCTTTTCTTTTGGTAGTTTTTTTATTTAAATATTTCTTTTACTTTATACATATTTTATGTTTTTTTTATTTTTTTTTTCTTTTCTTCTCTCTCTCTCTCTCTATTTTTTTTTCTTTTTTGTGTGGATTTTTTTTTTATGTTTTATATCTTTACTTTAGGTTAATAAATTTGTGTGTTCTTTAAAACTCTACTTTAGGTTGATGCATACCACTACAAAACATAAATAGGATTGAATTGAATTTCACGCTCCAAAATTTTTTATTTTGAGTTTTCAAGTTGTTATTCTTTTCCTTTTTTTATTTTTTATTTTATATATATTGTCAAATGCTATCATATTGCATTATAAAGATAGAATATAAGAATATAATGTTATTCAATTACATAACATGACTTGGATAATTTGGTGTGACTATATCTTTTATTTTGAAAATTTTTCTTCTCATCTTATTTTCTATAAATTTATCCAATTCAGGTCTCTCCCAAAAAAGGTGATTATTCTTTTTCTCGATTATTTATTCTTTCTTGCAACTTAACTTTAGGTTGATGAATCATTATATATATATATATATTTTTTTTTTATAACACTATTTTGGGTTAATATACAATTTTATGTGTGTTTTTGAGTTCTCCATCACAAGCCTTCTCTCTCCCTCTCATAGCTTTTGTTTGATATAATACTTAGTTATTTTGAAAGTGAAAATTAGAATTTATATTAAAATACAATCTCGCTATGCATTTGAATGTGTTTCTCAACTATTTGAGTAATATCAAGTGTAATTTTGTGATAAATTTTGATTATCATGATAGCTTTTTTAAGAAATAAGAAATTTGAATAATGTATTTGAAACTTAAAGAATTTTTTTTTTAGTAAAAAACTTAAAGAATTTAGTTGTAAGAAAAAAAAAAAAAAAAAAAGGAAAACACAACTTACCATAATATAATTTAGAAAAATATGGACCCCCTCAAAAAGAAATAATTTCAATCAAATGCACCTAAAATATTAAAATGATATATTTGTAAAGATGGATAGATGAAAAATAATTTTAGAGATTTTTTGATTTTTAGAGAGAATATATTATATATTGTACCACAATTTCAAAGTAATAATATATTCCCACGCATTGCGTGGGTCTGTGACTAGTTTCTATAAGATCAAAGACAAGGAGAAGCTTTTATTTTTTATTTTTTGCTTTTCTCAATCATAAATTTTGTATCAAATCTCATTTTGGCGATACATGTCTTGTTCACTTCATTGTGGGTACTCACACATTTAATTCAATTGCCTCAGTAGGTGCATCACCAATCCATTTAACTATTTTAGACTATTGCGTTTGATTCATGGCATTGAGTTTCCCTGGTGTCTCAGTTGTGCTCAATTAGATGCTTGTTATGGTGCCATTTGGTGCATCTTCAACCTTAAATTCTGGCAACACAACTTTCTTCTTATCCTTGTAAATGATGTACAGTATCATCTGAGCAATTCCGAATGTGAAACCTAAAATGTTTGGTGTCTAATAACACAAAACAAGAAGAAACAAATTAATTATTTCTAAGCAAAGAAATTAAGGAAAAGAATAAAGAAATCATCTACCAATAAACTAGCTAGGCACTTTACCGCAACAAAGTAATCATCTATCAATAAACCATAGGAGAACCACATTGTAGCACAAATCGTCAAGACAAATGACAGTGAAAAGGGCATGAATTCCACACTCTTTGTTTTTATAACCAGTCTCTGAAAAACACACACAATCGACAAAAAATTAAAAAAAAAAAAAAAAAAAAGTAAAAAACAACAAAAAAATGGCGAAGTTAATGGAATACTTAAAGCAGAACATATGTGTGTGTGTGTGTGTGTGTGTGTGTGTGTGTGTGTGTGTAAGAAATTTACCATGATACTAAGAGGAGCAGCAAAAACACAGACTGAAAAGATTGCACACATCCATCCAACAACTGTGAGCCTCAAATAACTTTGTTTAATTAGCAGGGAGGTGCAAAGCACAATCATCCCAAAAAGTCCAAAGTTAAAAAAGGCAAGCAATTTTGCGGTATAAATCTGTAGAGAAAGAAACAAATCATATGTTATAAACCTATAATAAAAACAATAATGATTATCATATATGAAAACATGCTTGAGTAAGAAATAGTACCCTAGCTCTCCCGGCTGCATATATCATGAATATGATAAGGTATATGGACTCAATAGCACACCCAATGGAATTGATGGTGATTAGCATAATAGCCCGGTTCTTTAAGTATCCATAGTAAAGGGTTAACATTGCACTAAATAGTGCTACTGAATAGGGCAGCGATTGGAACCCCTCTGTTGATTTTTTCTTGCATATCCTTAAAAAAGTTGGCCTAAAAAGCAAAAGGTAATGAAGGATTAAAAGACAATGATGTAAATGCAACTTCATATAAGCTTAAATATGAGAGGGAGAGAGAGAGAGAGAGAGAGAGAGAGAGCTTACAGTGGTGCTAGGTATACGAGGAAGGACACAATATTACCTGTATAAGATGAGAAACAGAGAATAGCATTAGAGAATGATAGTATATATAACTGAATTCAGGAAAGTTTGGTAATGAAGGAGAGTAAATTAAGG
Organism: Castanopsis chinensis; assembly: GCA_032878915.1. Taxonomy (NCBI): domain Eukaryota; kingdom Viridiplantae; phylum Streptophyta; class Magnoliopsida; order Fagales; family Fagaceae; genus Castanopsis; species Castanopsis chinensis. The sequence continues at coordinate 16,353,563 of JAVQMG010000115.1, read as the reverse complement.
TAGGTACCAAGGATGCCGAAAACAATAGCCAAATGAACAGCATGAATGGTTGTCATTCTTGATGTGAAGCCCTTTTAGATTCTAAGAATGGAGAGGTTGTTGAGGATCAACAAAAAAGCTTGGCATGACTCTTGGTATTGGGTGCTTAATTTATATATGAGACGGAAAGGTGTAGCTGATGGTAGCATGCATGCATAAGTTGTTTTTTGCTTTTGAACATTTGGCTCTGGGTTGTTGAACAAGTAATGATTGAGAGATCAATTTGTGGGGTAGAATTAGATGAGCTGGGAATTGAAGCTCTATTATGGTCATTTTTGGAACTTTATTTCTAGGTTTTTCACTTTTATTCTTCTGTATAACTCCTGAAGCTTCACTAGCTAGCTGCTTTAGGAGCCGTTTAGGAATTGCCTTGTTAGCCTAGGTGAACTGAAAAAAAATTTCTTTTTACCAAAAAAAAATTATCAATAATTAAGAGTTTAAGTACACAACATTTTTCATGTTGACAAGGTCTATTGTAAATTTGTGATTAATGTACAATTAAATGGTGTTAGTGGTGGATTCATGTGAATTAAAGTGATGTTCTTCTAATCAAAACAAGCTTAAAAATGTTATGTTAGAACTTTATCAAATGATCAATTTATCTGTAATTCTCTTCTTTCTTTTATAGGAAGTAAGTCATGATAGTTTCCATTTAGTTTTTGGTGCAATTGAAAATGAAATGGTACCGTTTGATAATAAAGAAATTTTTTTTTTTTTTAAGAGGAAAAAAAGCCTGGAATCAATAACCAAAAAGATACAAAATTAAGATAAATTCAATAGCTCTTGCTCTAATTTGACTACAAAAAAAAAAAGTTGGGATTTACCCATAGTATTAGGGAGCATTTTTTTTTTCGGTGAAAATATTTGGGGGCATTTTGACATGAGAGAAGTGCTGGTGGTGTTGATGAGTGGCTTATTATTATGCGAGTAGAAAGCTAAGCTAATTAAGCCATTTGGCATTTTGATAACGTGAAGCAAATGATGGAATAATAATGAGTAATGAAAGAAGCAGAGTTTGTTTTGCGTTAATTTGGTGATGGGGTTGGAATTAGCATGTGAGAGGCCCACCAGGCCTGTGAGAAAGCCCACTAGCCGTTACATTTTATGAGAGCACGTAATGCTAAATGATATAAATGCTAAATTTTAACATCACCTTTATAAAAAGTACCAAAAAAGAGTTTTCATGTTGGTGTATTTCTTTATTTTATCTCTCTTCTCTTATATATATGTGTGTGTGTTTCTTAAAAAAAAAAAAACAAAATTTGTTAAAAGCACTAAAAAGCAAGCTACAACAAACATGCTAAATTTAAAATAAATAAAAAAAATACAATCTGAGCTACAGTAACTCTAACCTTAAAAAAAAAAAATTATTATTTTAATGCTTATGGTGGAAAAGGTAGTTTGTGTAGTTGTTTTTTATTATTTTAATTAGTAATTTATATTATTTTAAACAAAATGGTAAAAAATTAGAACATTTGATATTGGGTATATTGTAAAATGAGTTGTTAAAATTGATTAAAAAAAAAAAAAAAAGCACTTGATATATATGGATGGTTCAGTGGGCATCTTGTAACACATCATGTAAAGGGTGGTAATGGTCGGATTGGGGTCGGATTATGGTTGTCCCGTCCCTATTTTGTCTCTCATTTGGGACTGGAAAAACTCACACAGAGTTGGAGTGGGTGTGGGATTGGAGTGGGCAAATCAAGATGAGACAGATTGGAGGTATTTTTCTATACTTACAGAAACATTATCATGTGTGTACTAAAAGAAAGATGAAGCAAATGTTTTAGGAATGGTAATAAAATATGTAAAATAAAATAAATGAAACAAATATATATACATTCGGGAAATAGTAGGGTGAGACAAGGTGAGGATAGTAAAAGTTCCGTTACATCTTTAGGTAGGACAAAAATTGTGCCAAACACAACGGAATAAGACAAGTCAAACGAGACAGAAAAAGTATATGGTATGCTTTGATTACTGTTAGCTTTTGAGGGCTTAAAGGGATTAAATTTTGTGGAAAAGCACATGGTATATTGAACTATTGATATGACTTTGGGTGCATGAAATAATTTACAAATAAAAGAAATAAAGATCACTTGGTTGTATTTGTTGTTTTTTTTTTATTATTATTTATTGTTTCTTGCAGGTCATAGAAACCGGTGGTGTTATGAACTCTTAGCTTTTGAGCTCCATTCAACCATTAAATTCCATTTATACATTATTTGTATTTCTATCTCGGTTTCAATTTTTGTAGTAGTTTTTTCTGTGTGTGTGTAATACATTTATTATGGAATTTTGGTATGCTCAAGGAATTAATGAACGACGAAAAAGAAAAGCCTTTAGGGTTAAGGAAAAAGATTACTTGCAACTTGCAATTAGAATTCCACATTTTACTCAAAAAAAAGAATTCCACACATTCTCGTTTGTATAATCTAGATCAACCTAATACATTCCCGTGGGATTCAATATATTACCACACAATACTCTCACACAATCATATAATCCAATCAATGTCATCAAGGGTATAATCATATGTACTTTCTTTTTTCTTAGAACTTCATGGTTTGCATTAACTATTATCAGTATATATAATATACTATCTATGACTTGTATCCTCATTTGCATTTGTATATATGGAACACCACATACCGTACACGCCTAATTATTTTATTATTTATAAGATTATTATATCAAACTGGATTTTACTAAATAGAGTCCTAGAGTATGTGTCATCCACGTATTGACAATAAAGCACAAATCTCCAGTTGTTTAACAAGCTAATGATGCGTTTTTCCTTCGTTTATATCAATAATTTCATTACAATCAGGACGTGTGCATTTATTTGTTTTTCTTTGCCACAGAGAGAGAGAGAGAGAGAGAGATGGGTTTTAAATTTTACACTTTTATGATACTATAATGAGTGGGACTAGTGAATCAAGAATCAGAAAATGCCGTAATAAATTACTCGATATTAAAGGGTGAGCAAAGAGATCACTCAAAAGCTAAATAAAGGATTTTTTTTCTGAAATGGGGCTAGTCATTCATTTAAATAGAAGAAATATCATGATACAAAGGGTCTATTTGGATAGAGCTTATTGCTGAAAACTGAAAACTGAAAATTAAAAACACTGTAGCAAAATAATTTTTAAATGTGTGAATAGTATTGTGGGACCCATTTTTAATATTTTTTCTGAATAAAGTGCTTGTGGGTCTCATGAACAGTGCGTGAACAGTGTCTAAACAGTGCCAAACAGTGATTGTTGTCTCCCGCACAGTGACGCTACAGTGAAATAACATGCATGAACAGTACCGATTACTGTTCATGCACGTTGAAAAAAAAAGGAAAACGCAGAAACATCAAAATGCAGGAATTATAAGCTCAATCCAAATGCACATAAAGCATCCATGGCCAGTGGGGGTAATTCCTCCATCCAGTACAAATCCTCATCTAAAATATGTTTAGCATATTGAGCCTAATCATGGGCTACCCTATTCCCACTCCTCCTAATGCAGCTAACAGTAGACCAATGCAATCCTTTTATCAAGTGGCGAATGTCATCCACTACATTGCCGAAGAGAGAAAAGTTTTCCACAGAAGAAAGGATGGCATAAATAACATTGCTGTTGTCACCCTCAATAATCAACTTTGAAAATCCAGCATCCACAGCAAATTCTAAGGCTCTCCGGCAAGCAAGCAACTCTGCTTCTTCACTTGTGTGCACCTCTGGTCCACTAGCAGTCATAGCAGCCATAACCTCTCCCATTTCATTTCGAACAATCGCTCCAAAACTAGTTCTGCCTAATTCCGAAAGTACGAAAGGACCGCTGCATCAAAATTGAGCTTATAAACCTCGGGTGGTGGTGGTTACCATATCTCTCCACTTGGTTGCTGTCTCAGCTGGATAGTAAGTTGGTTTTGAGCACGCTTGAAATCTTCAAAGTATTCCTCCACTCTTTTGTTCAAACTAATCGGGCTCTTCAATTTTCCTCCATGCAATACAGAATTACACTGTTGCCATATCAGCCACGCTTGGGTCCAAAACAGAGCAAGTTCTTCTAATGTCATGCACCCCAAAAGCTCCTCCATCAGTTGTAACACGTCAACCTGTCCATGCTTAAATTTCTGTAATTTACGAACACTACCAGGCCATATATCTTGAGCTGCTGCACAATTCCACAGGGCATGAATGGTGGATTCCGGTTCTCTTGTACAAATCAAACATCTATCTTCATGGATTACCCTTCGCTTGGTTAAATTTACTGCTGTTGGAAGAATCTCATGGCAAGCTCTCCATGCGAAAACCTTGATTTTATTAGGGATCCGTAACTTCCATATTGTAGTCCAAACCTTTGTTGCAATACAGCCCCTAGATGTTTCAGCTCTCATTGCATCAGTTAACAGTCTTCTCGCCACATGATAAGCAGATTTAACAGTAAACACACCTCTTGGATTATGCAGCCAAAACATAGTATCAGCTACATTTCTTCGACTTAACAGAATGTGGCAGATTGCATTAGCTTCATCCCTGTGAAAGATAGTCTGAATGTCCTCATATCTCCATAAATGCAGCTCTGGATTGATCAGCTCACACACCATCAGTTCACCCCAACCATCTTGGATCGGGTTCAGGATTTTATTTGTGGGAAAATTGGGGAGCCACTTGTCCTTCAAAGCATTGATTGAAACTCCATTTCCAACCCTCCAACAGTGTCCGGATTGAAGAATAGGCAGTGCAGCCATCAAACTCCTCCACACATATGAACAATTAGGAGATTCTTTAGCCTCTAAAAAATTTGATCTTGGGAAGTACTGTGCCTTAAAACATTGGTAGAGTAACAAATCATTGCCTTGCACCATCCTCCAACCTTGTTTGGCCAACATGGCTAGATTAAATGCTCTCAAATCCCGAAATCCCATTCCACCCTCTTTCTTTGAATTAGTCAGCTTACCCCAACTCATCCAATGAATTTTCCTTTCATTGCCCACTTGCCCCCACCAAAATTTTGCACATAAAGCATCTAATTCATCACACAATTTCAGAGGTAGTTGGAATACACTCATAGTGTATGTGGGTATGGATTGCGCCACAGCGTTGATGAGGATTTCTTTTCCAGCTCTAGACAATAACATGCCCTTCCATCCCTGGAGCTTCTTCCAAATTCTGTCCTTTAAGAATGAGAAGGTATGGTACTTTGCTCTCCCAACCAAACTTCGTAGTCCAAGATAGGTTTCAAAACGTGATTCACATATATTCAATTTGCTTACTTACTAATGTCCAAATAATTCATAATAATGACCTGCTGTAGAATATTCAGGTCCTTCAATTTAGTCAAAAATAATTTGCCTGATTCTCTAATTAGGCATTTGCCTATTTGCATCTACTAGGACAGCTGCTAATATAGACAATCGTTTCATTCACATCTTTCACTTCATGACTTTCTTATCATTCAGATTTAGCACCAACATGATCACCATCATTATCGATCTGATATATTTTCTAAGAGTTTCTAGACTTCTATGAAATTATATAATAAAAAACTAAAGATTGAAGTCGGATTATAAAGGCATCCTAGAAAGTAGAAAGTAGAGAAATTGTCCATCATATATATTGTAAGATTTTTGTTTTCTATTTTTTGGTACTAAAATATTACAATAATGGGTCAATGTTTTAGAATAAAACAGTAAGTGCATGGGAAAGATGGTCATTCACTAGCTAGTTTATTGGATTTTGGTTTAATGTTTTGATTCTAAATAAATTTTTTATGAAAAATTAAAATAAAAATAATAGTATAAAAGAATTTCATATACTTATCAATTCCACGTATATATTAAATAAGCTAAATGCTATATTTAGATTAGTTATATCAAAATTTATTGACTAATTTAAGAAAAAAAATGTGGATTTTTTATCCTAGAAAAATTGACTGAGTTGATAAACTAGTTTTACATATTTATTGATTGAGCTTGATTCAACCAAATCCAATGAATTAAATAGTTTAATTAATTTTATTCAATTATCTTAACAAATCAAAGGGGTTTGGAGTCTTTGGACAGTAAATAATAAGATTGATTAATGATTTAACCAATCGAACCTGATCGATTGTGATTTTTTTTATTAACAAAAACCTATAATTAATTGACTTAATTAGCAAATTCTCCCTGTGCTGAGTTTGCTTCTTCCAGTCTGATCTTTGGGTAGCCTTGCTTAATATTTCTGTTATCTATAACCTGTAAGGCCTAATTTAGCCTTCATCTAAACTTCTCCTATTTTAGTTTTACTTGTCCATTGTAACAGGTGACCCAAACAAAAAGGGGTGGGAAAAAAATCCCAGAGCCCATATAGCCGAATGCTTTTCCTAATTATGTAAACATAATTTAATAACAGTGTGATATCACTATAAGTTCTTGTTATGATTACTAAGACAAAGTTTGGCTATAAGTTCCATTAAAAAAATTTACATAACTATATATTTTGAAAATATAACACATAATTGTATGTTATTTATGTTCTTAATACGTATGTCAAATTTTGTATCAATCCAATATTATTTACTATTTGGTTTATAAACTTAATTTAAACTTGAAATTTAAAATTTTGATTAATGACATAGTTATTGATCTTTAATTTAATGAAAATTTTGCAATGTTGGAGGATATAATATATATATATATATATAACTAACGTTATACAGTGATAGATTTGTTAAAATTAACATTCAAATGAAAAATTTTACTTTTTGAATAACTATAAATCCATTTTGATGGGCTGTACTTTTGTATTGAAGTCCATTGCAAAGAGATTTTCTTAAGTGTGACGGTCCAGTCAGACCCTATATCTAAATTATGTGCAAACTGCAAAGTACTTCGAGAATGGGCCTTTCGATGTGCAGGATTAATTAAACCAGTCTAGCATCTTTGATACAGTTTACTTTTGAATCTCAATCCCTTGTCACATTCAGAGTAACCCCAACAAAGGCAAAATCCTATATAATTGTGACAACACATTCTTGTGTGTCCTCTCCTCCTAGGGATGGACCCAACCCTGCCTCGGATAATAAATTTAATTAGTCACTCATCCAGAAGTTATAGACTTTTGGTCTCAAATTCTGACAAGACTTTTTGCAATTCAATAATATTTGTTCATTTGGACAAGGTTTCTCCTCCTATATCTCTTTATAAGATGTGAATTTTAAAAATCTAATCGTTAGATTGTATGTTTTTTATGGTCTTAACACGTTTGTCAAATTTCATTCAAGTGAGATATTATTTACTATTCAATCAATAAATTTTTTATGCATAATTTTAGACCCTAAAAACTTGAAATTTAAATATTTGATTGGTAACATAACTATTAATCTTTGATTGTCTTGAAATTTTGTAAACATAGAAGATATAATAAGGACATGTAATTTAATAATTAGATTTTTAAAATTCACATCCAATAAAAAGATAAAAAAAAAAAAAATTTAAAGGATTTTTCTCCAAATTAATTTAGAAAGAGACCTTGTCCTATTCATTTTGTTTCAACACGGAGAACTTGAGTTTAAGTTTCCCTAATCGCACTTATTGCTAAAAAATTATGGTGCAAAAGTAATCCCAATATATTTATAACTTTATTTCACTAAGTCAAAAGATGAATAGGGTTAATAAGGAAGTAGAGTATTCACACACGAACCCAACCTAGTGGTTAGATTCTTTTGGGGGATAAGTTTTTGAATTCAAATCTTTGGGGTTGACGACACATGACCGTTGGTTTGGTTTAAGAACTAGTACTTTTCATGGTTTAAAATCACTAATAAATTCCTTTTGATGTGGTTGAGGTGATGAGGCTATGACTTAACCAATGCAGATTGCATCGGCTCCTCTAATGCTTGATATAAAAGCCCCTCAAATAATGTTAGATATACAAAATATTTCAAAATTGCTAAAGTGATAAGTTTCTGTGAGAGATACATTATTTTAATATGAATTCATTACTTTTATTTATGCTAATCATTGCATGCCAATATGCCACTTTAACAAATGTGAAGAAACATGTGTTTTTAGACTACACAAACCATCAGGGCTCATTTCAAAATAAGTCCCATAACTTTCCCAAGACCTAAATATTTTAGCAATAACCTTCTGGTGAAAATAGTCAAATATCACGTTTTGGCAAAGTTTGTGGCAATCTAGCACTGTTTTGAAAATATTTAGCAATCTACCACTTTTTTAGTACTCAAGTTTCACAAAATCGAATTCTAAATAGTACTCGAGTTCAGTAAACTTGAGTTCATAGTAAGTCTGCTGGCATGGCATTGGCTGAGTTGAATTTTGGGCATTAAAAAATGTCACCTAGTACTCAAGTTTGATGACCTCAAGTACTGTGTGTTCTGAACTCGAGTACTATGTTAGTGTAATACACAGTACCCGAGCTTCCTAAACATGAGTATGGCTCGGGTATTGAGTCCAACAAACTCGAGTTCATTGAATTCGAGTTTGGCTCGGTAACTTACCCCCATCAAACTTGAGTATTAAGTAAATTTTTTCAATCTCACTCAGTCTAACTCTCAACCTCCCTCTCACTCTCAATCCCGCTCTCACACTCTCCCTCTCCGTCTTAGTTTTGAATCTCACTCACTAGCTCATTACAATTTGCAAAACCTAAATTTGCATATTTCTTTTGCTTGTATTTGTTCTGGGGATGGAGGAAGCACACACAATTTTTATTATAGTATTGACATGCCATGGAAGTCTAACAGAGTCTTGCTTACAGGTCTTAATTTTCAATGTATCAGAAATCCTGGATCTACCTCACATTTTGGACAATCATCCATTTGGTTGAATCAAAATCAAACACAAATACTAAATAGGCCAAAACAGATGTAACATTTAAAGTTTGAACATGGAAATGGCTAACAATTTCTTCAACAAGCCTAAATTTCCATTAACAAGAATTTTCTCAACTTTGTTAGCCCACTAAATATTAAACTGTACATATTATATGAAACTATCACAAAAGTTTTACAGAGTTGTATAGACGCCTCCTTCACTTGCAAGATGCTGTGATAAAAAATCGCAAGAACAGTATTTTTTTTTTTTTTTTTTGGTTTCTCCCTAGGATTTTACAAAAGTTGAATTGCTACGATTGCTGGATTTTTCTCTCACATTAGCCAGTCAAGAAAATATGTATTTACATTAGACTTTGCTAAAATACTTCTTTTAAGCATAACTTGCCTAATACAAAATTAATGACACAGCAAACAATTAACCTGGATATCATTGTTCATGTAACCTGTGTAAAAAGCCAGAGGGTGCATCACCAGCTGCTACACCAGTGCAACTCAGCTTGCCTTATAGTGTAGCAGCTAGTGCACCAGGTGATGCAGCATCAATTGTCACACTAGTGCAGCACAGCATGCCACCCAGTGTAGCAACTCGTGCATCAGAGCTGCCCAGGCATGCACTGGACCAAGCCAGACAAGAAAATCAGTTGCCAAATGATACAAGAACAAATGAAACTCAGATTGAAGCTTCAAGTAGAAGTCTAGAGATCTTGCCTTATGGTTTAGAGTTGAAGAAATTGAAGAGTTGTAATTTTTCATCTAAATGACAAAGTAGCTTACATGATGTGTGTACAGAAACGGTGTGTAGTTTTTGTTAGTGAGTTTAGCTAGTTTTAGACAGACACATGTATGAGTTTGTTGTGTTTGTTAAGTTGTGTTCACACGTCCATATAACTATTAAGTTAGAGTATATGTATATAGTTGTATAGCCATTGAATCAATGAATGAAATCATAATTTTCAGCTTTCATCGAAATCAGTTTCTCATACTATATTAGAGCGATTTTTTAGACGCTTCTAATTTTTAGGGTTTCTTAGATCAATTTTGGGAATTCTCTCTTTTTCTCTTTCACCATTATCATCTTCTTCAAGTTTGTCTCAAGCTTTTCTCATTCACTTCGAGCTTTTCTTGTCCACCATTTTTGTGTTCTACAAGCTTCTCAAGCTTTTTCAATGGTAGAAACAACAGCAGCTAATGTTTCCCCCACAGAGGCTTCATCTTCTTCACAAGATCCGTATAATCTTAGTGATCCTCTGTTCTTGCATCCTGTAGAAAATCCAAGAGCAATTCTCACTTCTCAACCACTGATTTAGGGAGAAAAATTATCCTACTTGGGCAAGATCAGTGAGAAAACCTCTAAATTCCAAGAACATGCTAGGATTTATTGATGGATCTTTAACCATCTCTTCACCATTGGTGAATTCTCCAACAGCTGCTCAAGCATGGGTTCATGCTGACAATATGGTAGGCACTTGGATCATCAATTCTCTGTCACCAAAGCTCCAAGATAGCATTATCTATAGAGATACTACTTTAGAGATTTGGACTGATCTTCAAGACACTTTCAGTCAAGGAAATGGAATCAAAATCTTCGATATCCAAAAACAAATTGTTGAGATTCATCAGGGAGAGCAATCACTCACTGATTACTTCACTCAGCTTAAGGTTTTGTGCGATCAATTGCAGAATTTAGTCCATTTCCTTAGTGTACTTGTGGTCAGTGTGTGTGTGGGATCAACCAAAGGTTGATGAATCTTCAAGCCAAGGATTCCACCATGAAATTTCTTATAGGAATGAATGATGCCTTCTCTCAAGTAAGAACTCAAATCTTGTTGATGGATCCTTTGCCTTCTGTCAATAAAGCTTATTCTTTGTTCATTCAAGAAAAGATGCAAAGGTCTGTGCATAATGTTGTTAGAGTTGAATCCACTACCTTAGCAACCAAGAACTTCAAAGGCAAAGAAAGGCCTTTGTGCACTCATTGTTAAAAGCTAGGCCACACTATGGACAAATGCTATAAGTTGAATGGTTTCCCACCAGGATTCAAGTTCAAGAACAATAAAAATGCCACTGCTCATCAAGTTTCATCTAATCTTGAACTGATTCAAGGCAATACCTTTGCTGGGGTTACTAATTATGTCCCATCTATGTTTGTATCTCAAGCTCCAGCCTTCAATCATGACCAATACCAGCAGCTTCTGACCTTAATTGGTTCTTGTTCTACTCAACAATTCCCTAAAGGTCAAGAACTTCATGTTGCTAATTTTGTGCCTTGTCCATCCAATGTTGTTGCAGGTAATTATATTAACTTCAAGCATTCTGTTTTTTTTTTTTTTTTTTTTTTTTTTTTTTGCTAAAATTATTAATAAACGAACTTATGATCTTCATACATGGGTTATTGATACTGGTGCAAGTGATTATATAGTATGTTCCATTCAATTGTTAACTTCTTATACTGAGATTTCACATACTATGGTCGAATTGCCTAATGAGGAAGTAGCTATTGTTACACACATTGGTACCATTCAACTCTCCTCCCACATAACCCTTAGCAATTTTCTTTGTGTACCCTCTTTTACTTTTAATCTTCTGTCAATTAGTGCCTTAACCAAATCTCAACCTATATGTTTGGTTTTTCTATCACAATTCTATTTTCTACAGGACCTTACATGTTGGAGCACGATTGGAATGGGAAAAATGCATGATGGTTTGTACTTGCTAGAAGATTTAAGCCTTTCTCAAGCCATTGTATCTCTTTCTGACTTCCTTTCCAAGCAAAATTTCAGGTCTTTCTCTATTGTTTGCTCCTCTTCCCTCTCTACAAATGTATTTTCACTTTGGCATTCAAGGCTTGGGCACCTTTCTAATGTCAAGGTTCGTTCTTTGAGTAGTGCTTTACCTTTTCTTAAGAATTGTTGTAATTAGCCTTGTACTGTTTGTCCTTTGGCAAAACAAAAAAGAACTCATTTTCCTTTCAATAATAATAAGTGTGCTTACCCTTTTGATCTTGTTCATATGTATGTTTGGAGTGCCTTTTTTGTTTTAACCTCTGATGGTCACAAATATTTTCTCACTATTGTTGATGATGCTTCTAGAGCAACTTGGGTTTTCTTGCTCAAAGCTAAATTTGAAGTTAGACCACTTATTGTGTCTTTCTATAACATGATTCTCACTCAATTTAGAACCAAGATCAAATCCATTAGATATGATAATGCCTTTGAATTTAGCTTTAATGACTTTTACAGTTCTAAAGGAATTGTTCACCAATTGAGTAGTGCTTACACTCCACAACAAAATTCAGTTGTGGAGAGAAAGCATCAACATATACGTGATACTGCTAGGGCATTACAGATTCAATCCAATTTCCTTTCTCTTTTTGGGGTGACTGTGTCCTTACTGCAATTTACTTAATAAATAGACTTCCATCCCCTTTCCTAAATCATAAAGCACATTTTGAACTTCAATTTCACAAACCTCCTTCCTATTCACATCTTAGGATTTCTGGCTACTTGTGTTATGCTACCAATCTTACTCGTCATAAACACAAATGCACTCCTAGAGCCAGAAAGTGTTTTTTTCTAGGCTATCGCTTCAATGTCAAGGGTTTTAACCTTGATTCTCACACAACCTTTCAAGTTTTCCCTTTGCTTCAGATACCTCTCCTAAATGTAACAATCTTATTCCTTTACCTATTTCCCCTTCAACTTCTTCCTCTGATTCTCTTGTTGTCCCTTTCTCTATTCCTTCTTCTTCTTTGCCTATTTCTGATGACACCATTGTCCAAATTCATCAAGATTTTGATGAAGATATTCATGACTTTCCTTATGCACATGATGTTTCTGATGCATCTGATCAGCCTGCTACTCTTAGAAGGTCTACTAGACCTACTAAACCAACATCTTACCTTGAGGCTTATCACTATAATCAGGTCACATAAGCTGCCATTCTAAGGTCCTCCATTCATGTTTTAGGTACTTCTCATCCCCTTCAATCCTATCTATCTTATACTAACCTATCTTCTTCATACAAGTCCTTTTGTCGTGCCATCTCTTCCATCATTGAACCTACCTTTTATCACCAAGCTGTTGGTAAGCCCAAGTGGAAGGTAGCCATAGATGCTGAGATTTCAACTTTAGAAGCTAATCATACATGGACTGTTACTTCCTTGCCACTTGGTAATAAGCTCATTGGTTGTAAGTGGGTGTATAGAGTGAAGTACAAATCAGATGGTTTTGTTGAGAGGTATAAGGCCAGGTTGGTTGCCAAAGGGTTTCACCTAAAAGGAAGGGCTGGATTACATTGACACTTTATTACCTGTTGCTAAAATGGTGTATGTCAAAACTGTAATTGATGTTGCTGCTGTGAAAGATTGGTTTCTCAGCCAACTTGATGTAAATAATGCGTTTCTTCATGGAGTTTTGCATGAAGAGGTCTATATGTCCCTTCCACCAAGCTTTCACAGCAAGGGGGAGCAACCACAATTGGTTTGTAAACTCAATAAATCACTTTATGACCTTAAATAGGCATCTAGAATGTGGTTTTCTAAGTTCTCAACTGCCTTACTTGATCTTGAATTTGTTCAGTCCAAGGCTGATTACTCATTGTTCACTAGACAGCAAGGAGATTCATTTATTGTGTTGCTAGTTTATGTTGATGATGTTCTAATTGCAAGCAATGATTAAAAAGGAGTTGAGGAGTTTAAAGTTTTCTTAGACCAGAAGTTTAAGTTGAAAGATTTAGGGGACTTGAGGTATTTTCTTGGTTTGGAGGTAGCAAGAACAGCCAAAGGCATTTCCTTGTGTCAAAGGAAATATGCTCTAGAAATTTTGGAGGATGTTATTCTATTAGGGTGCAAACCAGCTAAAGTTCCTATGGATCCTACTTTGAAATTTAGCAAACATGAAGGTGATGTATTAAATGATCCAAGTTAGTACAGAAAGTTGGTAGGGAGACTGTTATACTTAACAATTACCAGGCCCGATATTACATTTGTTGTTCACAAGCTCAGTTAGATCATGGCAAAGCCTAGAAAGCCTCATTATACAGCTGCACCTAAGGTACTTCATTATCTTAAGAATGAACCAGGGAAAGGAGTATTCCTTTCTACACAATCAGAACTCCATGTCAAAGGTTTCAATGATGTAGACTGGGCATCATGTCCAAACATAAGATCTATCACAGGATATTGCATTTTCCTTGGAGATTCATTGATTTCTTGGAAATCAAAGAAACAAACCACCGTATCAAGGTCTTCAGCTAAGGCAGAGTATAAGGCCATGGCTGTAGCAACTTATGAAATTGTATGGATTCTCTATTTGCTAAGGGATTTGCAGATTAGGTATGATAAAGAGGCAATGCTATTTTGTGACAGCCAATCAGACTTGCACATAGGTTCTAATCCAGTTTTTCATGAGAGGACCACACATATAGAGATTGATTGTCACATTGTGACGAACAAGGTGTTGGCTAAGGTGATTAAATTGAATCATGTAAGAACACATTGTCAACTGGCAGATTTGTTGACTAAGGCATTAGGTTATAAACAATTCTCTGGATTAATATCCAAGATGGGACTGCTTAACATTTATTCTTCCTTAGTCCATGTTGAGAGGGAGTGTAAAAGCCAAATGGTGCATCACCAGCTGCTACACCAGTGCAGCTCAGCTTGCCTCAAAATGCAACAGCTAGTGCACCAGGTGATGCAACACCAATTGTCACACTAGTGCAGCACAGCATGCCACCCAGTGCAGCAGCTCGTGCATTAGAGCTGCCCAGACATGCACTGGACAAAGCCAGACAAGAAAAGCAATTGCTAGATGATACAAGAACAAATGAAACTCATATTGAAGCTTCAAGTAGAAGTCCAGAGATCTTGCCTTGTGTTTCAAAGTTGAAGAAATTGAAGAGTTGTAATTTTTCATCTAAACGACAGTGTAGCTTAACTGATGTGTGTATAGAAACGGTGTGTAGTTTTTTGTTAGTTAGTTTGGTTAGTTTTAGTCAGACACGTGTATGAGTTTGTTGTGTTCGTTAAGTTGTGTTCACACATGCATATAACTGTTAAATTAGAGTATATATATATATAGTTGTATAGCCATTGAATCAATGAATGAAATCATAATTCTTAGCTTTCATCAAAATCAGTTTCTCATAACCTGGATATCGCAAAGTGGTTGTACTAGTAGACATTACAGTAGAGACCAGAGAATTTGATTAAGCAAATCTAGGATTTGATAAATGAAGACGTTCCATAGCAATTCAAATCAATGTAGTGTTATCAAGAACAACAATGCAATCAGCACTTAATGTAAGTCTCATAAGTGTCAAAAGTGAGTTGTAAGGCTAGACCACCACATCACTCGTCTCCATCTAGTTTGGAAATACACTATATGTCTAAACCAATTTTTTGCTAGAGCTATTGATTAGAGTTTCCAACAGATATGAACCTATACTTGCACCATTTTAAGTGAGACCACACAAAAAATACAAAAGTAAGGAAGCACTTCAAGCATTCATGCACATGCAACTGTGTAAATGCTACAAATACAAAAGATAAGTAAAAGATACCCATCATTGGGTTAAAATTTAATGATAATAATTGTGCATGAGGTACTCATAATTCCATTTTTTATTCATCTTTAAATTGCTAAGTGCAATCTGAATTTAGTCCAACACCCAACACAAAGCATTTCAGTTCATTCTCTACATTTGAAATTATGAATCAGCTCTAATTTCCATTAAAATAATGCCAGAGTAAATGTAAGATTTACTTTAGTTACACAGCAATGCTGTAAAAGGATAAGTGCTATCCCCAAATATACAAAATATTTTAAAACCTTGGTTTTATAGGTGAATAGCAAAGATAGGGTACTAAGAACCTGAGCTTGTTCCTCCATCAATAGAGTGATAAGAATCTGAGCTTGTTCCTCCAGCAATAGAGTGACATAAACCATTAGTATGCAATTTTTACAAAACAAATGACAATGCTAATGACTTTTTGTATGCATCCTATAGGGAAAGTAGCTTATAGTATAAATGTCATATTGGGTCCTTAAAATTTTATCCAGTTTTTCTCAAGTTTCAAAAATAAAAATTGAATGGTATATAGCATGCATTTTGATCTAATGATATATCATGCATTTTGTTTCAAGTTGCATTTAGAAAAATGCCACGGTTCAAACTTAGCGTACCTAGTCTGCAAGACCACCACTCGTCGGTACCTCGTTCCGCTTAAGGCATGTTCCTCGGTTATGCCCCTTTTGGTTACACAACACGCATTGCACCTTCCTCCCCCCCCCCCCTCCTCCTTCCAATGGTGTGGTTCTCGGCCATTTCCTGCCCTCATCCATCTCATTCCTGATACGTGTTGAGACAGGGCGACCTTTCTCTCGGATCAATTAGGGGTTATGGACGACCTTTCGAGTTTCTTTATGATTCAGCCATGATAATCTATCTTTCAACGCAAGGAAAACAGGAGTATAACTGCGGGACAGTGCGTTCACGCTATAACATGGGTCAATGTACTGCTCTGCATCATGTCAATACCTAATACAAACTGCAATGACATGTGAACATGGTATCTTGTACAATTTCCATTTCTAACATGTGCAAGTTCTCTGCAGTAGATTAATTCCATGTGTGTGATCCCCCCCCCACCAACAAACCCTAGATTGTACGGTGTATCTACTTAATATGATTGTTGTTGCATACTCAATCTCATCACCCTGTGATGCTCTGGCTTCTCCTTATTCCTCATGAAGATATCCAAGGCATATTTACACCATTTTTCCCCGAATTCAACTGCGCTATGCTCTTATTGCGATGATCATCGAAGTAAGCATTTAGCTTGAACCGTGTGTATTTCACCATTATCATAACGTGCAAGCTATGAGCATCCTTTAGATACCATTGAAGCACTCGAAAACGTTTGTAGTCATTGCCCCATAACGATAACCATTGTCAAAAGCTAGAGCCCATTTGTCTTTAGGCACATCCTTGAGATAATGGTGCGCATCCTAGTTGACATTTTCAATTAATTCGAAAATGGTAATGAACTTTTGCTCTTGGGTAGCACTTGCTGCCCTCCGTACTACATTTTTTAATGTTTCATTGTTCCATCTAGTGTTGACATTACTGCATAGACGACAAAGGTAGTAATGATGTTGTGTCATGGGAGGTTGTAAAAATTCTTGACTAGTGTCTCTGAAGACAACTTGTACCCTAAGGTGTCTATCAGATATAACACACAGATCGCTCTGGTTGGTAACATACATACAAGCCAAGAACCAACCCTAAGAACTAACCCTAAGTCTCTGTGCTCTTACTCTCGACAACGGCGAAGGCTAGTGGATAAATCTTATTATTAGCATATGTTGCCATTGCAATCAACAATTTCCCTTCATATTTTCCAAAGAAGTGGGTTGCATTAATGCTGATAACAGGCCTACAATACTTGAACCGAACAATAGATGGACAAAAAACCCAAAATACAGACTTGAATGTACAGGTTACCTATTCGTAATTATTGTCCACTAGTAACTTATACTTTGTACCCAGACTTACATCCTTAAATCCTACCAAAAAATGCAGTAACTCTGCATATGACTCCTTAAAATCCCCTTCTATAGCTGCAACGGCCTTTTGTTTGGCATTCCATACCTTGTAGGTGAACCATAATGATTATGTTAAAAATAAATACAAGATAAGTAACTAAAGTTGAAGAAAACAAATCAAGACTTGCAAGGCTATAAGATGGAGATAATATTTCTTTCTCTTTCTCTTTCCTTTTATTGTTTTTTCTTGTTTTCTTTTTATTAAAACTATAGATGCTTGTTTGATCAGAATGTCAAGAATGAATATGCTTATCAAATTTGATCCATGTGTCACATGCATTTAGTGATTCAGAAAACAATCAGTGTGTCACATGCATTAGTGATTCACAAAACAAGTTGCTGCCATATACTTCAAATCACCACCTAGCCTTTATTCTTTCTTTTCTTTTTTCAATTTCAATTTTCATAATATAAGGTATTCATAGGTCTTGGGAAAAAAGATCATTCTTATACTTCCATGAAGACTGATGTCTCTACATTGTATTGAAAAAAGAATGCAAGTTAAAGAATACCTTGTAGTGAGATACATCGTGTTTTAAGTCTGCCAAAACAAGGTGGCAAACTTTATCTTATATGTGGGGTCTTCTCGTATATAGCACTCAAGTATATATGCTAGAATGCTGAATTAAGCATCTAACCATCATGAAAATTCTGAATTTTGTCACGCATGTGGGGGCCCTTGCATTTTGTGATCTTCTAGACATTGTCTCCTTTGCAATAGATCGCACAGACTGACCATGGACAGGAATCATCCTCGCAACTCACCATAAGCCTCTCTATGTCTGAATGCTTAGTTTTGAAGTTGAAGTTCTCTCGCACTGCGTACTAGGTCAACGCATGTCACACCGCCAATTTAGTCAGAGATACCATCCCTTTCATTGGCTGCTCCCTAGACTGCCAACTTGATACTGCCGTTTTTATAACCAGTGATAAATCAAACATATTATCCCAAGTGTTTAAGTGGTTTTGGTGAACCATTCTAGCATAAGATCGAGACCGGGGCATGTGTCTTTATTCTCTTCTACAAGCACCTCTTCGATATGATCAACATCCTCATGTTCACCCATGGTATCTAGGAGTTCCTCAAACTCATCCCTAGTAACATCAATATGGGTTGCATCGTCACTAAGTCTGTGATCATCTTCATTTTTGGATGTGCCCCCATGCACTTCGTCATGAGATAAATGCTCTCCTTCATGCACTTCCTAATACCCTTCCTCCTCCTCAATCAAGTTCACATGCGGAAATATGTGTCACGATTCACTGCCATACCTACCTCTTGTGTTCTCTGCACATCCTTGATAGGACTATAATGGTATTAAATCAATGTGCTCGTCTACAATTTCATCCAAAACAATATGTTATGAACCCTCTCTAGCCTCTACTATGGCGGGCTCAACAGTGACTTAGAAATCCAAAGTAATGAATCCCTTCACCAACATTTGCTCAACAAATTCCCACATCATCTTCACTTCAATGCCACCCGATAACTGTAGTGAATTGTAGAAAACCTAAGTGTCTACAACCCGTTGAGGTACTCGATACACAATGGAAATGTTATGCCTAGAGTGGTCTAACCCCATCACCGTCAGTATTCTTCGTTACAATTTCCTAAGGCTTATCACACGCTTCACCTTAACACATTTATGCTTTTGGTTCAAGCCTTCGTATGACAACCTATGCAACTCATGATAATATGTCTCTTTATCGTAGTACACATAGAAATAGTGAAAATCCATCACCGACCTATTCAAAGAATATTGTAGTTGTTATAATCTATAACCACTTAAATAAATTACGAGCATGATAAAAAAAATTTTAAATTCAAACTCAACCTCCTCGACTTTGTGTATACATATATAAATAATTGAATCTCGATCATTCAAATAATTTCTACACATAGACATAATGTGCACTTAATCATATATTTTTTGTACACATAAATAATTAAAACTCAACCATTTCAACTTTATTTTACTAAACCAATTTTTTTGTTGAGTAATGAATTCATATTACTATGAACACCCGTATTATTGTAAAAGTCAACAGAATATCATATTACCTCTATCTATCAACCACGTGAGTTTTATACAATTAAGCCACAAGTGAACTATACTTGTCACTAATTGGGAATTCAACTAACATTTATTAATATATGTGTACATATATATATATATATATATAACTATGTAGTTTTAGTACTAGCTTATTCTGAAGGCGTTGGTAGATTAAGCCCATATTCGATTAATAACTGGAGGACTAAACTAGTGACTTGGTTTTATGACCTTTATAGTTTCTGAATATAGGCATTGCAGATCATAATAGCGGTCTCTATCCAATGTGATGAGTTAACATGCTTTTGTTTGTTACGAAATTCTAATTAGCATGAATATTTTCAAAGGATTTGCTAAATTTTCATATGTTTACACCCCCACTAGGTTTATGAGTGTAACTTACAAATTAAAAGGAATTGCATATTTTTCATCTAGCAAGCAATTAGTTTTTCATGTTTCCTTGACATGGTGTTTCTGAATATAATAATCTTACAATGCATGCTCTCTATTTGCTATCATATACTTGTGTAGGCCTTTTTTGCAAATGTTGGGCTAGGCCACTTGCTGCTACACTAGGCCTAAAGATTTCTGGATCAGGAAGTTGGGATCGGTCTAAGAGCAACCCTCCTTGGTCTAGCTTGTGTGCAAACAATGCCCCTATTAATCAGGCTTTGATCACATGACCATAGCAGGCAGAACTATTACATTAACTACGACAGGCAGATACAATAAAAAGACAATAATGAAAATTCTTTTAAGATTCAGCTAAAATAAATAGTGGGCTTTGATAAGAAGTGCCCGTTTTACAAAATAGTTAAAAGCGTAAGTATTGAATGAACAACAGCAAGCTTATTAAAAGAAATAAACGTCAGCCTGCCGCATTGAGTTACGCTGCCACGTTTAAGTCAAGAAGGAGAATCACCTCTTCAATGCGACTAATCTATATGAAAGGGGAAAATAGCTGCTTTGAAGGGGCGGGCCTAAATGACTTGTATTTAACGAGATCCTTCTCCGTTACCAGAATGCATAGGTTGGAGAGGGAGAGGGAGATTGACCCATTCGGTGCATGTCTACTGCTCTATTCTCTCTCTGTCATTCGCTCTTCTCTCTATTTCCTTGGTTATTTCCTTTCTATTCTTTCTTAATTCTTTCTTTCTTTCCTTCGGTTTTACTCTTACTCTCTTTTTAATTCTAGCGATTATATCCCCTCAGAGGTTCCTCCCCCTCGTCGTGCATAGCAAAAGCTCCTTATATAGGGTCAGTCGTGCTTGGCTTTTACCATTTTAGCCCTTAAATGCTTTTTTCTGGTGTGGGTGTCCTTGCCGACCGTTACTGACTGGTCAATCACCCAACCAACGCCACTCCACCTCACTAGACAAAGAAGGCTCTTTTGTTTGCTTACTTGTCGTGGCACTCTTACCTGCCACGGTATAACTCTCTTTCTCTCTGTCCCTCATGGCATACACCTAGTGGTTCTAACTCAGCTTTGCCAATTTTGGCTGGTATGTCATCCCAGCAGGATATTGCCTCTAAAAGAGCTTGAGCAGGAAACACGAAAATGGGTTATTCCCCCTCCTCACCGCCAAATCATACCCCCTTACCTCTAACCCATGGCCTCACCATTTCCTGTATTGGCTAGGTACAGGCTGATGGTGTTTGGGCCTTACGCGTGCCTTACCTCCATGCTCATCCAAATTCTTCCCGCTGCTCATGTGTCTGCCGTAGTCTGAAGGTCAACTTGTCCAGTCTGCCACTCATCTTTGACTTCTTCTGGCGTGGGCTGCTTCCCCTGACTTCTCATTTATGGCTTGCTTCTTTTATGAGCTAGGCCTTGCCCAATTGTGGGCTGTTCCATACTTTTATTCCCAACCCTTGTTATTTGTTTCCTGCCACACTATTCTGCTATGCCTGTCGTGAGATTTGCTTAACCCAAGGCCGCTAGGCCTCTTTGGGCTTTACTGTCCATTTCTTCTCTAATAGCCCAATAAACTTATTGGGCCCTTTACTACTTGCGAGCTCCCTCGTCCCGCCTACTTTCCTTTGGGCATCCTCAGCCCGTTTATTTTCTTAGGGCATCCTCGGCCCTTTCCAATTCTATGCTTCTCATGGGCTTTTACTAACTCCTTGGGCTTCCCTAGCCCAAGTGCTTCTTACTTCATCCTTGGGGCTCTAGGATTCTTCATTGCCCCTTACTTTCTTTACTTACGTTGCTTTGGACCTGCTGTGACAACCATAGCCCATTCTCACTTTTCTACATCCATACAAGCCATGAGTTTGTTATTTCTTTCTTCCAAGCCTTCTTAGGCCCATTTACTTCTTCAGGGTCCATTTGTTTGCTTTATGGACCCATGATCCATTATTCCTGCCACTTGAGCTTAATGGCATTTCCATCCTACTCTCTTCTGCCCATGTCCTTGGGCTTTTCCTCCTGCTAAGCTTAAAAAATGAGCATCTACAATAGTCAAGCTTGATTCTTTTATATTTGTGCTCCATTTGTTTTGACAAAAAAGTTATATATATATATATATATATATATATATATCAGCAATTGTACATAGTTAATATTGCAAAACTCATTACATGAAATACACCCCATGCATAAAAATTTTATACGAACCACATACAAACACAATCTGACTAAGCACTTAACTATTACCTCAATGTACTGATCACAACAGGGTTGACCCAAAGGTGGAAATGGACAGCATGTTGGTCTTGGATGGAGACACTAACACTGAGAACCCAAGACTTGCAAATGGTGACCCAACTACCAGTAAGCCTTCTGCTTCTTCAGAGGAAATAAAGTGGGAAGTGGGAATGGTAGACTAAAAATGGTTCAGAGCTATTGAGGTGGTAGAATGTTAGGAGGTACTAGAGTTTAAGAAACTCGAGTTCTTAAAATAAACAATACTCGAGTTTAAAACTATCGAGTACGTACCATTCATTATGCATTAATTGAGGTGGTTGACGCCAGTATGTTGGTGTGCGTAATAAGTATAGAACTTGAGTTCAGAGGACTCAAGTTCTATACATACTAAATACTCGAGTTTCATACTCTTGAGTTCCTCTAATTAAATGACCACTTTTCTCCAATGACTACTCTAGCAGTTTGTACTCAACATTAACTTCAAACAACTACTATGGTGGAGTATTAGTCACAATTTATGTGAATTTCTTATTTATATATTTTATTAATTTAACAGAAAATTTTAAAACTTATGATTAAATGTAATACCACATCAAATTATATTACTTACCCAGGTCAAAAAAAGATAATAGTTTGATACAAATACAAATTCTAAGACCCAAATTTTGTAAACAGTATGGCATAGTAACGCTATTTTTTTGTTAATGGTTGGCATCACAGAGCAAGGCATGTAACTTCGCTGTTTTTTGGCTGGGGATAATACGTCAGGCCTTGATTGCCTTTGCTTTATCCGTGTGTGTGAAATTGCATGTAAAATTGGCTTGCAAGCCCAACCATTTTATTATCTTAAATAAATTTACCTAGGGGCATTTCTCAACCCCTAAACTCTCCATGTTAATGAGCAAAGTGGTCATATTGACCCAAGTTCCCAGTTCGAGCAACTGGATGACCTTTTTCAAAAATGTTGCAACTTACAACCGCAGTTCAACTGCGGCAAGCAAAAACCAACTGTAACACCAACATCAATATACTGAGTATCGAACTTTTTCTCTGTGCTATAAAAATTATATACCATTCTCACTACAGTTCAAAGGCTCGTGGCAAAGAAAGCAGTTTCACAAACATATAAATATGAGCCTAAAGCCGCTGTGCAATGGTAACTAGACCAAAGCACCAATCGCAAGAGCGTATTAACAAAAGATAGAAACATATAAGGGGGAACCATGAGCATCTTCCAAAAGAAACCATACAAAAGGCCTAACTAATCTCAGTAGAGAAACAAAAGAGGGAACTATGGTACAAGGGCAGCTTGTAGGTTAACTAATCTCACTAGAGGCCTAACTCTCTAATTTGAGAGTTGCAGCTTGCAGGTGGTACGAGGGCAGATAAAAAACATTGGAACCATCTAGTTTTGAGGATTATAATTTTGGTTACAATGCATCGTAAACACAAAACTCATTCTTCAGAAAATTCATTTTACATAACTTAAAAAGAATTTCTAAACTTCTCAAAAGTTGACTTGTAGCACCTAATCATCAAACTGAAAATATAAAATAAATATGAGCTATCAAGAACGTAGAGGAGGTAGAATGGGCAGTTGGTCAAATTAAAATTTGATGTTGATTTTACTGCAACCTTAGTAAATAAGTAATTTCTTTTCCTAATGATTTTCGATCAAATAAATCCACTTTCTAGTCAAATTCTATGTAATTGGTACAGGGCCATTATGCTCATTACTAAACTTGTTGAAGAGATGAAATATAACAAAGGTATATCTTTTTGATTAGAGGTTGAATCGATTGACCCAGGCTGCCACCTACCAATCAAAGAATAAGCTCATGCCATTGACCTAAAACTAAAGGACATAGAGTTCTTATTTTGTGTAACAGGTTACATATAACAGTTCTGAAGAAATGAGACATTCTCTTCGAGCATTATTCTAAGGAGGTGGTATCTTATGTATCCACTACATGCAGTACCTTTCTCTCGTTGTGTAGACCCGTCGGTGAGATGACAAAACAAACCAAATTAAAGACAAGTCCCCAAACCATAGTCATTAAAGTAAAGAGGAATTTTAAGTCACACAAGTTAAAAGGAAAAAAAAAAATCAGAAAATCTATTATAATCATCACAAATAGGATTGTTAATTCCCAACACGAAGATTGACAATGGGCAATTATTGGGTGCTAATAATAAAAATTTACTGAGAGGCCAATTGTGTTCCTAAATAATAGATACTTTTTCTTGCACAGATGGAGGCATCATTGCCAAATCTATAATCTGATTATTATAGGGGTGAGCCCAGCTGAACCAATTTTTTTTTTTTTTAACTCCCCAAAAGTGGCACCATGAAATTCTTGGATAGCCACATTATTTCGTCACCATCGGATAAACAAGAAGTTGGCTGCCTGCAATTAGCCCTTACGTGCTAATGCTCCAGATATCATCTCGATCAATTCAGTGGTAATAGATGCTTCACGAGCTCTATCACGAACAATCAGATGAACAACAGAGATCAGTCATGATGGAGACAGAAATACAAAAAATAAAAGAAGACAAGTATTATATTAACTAACAAGTGTGACTGTTACCAGTCTTCTACTGTTCTATCCTGTGTACCAAATGATCTGTGTCGGATTAAAGGAAGAATTAAATCCCATTTGATCAGTTTCTATTCAAATAAAAAAGGAAAGAGTCTTCATATTGGGCATGGGTATATAGGATCACATATAGTGTGATTGCCCTGGGTCACTGGGTGTATAATGGATTTTAACCAATAGCTCTCCCTTATTGTGATTACATGCATATATGATATCCATCTGCCTGAGGCAAGGTAGTTGTGTGTATACATACTGTCAATAATTTTCAATTTTATTACATTTTAGAGTTTTCGTTGAAATCTTAGGAGAGCATTTCAAGCATATAAAGTACAATCTTGCAAAAGAAATTTTCCAAAAATATTAAAATATTATTATACCACAATATCTTAGCAGTTTAGAATTGATTAGTTAGTTTGACAATCAACAAGGTTTAAGGATTCTGCGAGAGATATGAGAAAAATCAATGAAAAATTGAAAACCTCTACAATTCTCTTTAGTTCATCTCATATATGAAGGGAATTGGAGAAGAAATGAATTAATGATTTTATGGTATATTATTATTTTCTCTTTTTCCTAGAGTTTGAAATTCAACTAATTATGGGCGAGAGAGAATTTTCGATATTTGGAGTTATTCTCTCATTTTGAAAAGATTAAAAAAAAAATCATGATATTGAGAAAGCTTGTGTGATGATTATCACAGTTATTTTAGATAGTTATATAGGCACAAAATTATTTCATTCTACCATATTAGGGACCTAGCCAATCTTTTTGGTATAGTCACCACTCACCAGGCTATTTCTATAATCCACAACGTAGATTCTGCCACACCGAGTCCGTATAAATAGCCCTTATTGTGACGGATTTAGGTTTTAGTTTGCCACAAATTAAAAGGTACCAATCGTCAACCTAAGTAGTGTTTATTTCTAACTCAGTAATCAGTACGCCAAAGTCACATGTTAAGCCTAGACCAACCATTACACATTTAAAATGCCATCTTTTGTAATGGGCAACAATTTACATTCGTCTTATGAAACTGATCATTCCAACCCATTATTACCCCGTAAAGTGTCCATTAAAAACTAGTCACTAGATGGAGCGATGAAATCTTTTTAGAACACGTCATGTTTGTATTGCATCCAATGCATAAGAATGCCGTATGCAGGAGCGGTTTGCATCCAGTTCCTAACTACTTTGCAGCATCAATCATTTTTTAACAAGAGTTGTATAGTCCCTTTGTATACTGGTGACCCTTCGTGCGTCCTACAATCATGAAATCTTATCAAATGGACGTTACCAAAAAATTAAAAAAAAAAAAAAAAAATCACAAACACAGGTATTCAGCTTAAAAATACAGATTCAAGTACTGTTTACTAGTTGCATACATTGGAGGAATAACATGAGCAAGCTTTTTGGGGTCAACTCTCCTGTTCAAAATTCAAGATCTGAATCCAACTTGAAAATCTCAACCGTGAATCAGCAAGCCTTTTGAGGCCTTTCAAATCCCATGTATGTCTTATAAACTACTCAGTTGAAACCTACGGAAAGAACCTATGCAAACTAGTCAGTTACAAAGAAATACTTTCTCTCCTATACTTTGCCTAGGCACTTGCTAAAGTGGAAGTTTTTCGTTGAAACAATGTATAGTGTTATAGCCTAATCTGTATTGTTTGTTAACCAGCTTTCTTGATCAGCTGATGTCTCATTGATTATCTGGTGTTGAAATCCTGCGGGTGTTGTATGAATTGCAGTGGCTGCACTTGTGCCCTAAAATGTGGTAGCGAACATTGCTAGTATTGTTGCAATCATTGCAAAGAATTGAAACCTGCAAAATACACACACAACTCAGTATGTTGTTTAGTTGCAGCAATCAGATCAAAATAACCACTACATAGATTAGCATAGACTGTTTTGGTATATTCCAGATCAGGAATGATAGAGGAACAAGCTATTAAAAAAAATCTCTCTTTTCGAAAGATGAATAATTGTTGCAGCACAAGTAAGGCCCTCAAAAACTTAGTGTATATGTACCACGTTTTATGCACTTAGGTAATGCAAAGAACCAGAATAATCATCCTAGAGACACTTTGATAGAAAGATAGTGGTAGAGTGGGAGGTGGGGTTTGAACCACAAACATGAGGCACCATAAAGGATGCTATTACTGGCTATCACTTGAATCCCCATCCTAGAGAAACTTTTGGAAGTAGCTTTATGCATATACCATCCAAATTGGCTACTTTTCTACTACAATAAATCATGAAATTTTGTCAGCCACACAACCTTTTTTTTTGGAAAGATAAGATAGGAATCAAAACCTATAGTATCTACTCCATGATGGTAGCTCTTTACCATTAGGGTAAGACATCAATTGATTCTTTTTTATTTAGGCAAGATTCAAATCCAAGTCTTTTACCTAAAACTAAGAGATTTTACCAATTGAGCTAACTGAAAACCACCATTGGTCGAAACAACCTTTTAGATTTTAGAAAAGCATTTTTTTTAAGTTTTAATCAATGTTCACAAAAGGTTTTAGAATTCGGATTCAAGTGTCTAAGCTACATTGGAAGGTTTATTTGCACTCTATGCTTTAGAAAAGAAATGAATAATGAGTTACTGTGAACAGCCAGACATGTGTCACTATTGAAAAAAAAAAAAAAGAACCACATTCTTCAGGGGATGTTAAAAACAGTCTACTTCAGAGGTTTGGTCAGTGTATAAATGTTCCACTTAGCACAATTTTTAAAACTGACAAATCATATCACAAACTAATATGAATGATTTGAAAGATTTTTATGGGGCAGTAAAATTATTCTTCCTACTTTCTACGAGCTTCATGCAAATCAAGTTTAAGCTAATGTTTGAGGCATGTAATGCATACTTAAAAGCAAACTAACATAGAGAGGCATGGATGAAGAAACTACCTCATTCTGGTATTCCTCAGGCATGGCAGTAGCTTGTATCTGTCACAGGAGATACATAGCCATATTAACACAGAACCACTTTATACAAAAAGCAGGAGTGGGAAATAGTCATCAATAGCAGGAAAAAGATAATATTCAGCAATAATTACTAATTTCGTATAAACATACTACAGTCAACTTCATGTATATAGACACATACATGCATATAACAAAGTCACACATTCCTACAACATTCAGGGCTACCAAAAGCAGAGTTCTAAGCAAACCCACCCCAAAAGTGGGTTATTTATGGTGCAAGAATTCATAGCATTTTCAATTCAAGCTAAGTAAAATAAGCAGCATGTATTTTAGTTTGTAAAATCTTAAACTCAGCTCCTTAGATCAATATATTCTTAATATGATAAGGAACTTTTTTTTTTTTTTGGTATAAATCAATACTTGGGGGTGGGGAAATTTGAACATAGATGTCTCCATTGAAAACAAAAGAGGTTCCAATTGAGCTACAAGCCTCTTGGCTAATATGATAAGTTATAAGATCTAAATACTAAAACTCATAGTAAGAGAAAAAGAAACTAAGATACCATTCAGGGTTCCTGCCACCTATGAAACAAACATGCCAAGCCATATAGCTTGAACACTATCTCTTTTTTCCTATAAATAGCTTCAAAACTGTCTCACTTGATTGATGTAAGATAATTTTCAGGCTCAACCCAATCATTTTATCATTATACCTCAGACCACTACAATTGGAGGCTGGGATAATGTGATTCTAGATAACCATGCTTAATCCTGAACCCAAACTGGTTCATTCTTATAGATAAATGGATAATTCTACAAAATAAATGAATAAGAAATGCATCCTAGAGTTGCACTCTTTTTTTGCATTTTTCAATACAATTATTATTATTATACTACAAAATAAATGAATAGAAAAAGGAAAGTATTCTTTTTGCAATATAATAAGAAAAGTAAAAACTCCATACCTCCTCATCCAACAATCTCCAGTAATCAGACATCTCATGCACTGTCTTGGAGCAGATAGGACAACGATACCTAGGTGATAAATCCAATGCATTTACAGATCATAAAAAATTGTTGCTATTATCAATAAATAAATGAAATAAAAAATTGCAAAAGCAAGCTGAAGTTAACTGATTCTGCTCTGCCATCTCATGAAGGCAGTCCGTGTGCATTGTGTGTCCACACCTCATTATTGAGGTGCCTTTAATTGAGTCAAAAAGATACTGATGCATAAAAGTAAATAGTTAAAACACAGTTTTCTTCTAAACTTTAAAACAACTGTAATACTCAAAAGCTAAGACTTTTTTTTTTTTGGGGGGGGGGGGGGGATAAGAAATCAAATTCAAAGACCTCATAACAAACAGGGCAGAAATTCTTCATGGAGTTCTCCACACATAAGTGATTATCACGCAGACTCACTGAATAGCAAGATCCTGAACTCAAGACCACAAAGATCCAAAATATATTCAAATACTAGCTTGAAAGAAAAAAAAAATACAGACTAATATATAATATAAGCAATGAGGATCAAGTGTTCAATAATAAAAAAGACAAACATTAGGTAAGACTGCAACGAAACTAAACTAAAATGAGAGAACAGACTTAGACTTTTAACATCTTCATATATGTTGATAGGATGTTCAGAAAATAAGGATGCCAATTCTGTACAACATTTAATCAAGTGGCAAACTCGAAGTTTGGAATATAAGTACTATAACAAGTAAATAACAATCCAATCTAGAAAATTCTTACAGCAATGTTTGTTGGTAATGCTCCAATCTGAATATTTCTTTTCACTTATCAGTATCCTATTGGTAAACAGATAAACCCAAAAGGCCTTGAACCCACAACCTATCCCTCCACCTAGCTCTTACAACAACATCCTAATCTTCACCCTTTCATCCATCTCACCATCATCTTTTCAGGTTCAATCTCCCACCCACTTAGTGTCCAAATTTGTTTATACATACTGCTCTCCCATGAATTCTGACAGAAACATAAATAAAAATTTCCACATGATGATGGCAATTCAATGGGTAATGTACAATTTAAAAGCATTCAAGCATCAAACAAACTCAACTTCTATATATAAATAGACACACACAAGCCCAGCACTAGTCATAATAAATTTCTTGTAGTAAAACGTCAATGCAACTATAATGCCAGCATGATCAACCACCAATTGCATATAACTAACTTATATCACTAGAATGATTGTCCCATTAATCTGAAAGCCTGTTCTTAACAATCAATCAACAATGAAATGCTCCAACTTCTAAGTAAATATGATTGGAAAATGAAACCAACCCAATGTTATGATAATCTAATAATCTTACGATGGAATAACCTTACTTATATACAGGAAAATGAAAGTATGAATAACTGAAATACAAACAATCCCATAAATAAATCACTATATTCAAAGAGAGAAAGGTAAGAAGTTATGTACCACACTTCTTACAGTGAAAGAAGTTGTCACGACCACCAACTCTGCAAGTCACAATTCAATTAGCATAAGACATTTATGCAGAAAGCTGAAATCAGATCAACTCATGAAATTAATTTACAGATAACCCACTTACTTACCTACAAATCCCACATTCTTCACAATGAAATTGCCCCTTATCGGTCTGCACAAACAGCAACATTGTATAGCATCAAATACTGAAAATTTTAACACCATGAAAACATCCAGAAGCTTAAATCTGCTTTGACCAAATAACTAATCAACCAAACAACTATCTTACATCATCATAGAATTTGCAAACATCGCAAAAGTACTCTCCCATGTTGACACCACAGTTAGAACAAACCTGAGCAACCTGCAACACAACACAAAAACAATATATGCTCATTAACCCAATTCAGAAACATAACAAAAATCAACATATAAAAGGAGAAAAGAATCATTCAAACCACAACTTCAAACCTGCTGCTCAATATTGCAAATCAAACATACAACCTGAAAAAAAAAAAAAAAAAATCATATTCCACAACCATTTTCATTAATAATTACAACAACTAGCCTCTTCACATACGCTATGCGCGTGATATAGGCATTTAAAAACAATATAACAGTTTTAAGCAGTGTGTCCTAATTATTATTAATAACAAACCCCATCACCTACAACTTACAGAAATACACATACATGCTTAACATCTTGCCTGACCAGCTCATGATGATCTTTAGGGTTGCTCAGGTTGCTCTAAAAATCATCAAAATATTGAAAAGAAATAAATACCCAGATGAAATTTTTTCCAATAAATGCATTTAGAAGTTAATTTACACATAAATACAAACATACACACGCACGCACGCACAAAAATATATAGAAAGAGACCGTGACGTCATTGTGGCAGTGGCGGCAAGGGAAGATCTGGTTGCAACATGGGGCTCGAATCTTGCATCGTCTCTTATAGTGGTCACACCTAAACCAGGAAAAAAAAAAAAGAAGAAGAATGCAGTTACTTCCATGACCCACAAATTTGACAAACAAAAACAAAAGCACCAAAAAACAGAGAAAGTGGATGAGAGAGTGTGATGAAAAAGATGTTGTAACCCGTATTCGGATTTTCCAAAGTCCTTTGGTTTGGTAAGAGGAGTTGCAGCAGAGTCTTGTTGATGTTGTTGTTCCATTGATGTTATTGTTGGGGTTACAGGAGGGACCAAGAGAGAGAGACAGAGAGAGCTGAAAGATGAATTGGTCAATTGGGCTTATTATGATTTTGATAGAGAAGAGAAGGGGACTATTTGTTTCTAATTTATATTTCCCAACTATTTTGTTCCATTTAGGTTTTTTTTTCTTTTTTTCTTTTTTACTTTCTTTCTTTTCTTTTCTTTTCTTTTTTTTTTTTTTTTTTGATAAAGTTTGGTTTAAATTTTCGTTATAACCAAGAACTACAACTCTTGCTACAAAAATTATCTTGACTATATGTTTTGTAAATTTAAACATTGAATTGTATGTTCTTAATAAGTATATCAAACTTTGAATCGATTGAATGTTATTTATTGTTCGATACATATACTTATTTTTTTATACATAATTTTATATTATAAAAATTTAAACATTTAAACATTTAATTGATAACATAATTTAATCTTTGATTTCCTAGATTTTTTTTTTTTTTTTTTTGCAATTTTTCCTTATAAAATTTAATTTTTCATAGAAATATTGAATAGTTTCAACTTACAACTTACAAGTAAACGAATTGCATGAGATAAGATAATAAGAAAACCTTTGACCAAATATATCTTGCAACTCATTCTATTTGTTGTTCATAATCCATAACTACGGTTACCAAAGAACATAGTAAGGGTTTTCTTATTATTAAAAAAAAAAAAAAAAAAACCAATTATGATCCTTTTAATCAACTTTATTAGTAGTCATTGATAGAGGACATTTCATGGTGAATATTTTGATCTGGACAAATCTAACACTATAAAGTCATACAAATACCATGTCCATTTTTGCTCAATTTTTTTTTAATACGGGTTACAAATTATCAATGTAAGATCACTATTAAAGGTAAGAACAATCAACTTTTGGTAATAACATTTACTCAAAAAAAAAATAAAAATAAAAATAAAAAAACTTTTGGTAATAACAATTACAGATGTACACAGTTCAATCAGTGCATTCACTGAAATTGGCGATTTTTACACCGCATCACATAGGTCAATTTGTCTAATTACATTATTGCACTATTGGATTGGTCCTGAGTCCTCACTAACCACTTGTGGTCGAATTTTGTGGCGTCAGTGCAATCGTCTCAACCGGTTTGAGTTGATTGATTGGGTTATGCCAAAAAAATACTCTATTTATATTTAGAATTTTGTTAACTACTCCTCTGTTTGTTTTAGCATTAACCTTTTCTTTAAAATTGTTCATTTTTCAAAGAACATTTTCTGAAAAATTATTTCAAATTTTAGTATTTGGTAACAACTTCGAAAATTAGCTTGAGAATATTTTCTTTTATTTGGTATACAATTTTTTCATATATATAGAGCCAGCACTATACTAGAAGCAAATGTTGGGGTAACCTAAAGCCCCCAAATGTTAACTAATAATGTTATTTTTTTTATTATAATAGTATTAATTCAGCTCAAATATTTTTTTTAGAGATAATTATAACATACTACTAATCTGCAACTCGAACCCTTTCTTTCCTAGACTCTCAAGAACTTTATACATGAAGAGATGTGAATTCAGCTACAAGACCTTTGGCAAGCCCAAATATTAGTCAATAAATAAGATAATATTTTTTATCAAATGAAAAACAAGAAAAAAAAAGCTACGTCCATAATATTTTTCACAACACTTTCACAACAAATCCTAAATGATAAGTTGTTACAGGCTATTATTAATGACAAAAAATTAATGTAAGGACTAGAGTTCGACCTTCAGCCCACTAAAAATTGGATGATGGCCCAACAACCCCGGCACAATATATTTGTTAGAAAGTGAATTTTATAGGTACAAAACTCAGCAAATCAAGTACAGACCCTAATAGATTGAATTCATGCCACAAAGATAAGAAAACACAATTTGAAAGAAATAACACTCATCGGTCAAGTCCGAGAATGAAGTGTTCTTATATTCACTCAAGTTTATCTAAAATACAAGGTGTTCTATCTCTTTCCTTTTCTTCTGATTTTATGCCCCATCTCTCATGGGGGCTTTTTCCTTATATAGTTATATTCTTTTCAATTCTAACCTTCCACTTGTTAATCACACAGGAGATCTTTTGGATGTTTGTCCTATCAAAAACCTCTTGGAAGCTTTGTGAGTAACTGTGAACTGAGATATCCCTACTCACAAGTCATTTCCACATAAATGCGGCCAGTTGGTTAGATGCAGAACATTTAATGTGGTAGTAGCAGCCTTTTTCTCAAATATTTCCTAAGTTACTATTAGCTCCTTTCCTTGAAGCTTATCTTCAAAAGTATGATTGCTCCTTGCACAATGTCCTCCAAGCATCCGGGCTCCAATGTTCCATTATACTTTCCCAAGGAAGCCTAGCTCCTCTGGAGGCACCACCAACTCGCTATCATTTTTCTTCCTCCTCAGCCTATTACCCCCAATACTTACTGAACCTCTTGACCATCCTCAAGTTCTTATAAGTCCTCGGGCATGGCCTACAGCCAAATACTCTTGCTCGGCTCATTTCACCCTCATAATTAATTTTAATGATGACTTCAAATTATAACCAGTAACAACTTAATACTTAGAATTTTTTGTAAAAATATTGTGAATGTAAAACTTTTCAAATAAAGTAAAAATAAAATTAAAAAGCAAATCACAAAAAATTCACAATATTTTTCACAAGGTGAGTTAGCAAAATTTTACTAGTTCTTGTCTAAATCCATTACTAACATTATTTCTTTACTTATCACAATCAACCTGCCACATCAACAAGTGTGAAAAGTTTTTTCAATTTTTTTTGTGTATAGACTTTGTAAAAAAATCTACATAGTTCATGTTAATTAGTAGTAATTTTTGCATCTAAAACTAGTCAATAAATTTTAAGTAATATTTAGTTTGTTAGAAAATCATATTTCAATATATAAAATGCCTCAATTTCAATTTTCACCTTAGGCCCCCAAATACATTAAACCGTCCCTACATACATAACGCATAAAAAGCAATGGTTCTCATCCTTATTTTATATATATATATATATATATTGCACTTTTATGTTCGAAAAGAAATAACTTTTGCCTAGAATCCATCAGACTAAAATTTTCTTAGACAAAAAAAAAAAAAAAAATCAAGCTTGAAATGCAGAGCAAAGAATATAAGATTAGAGAAAAAGCAAAGAGAAGAGAGAGAAAGTGAGAGAGAGAGAAGACGTCAAAAAATTATGTTTCCAGCTGCTATAGAAAAATATGATATTTATATGAGATGCAACGAGAGAGAGAGAGAGAGAGAGAGAGGGGGAGATTGTTTTCCAAAATTTGTTTTTGCAAAACAACCTATAGAAAATAAGTCTTAGATAAGATTGTTTTCCGTTGAGTAAAGATTGTTTTCCATTGACCATTTTTTTTTTTTTTATACTTTCAAATACTGGAAAATGTGAAAAACTATCTTTATAATAGGTTTTCCAACAAAACAAACAGAGCATACATGGGAGATTGTTTTCCAAAATTTGTTTTTGCAAAACAACCTATAAAAAATAAGTCTTAGATAAGATTGTTTTCCGTTGAGTAAAGATTGTTTTCCATTGACCTTTTTTTTTTTTTTATACTTTCAAATACTGGAAAATGTGAAAAACTATCTTTATAAAAGGTTTTCCAACAAAACAAACAGAGCTTACATGGTTGGGCCTTTTGAACTAAGCCAAAAGATACAATTCTAATAAGTAGGGGTCTTCACATGAGTCACATTTAAAAAATAATAATAATAATTGGTGAAACAATATTTTCATTTTTTTATAGATAAAAAGATATAAATGTTTTCATTTTTAATATGGCAAATCTAATACTAACCCTTGTGCAAAGCCAACTATGAAAGAAATATCTATAATAACCCTTGTGCAAAAATTTCTAGAAATTTATTTCTAATCCTTATAAAGCCAACTAATAAAATTCACGTGTAAACACAAAGAAGTGATGCCCTGTTCTTTTGGATAGAACATTCTAGCTCATGCCCACAAGACACTTGAAAGCCCTATGAGTATGTAGTGTGGTGGTTAGAACTTGAGACCTCAATTTGTACAACACGTACTGTAAGTCTATTGAGCTCGTGGGTGTTCCCAAATGATTTTCTTTTAAAATAATTCGATAGTTATAATGAGGGAGGGGGGTTAACCTAGATGTCATAGAAATATCAATAAATACTAAAAGGTTGAACTACAAGACTCTTGAATTTGGAAGGAAAGTTGCTAAATCTTTATTTTGTTAAGAGTTTACAGGTTTTACAACTTACTAAGTGAGCGTTTGGATAGCTGATGTGTTTCAGCGTTTTACGTTTTGCCTTTCCCCCCCCCCCTTCTGGACCAGCGCCTCTTGCACTATTCACGGGACATGAACAATGCAAATATGCAAATGAACAGTATTTTCATTTATGAACAATAACCGAAATTTTTTATTTTTTTTTTATTTTTAGTTTTCAGCAAATAAGCAGTATCCAAACAGACCCTTAATAACAACAATCCTAAAAAACCAACTTAATGTAAAATAGTAATTAAGATCAAATGAATCATATCTTAATCTGATAACTGCTTTGACTAGTGATAAGACTTAACTTACTATTTAAAAAAAAATTAAAACTAAACATCCCAAATCGAAGTACAACCAACCACCTTATTATTATTTTTTCTTTTTTATAATATCAACACATAACAATGTCTACTATATCAATTAGACTTAGCAACTGATTTTCAAGGCTAATAATTGATCAATAAAATAAACGGAACATAATTCTCTCTGTTTTACCTATGAAAATAGTCTATTTCATAGTTGATGTTTTATTTCTTATATTTAAATTATAGAGTGTTGAGTTCGTTGCATGTACATTAGGAGTTAGGACTGGCATATGATGGACTAGGCTTATGTGAGTCAAAGAAAAAGCCAATTTGACAACTAAATGATACTTAACACTATGAGAGATTTCTAGGGAGCGTTATGATTGATTAGATATCAATATCCAATCTATATCACATGATTTTTTTTTTATATCAATATCCATATCCTATCCTTATCATTTATCACATGATTTTTTTTTTTTCGGTTGGTTACCGTGAGATTTAGAACCCTAGTTGGCCTATATCACATGAAATTTGGGAGTGTAAAATGGACCCATAATATGAAATGAAGAAAAAGTTAGGAATTAGTCATGAGGTTTGAAAGAGTACATGTAGGTGCAACCTCAATTTTCAACTTAATGACAAAATAGGCTTTGTTGTGCATAAGGTGGGCATTAATGAATGTGGGGGAGGACCCCAAGGATTATGAATTATGATGATACCGACGTGACATGTGAACCTTTAAATCTACATACCGACATAGTATTACATACAAATTCCTTTGATGATTCGCTCGCCTTTTAGTCTAGGTCTCATCACGTTCGAGCAGATTTTCCAGCGAAGATTGTGTGTCCCGCAAGCTAAAATATCGACTCTGGCTGAAAATGATGAAGTCTTTTTTGTCCTTCTCTGAATGATAAAAGCTTCTTTCAGCAAGCCATGCAAAGAGTAAAACAATGGATGCCGCTTTGCAATAGGCAGTTCAGTTTTTAATATTTGCATCAATGGGCTAATCTCCCAATAGCATTTCACTCTTCTTTTTTATTTAATTGCACCACATGCAAATATATAAAATAAAAGGGCAGCTTGCCAAAATTATAGATTAAATTAAATAAAAAGGGTTCCAAAGGCCATGCAGGAACTTCGTTGTTTGGCAAGAGAGGAAGATCCACAATAATTTGCCATCATAACTAAACTTTGATAACTCTTTTGCACAAGTCGTTTGGCTATAGGCTGAACAACGGCCAACGGGTTCAATTATGAGAAGAGCTTAATTATACTTTCAGGGGAATTATTTTGCTAATGTCACTGTGGAAATGACTTTTGAAGTACTGGTTGATCTATGAATTCATATAGGATTTGTCCGCTGAAAGTCACATGAATTTTTGAGGATATTATTTTAATTTGTGAAAATTTATATTAATATATCCTTTGTTTAGTTTATCTTTATGGTGAAAATCTTGCTTTGTCAACTGTTGACTTTTGTTTGTGCAACAAATGAGGAATTCAAATCCATATTCTACTCATGTAAAGAACAGAGAAATATCATTGAGTCACAAAGTTCTTAAACAATGTTGACGGTAATAACATAATACTTTATCTTATACTAGTGGCCCATAAGCTGATTGAAATTACTCCCATAATCCT
Source organism: Castanopsis chinensis (assembly GCA_032878915.1). NCBI lineage: Eukaryota > Viridiplantae > Streptophyta > Magnoliopsida > Fagales > Fagaceae > Castanopsis > Castanopsis chinensis. The sequence continues at coordinate 16,315,948 of JAVQMG010000115.1, read as the reverse complement.
ATTGTCTTGGTGGTATGCCTAAATAACTTTGGTGGGTATTTCATGTTTACTTCAATCACCAAATCAGATGGCCACTTTTCACAATAAATTACCACCTCCAAATTTCTCAAACTAGTAGATTGGGAAATTATCTTATAAAATAAGATACAATTTCTTTTAGGAGAGTGGTTTGACAATGGGAGCGGACCAAAATAGGCCTTGGAAGTTTGTGCTTCAACGACTTCATCCACCTTCTTAGCGAAGAAAGCAAGTAAATAATAAACCTTTTTGAGTGACAATAAAATTGAGATTGATAACCCCTTTAGCTTTCAAATCTCAGCCACCCAAAAAAAAAAAAACTCTTGTCACGAATTTTACTACAATTTTGCAAACTTCAAGTAAGAATTATGGCAAAATTATGATGAGAAAAAAAGTAGCCAATCAAAAGTGAAATAATTAATAAAAGATCTCGACTTTCCTTACTTTGAGGAACAACTAATATCAACTACCTGCTCAAGATACTTCTTGCTCAACAAGACAAGTCTCTCTCTCTCTCAAATTGATGATGTCCTACTTAGCGCTGTTTCAAAGCTACAACATTCAAAGCTACCCACCTTCTTCTTCTCCTTCTTTGAAGCAATAAATAGACAAACCTCTAAACCCTTTGAAAAAAAAAAAAAGGAAAGAAAAGCATGCAATAATGGACTTTTCTTCTTCCTCTTCTTCTTCTTGATTTGATTTGAAGGAACAGAGAAAGAAAAAAAAATTACACAGAGCTCTAATACCCACAACCCTTGAAATCTAGAGAAAGAAATGACTGACTCTCGAGCTCAAATAAAAGAACAAGACCAAAACATCATGAGCCCTCATATTCAAAAGCGACTCTGTGACTATTGCTCAGAAGCCAAAGCTCTTCTCTACTGCCGAGCAGACTCAGCCAAGCTCTGCTTCCTCTGTGACCGTGAAGTCCACTCTACCAACCAGCTCTTCTCCAAGCACACTCGCTCACGTCTCTGTGATTCCTGTGACTCCTCCCCTGCTTCCATTTTCTGCTCTACAGAGTGCTCTGTTCTGTGCCAGAACTGTGACTGGGAACGCCACAGCCTCTCACTCTCACAAGTCCACAATAGGAGGCCACTCGAGGGGTTCACTGGGTGTCCTTCTGTGAATGAATTGTTGGGTATTGTTGGGTATGAAGAGACGGGTCACAAAGCTCTGTTTTTGAAGGATGAGAGCACTGGTGGTGGTGATGGTTTTGATGGGCTTTCGGATTTTTTGGTTTGGGATACTCCTTGTGCTGTTAGTCTTGATGATTTGATTAGTTCGACGAGTTCGGAGCATGATTTTCAGGCTATGGGAGTTCCTCCTCTGCCCAAGGTCAATTATCTAATTTAATTAAGTTGTTTTATTTGGTTGTCGTAAAAGAATACATTTAGTCAACTCTAACTAGTATGTTAAGGACCCTTAGTTGACCCGAAAATTTTGGGACTAAAACTTGATATTGTTGTTGTTTTATTTGATTTCTGAGTGCTGAGAAAACAGAGGAAAAGAGATATGAACCACCAGAAATGAACTAATAAGTCTGGTGTTATATTAAGTTTGAGCTATTAATCCATAAGTATTGTGTTAATTGGTCATTTGTGGTTCTTAGTAAGTATCATCCATTTTATTACTGTGTTAGACTTAGTGTAGGTTTTTACATATGGGGTTCTTGTGAATTAAAAATTTGTATGGTTTTAACAATGTATTTTTTTTTGTGATATATTTTCTTTTAATGAACTCTTTTCCTTTTGGGTTAACAATGTATTGTTTATTCTTACTGTAATTGAATCTGATGATTGCTAATTTTGTTTTGACATTGAATTTCAGGTTCTTTTGCAGGGGTTTATTTGATTTTGGTTGAGGTTTACGCCTCCACTGTATAAGTTTTAGATTCGTTTTTCTTGGATATGTGATTGTATGGAATGTTAAATATAAATATTTCTGTAAAATTTTCTGTTAGACTACTGCAGTTTTGACTTGGTTCTGGGTATTGTTGTTGAATCAGAATCGTAATGCTGCTTGTGGGCAATACAAGGACGAAATAATCAATCAGCTTCGTGAATTGGTAAAGTTGGAACCCAAGTTGAATTCTGAAAATGTGGATGCTGAACCCCTCAGTGGTTTCCAACCACTGCTGTCTGAACAAAATGTACAACAAGGAGATATGCTTACAGGTTTTGCACATAATGCAGAGCCATTTGTTTTTCCTAGATTTGAGGTAAACTTCTTACTCTGTTGGTATTCTGCAAACTGTTTCCTGATGCTTGCCACATTGCTATTTTCCATATTCAAGCTTTCTTTTGTACATTTGTCTAACATGGGACTCCTTGTCATTACCCCTTCTCATTTGATATGTATAGCGTTGTTGTTTTTATTCTTTACTTCTTGATCACCAATTTAAGGTGTAGGATTGGCAAGAATTAGATCTTTACCTGTGACTTATTCTTTCTGTGGTCCTTTCTGAGTCAAACTAATAGTTTCCCAAGTGGATAATCTTACATCCTTGTTTAAATCTTATTGTACATTACTTGCTAATTTCATGAGTGAATCACCTTGCCATGTAGTGTCATATCTTACAATCATGTCATTGTGAAATGAAGTAAGAGCATTTGATACGTGTGTCTTGTAAGATGTAATATATGATGGAGTAATAGTCCATGTATGTCAATCTGATCCATTAACTCCACTGCTTTTCTTGCAAAAAATCGGATCACCAAATGGACATCTCACTTTCTCAAACTAAAAATTTTTTATGTTAAATGAGTTTGGAGACATAAAATACTAACATGATACGTTATTTATTCAGATAAACTAAATATCATTGTCAGATTTTATACCAGTGCACGCAATCGGTTTTGTATTATAACTTATAGTTTCATTTTTTTAATGTTTGTTGAGGATGGAGTTTGTTCAGCCACTAGAGAACCTGTTAGATGTATGAATTCTTCCAATTTGACTTTCATGATTATGAATATGATGTATTATTTCAACAAAAAAAAAATGGAAAGTTTAAATGTTTTCCCTATTGTGCAGGCAAGTGCATTTCAGTGCTGTACTGATAGTGGTGAGGCTGCAAATCATTTCTTTCTTCCTGATTCATCAACAAGAAGCTACCTTGAGGAAAGTCATGTGGTTCCTGACAAGCATTTGGATATTAGTTGCAGTGTTACTCATTCCAATGATGGTTGTGAAGGACATTCACGACATCCTATTAAATCTGAAACCTCATCAACTTTCCAAAGGGTTGCTTCGCATGAGTTGAATAGCCAGGAGAGGGACTCTGCATTATCACGGTACAAAGAGAAGAAGAAAACAAGGAGGTATCATTGCCCACCCTTTGCCCACAAATGTACGACTTCTCAAATATTTGAAATTTTTTCCAAGTCCGTCAATCACTGAAGTATTTCATATTGAGCCTCTTAAAAATTTCAAGAACTTAAAATGTTTCCAATTATGGTATATAGTTTCTCAAAGTTACAATTGTAAGGTTTTAGAGTTTGCTTTGATTTATATTAGCTTTGAAATGGCATGAGCTGCAATATTGAAATTGGAATGTTATCAATCTCTCATCAATGTCAAAAGTTGAGGTTACTAAGGGTCCGTTTGGATTGAGCTGAAAACTGAAAATTGAAACTGAAAATTGAAAAACACTGTAGTAAAATAATTTTTTAATATGTGAATAGTATCGTGGGACCCATTTTTAATAAAAAAAATTGCTAAAAAGTGAAATTTGTGGATCTATGAACAGTGCACGGTGTGCACTGTTCACAGAAAAAGTCAAATCTGTCGCTCAGAAAATAATAAAAAAATAAAAAAAAATTTCTGAAACGCACACTAAATAAGTAGGAATGAAAATGAATTTTTCTCCGGGGTAAGTTCACACAATGGATGTCTTCTTGTTTCTAAAATTATCCTGCTAAATTCTTTGCTATTAATTTATATGTCCCTCACCATTTTCGTCTTGTGATCACGTTTGGACCTATTATAATGATGATCATAATGTGGAAACAACAGGTATGAAAAGCACATTAGGTATGAATCACGGAAGGTTCGAGCAGAAAGCAGGATAAGAATCAAGGGACGTTTTGCTAAGATGGATACTGCAGGTAGGTAGTTGTAACATCAGAATTGCTAATCTTGTTTACTACCATTGTATTAATTATTAGTAAAACAAGTTTCTCTTTCATCAGGTGAAGCGAATTACTATTTGTATATGTAATAGCTTTTGAAGCTAAAGCTTGGAAAGTATTTTTGGATTTCACAATTTTCACTTAAGATAAATGTAAAATCTAGAAAAATCGTTAGCTTTTTTATGTTTGCAATTTTAACTTAAACGAAAGTTACCTTTGGTCGGATTCTGCATAAAGTAGCTATATCCTATATGATAGTAACTGACTATGTGCTGAAATGTGCCTTAGTTGGAAGCGTTACGACTAAATGCTTGTCCAAATTTTATAAGCCTCTCCCCCTTGTAAGTTGTAACCAACACTCACTTTACATACCAAATCATTGCATTGGGATCTTGTGCTTCTTTTATTCCAAGTACAAGGAAGATTCAGCCTTTGTTGCTATTTTTCTTAATGAAAGTTTCTATTATAGTTTTACATCCAGCACAGGCTACTTTGAGACCATCATGCTAGACATAGTTTTCATTTGCTCCATTGATAGTAGGAACATGCACCTCAGATGAGTGTAGTTACCAGAACATTTGTTATGGGACTCAAATAGAACTCATATTAGTAATGGAAGATGCTCACAGTGCGTAAAGTCCGATGATGGTCATGACCTTAACACATATATATAATCTAAGGTTTGGTCCAGATACACCACAAGCAAGAGGATTACAAACCACAAAACTATTGCAGATTGAGAATTACCAAACCTTACTAGATTATTTTGCTAGGCATAAGTGTGAATGGCCAAAGACTCAAAACGTTAATCCAACCATATTTTTGATACGAAAAAGATGGTTTTCGAGGGTGTGGTGATGAAATCCTTTTTCGTGGTATAGACATTTGGTCTATCATTAACTTCTATTTTTTTTAAGCGGAGACTGAACCTCTGTAAAAAGTAGTACTCTCTCTCTCTCTCTCTCTCTCTCTAAATAGAAACTATGCTTTATTGATTATGAATGAAAAAGAATACAATTGCTTCTAATCCTATCCTTATATACAAGTTGAAGCTAAAACAGAAAAACTAACTGCTTCCCTATTTTCAGGGAAGCTTGTTACAATCAAGTACCTACTTAAAACTTACACGTGTACATTGATAAAATCATAGAACTAATCATATGATCATAGTGTGGAATTGTATCTATCAAGTCCTCTACAACCTCATTACTCAATCTTGTTATAACTTCCCTTTTAGTCTTTTCCTGATGATGCAATGCACTCTGTGCCAAGAAAGTTAATACCGTACCGGAGACTGTACCAGTTTAACTAGCAATACGATATATTTCGGATACCGGTTAATACCGGTGTACCATTTCGGAATTACCGCTATATATATATATATATATTCTCTTAAAAATATAAAAGATTTAAAGTCTGACCAATAATAATAATTCCTTTAAATTTTAATAATTATGGTTGTAATATAACTTTTTATTTTAAGAAGAGTTGTAGTTTAATAATAGTACTAAGTACATGTGTTTACTAAATGCAATAATGAAAAAACAAAACAAAGAAAAATCAATGTGCAAAACTTAAAACTAGGACACGTGTGCTTAGAGATAAGTTTGAAAATTTTGAAAAGACTCATTTAATGACTCAGTACATTCACGTGGGAGTAGGAGTGTGGGACTCTAGCTTACAAAAGAAGATATATCAGTGGGCGTTCAAAACTAGGAAAACAAAAGAACAGAGTAGCTAGCGGAAGAAAAACAGAGAACGGAGAAGTGAAGAGGCAAGGAAGAAGCTGAAGCAGGTGAGGAGACTGCGATTGACAAAATGGAAGTGGCTGGAGACATGGGAGTGACCGGCGTCGTGGTGGTGAGTGGCTGTGACGACAAAAACTGATAATTTTTGGGTTTTTTTTTTTTTTGGTACTGCCCGGTTTAGATTTACCGGCCGAAACATACACTTTTCGCCGGTAAGGCCGAAACAATCCGGTATGGGCCAGTACTCAGAGCGGTACGAATCAATGGGGGTTTTGGTACCAGTCAGTTCACCAATACGAAAAATACCGGCAGTACCGGCCGGTACGGTATGGTATCAACTTCTTTGCTCTATGCTGCACCTGATTGCAGCCCGTTCTAATGACTGGTGCATGCCATACACCTTGCACTCTGCTGCTAAGATGGACTTGTACCTTTAACACTCCCCCTCAAGAGGAAAGCTCTTGTTTGTTCTTCCTTGCTCTCATCAGCTTCCTTTGTAGGATTTGGAAATTGAATCTGATGGCTAAAAATATTAATAACCCCCAACTTGGCAAGCAATCTCAGAAAGTTCTCAACACCTAGAGCCTTAGTAAAAATGTCTGCCAATTGAGTTCTTGATGAAACATAAAAGGTCTTAATTGTTCCATCCAAAATTTTATTCCTTACTATGTGACAATCAGCTTCAATGTGTTTTGATCTTTCATGAAACACTAGATTAGCTAATATGTGCAATGCTACTTGGTTATCACAGTAAAGTAACACTGGTTTTTTATGTGGAACATGTAGATCTCTTAACAAATACAATAACCGAGTCACCTCACATGTAGTTGTAGCCATGGATCTATATTCTGCTTTTGTAGAAGATCTTGATACTATATCCTATTTCTTTGATCTCCAAGAAATCAAAGCATCACCAAGGAATACAGAATATCCTATCAACGATTTTCTGGTATCAAGGCAGCCTGCCCAATTTGCATCATAGAATGCCTTGAGTTGCAAATCTGAATCTAACTTGCGATAGAAATTGCACAAGTGACAAACGAAGTGTACTGTTGGCACACTAAAAGCTGACGTGGCCATTAAAATAATAATAAAAAATGTTATTTGGTATTAAAAAATGCCACATCAGCATCTAAATTAAAAAAATTAATTTTAACTAAAAAAAAATAAAAATAGAATTAAAAATCAAAATTCACATGAATTTAGATCTAAATGTATTTTGAACAAGATCATCATCCCAGATTTAGGAACTAAAAACTAAAAACCATTATCTACAATATCAACATCTAGTTCTACCACCACCTTAGACACAACTTCAGGTTTTCTTTTCTTTTTTGATGATCCAGAGGGTGCAGACATGGTGAAACTTGGATTTTCATATCTCCTTTTCTTTTTTGATGATCCATTACAACTCTCATTGTGCCTTGGGCTAGCGAGAGCAAGGTGCCCATACGCTTCACCTTTCAACCCAAGCCGTGTCATCTCTTCAATTTCAAACGAGTATGAACAGCTATTGACTCGGTCAGAAGAACTAGCAACATTCTGCGATCGCAAGTTAGCATCTTCAGTCCTTTCGTTCATCAAGCTGCTTTTTCAATGCCGAAAAAAAAAGGACACGTCTTGGATTTCTTCTTAGCATCATCTAGAGGCTTCTTTAGAGTGGCTGTCTCTAAGCTCATGGCTTTCGAGATAACAGAAATATACGTCCTGAAGCTTTGAATTCATAAGCAAAGTTCCTCCTTGCTGGCAACAGAACGCTTCTCAACAACAAAATCCAAAAACTCTTCAACGGATCTGGGTTTTTGAGTTTGATATAATTTTATATTGTTGTGGATCTGTGGGATTGTTTTTGAGCTATTTTTGGATTATGGGTTTTGTTCGAATCTGGGTTCCTCTTCTTTTTTTCTTTTTTTTTTTTTGGTAATGAATTTATGGGTTTCTCATTGAATGGGGTTTAATGGATTTCTGAGATTTGATTTTGATGAGAGTTGAATTCGTGTGAAGAATTTGAGTGGGTTGGAGAACTTGTGCAATCTGTGGAGTTTGGCAGAAGTTTTGGTGGATGTTTGGTAGAGATTTTCTGGCAGTGGCGGTGGTTTTTGCACAATCTGTAGTTTTTGGTTTTCAATTTTGAGATTGGGTTGGTGTTCTTGTTCAAAGTATTTTAGACCTTAATTTTTATTTTTATTTTTGTTTTGATTTTTTTTATTTAGTTAAAATTAATAAATTATTTTTTTTAATTTATATGCTGACATGACATTTTTTAATGCCAAATAACATTTTTTGTTATTATTTGAATGGCCACGTTAGCTTCTAGTGTGCCATCAGTGCAGTCCGTTTGCCACCTGTGCAATTTCCGTCTCTGATGTAATGGCAGGGACAAAAACGGGACACTTTTTCTAGGATAGGGACTAAAAGCGGTGGAAAAAAAAGTTAGGGACCAAAGTGAGAATCGCGTGAAAATGTAAGGACGAAAATGTGGTTTTTGCCTATTTCTTATCAAAGCCAATTTGCATTTGACAGATGCCCCAACTTGAAATGCCAAATACTTGGCTAAACAACAAGACTATTTACAGAACCAACTGCAGAAAGACAATTTCTTGAGGCTGATAAACTCTCTTCCAGCAAGTATAGCCCTTTGAGCTTCTACCCAGACCAATTGTGCTCCAGTGAGCAAGAACCTGAATGAAGTACATAGTCCCAAAGAAAATGAGACAACAAAGAGTGATTTTAGCCAATTGGCCCACTGAAAGAAGATTAAAACTAAAGGAAAGAGCACACAAAACATTGGTAAGTATAAGTGTTTTGGACACTTTCACAATTCCTACATGTGTTACCAATGCAGATTCACCATTTGGAATATTAACAAAATTAAGAGTAGCAGTTATAGAAGTAAAGCATGATATTGAATAGACCACATGGCTAGTTGCTCCTGTATCTGTAACTTAACTAGATGATGTCCCGCACGATGCATGGATACTTTATAATTTCATTTTCAATTAATTTATAACTAATTTTTATGACCCATATAAAATATCTAATCTTGTGGTATAATATTTACATAATTAGCTTCAATTATCTTATTTATTAAAAAAGAGGAAAATAAAAAAGATACATAAATTACTAAGCATAACATAATCTATGGCCAAATGCTCTAAGAAATTGTACTTTGGCACCAAGACCAAGTCTTTTACTTGCAACTCTCATTGTGTATTTCTCCAGAATTTATAGAATATATACCAAGAACTAATACCCTAAAAATGTCCCACACATAAGGAACATTTTTGCCATGATGAATTTTCAATCCAAGTGTTGCAAATATGTCATCAGTTATAAAAGCATTGCCTATGTAGTAATCAAGCACCATAGTTAAGGCCTAAAAGAAATTTTAAAAAAGGACACTACGAATTTTCATTCATAGATCAACTCTATTGCAATCATGATCCAAGTTGGAGAACTAATATATTCATAAAGAATTTCACACAGTTAAGAAAAGCAGCAGTAGTGACAAAATTTGATAGTAATTTTCTCAAAAATACTCAAAGAATGTCATATGCTAAGTTGCAATTGGTTCATAGTCTAGAACTATAATAATAATGTAAAAATTAAATAATCAGTAGTTACACTAATTTTTTAGGTTGCTTGACAAAACTTAAGGGGATAAAAAACTAATTGAAGTGAGATAGGCATGCCAAGAGGATAAAAAATTAATTTTATAACCTTCTGTGGATAGGCATGCCAACCCTCCATCTTGAGCAACACTTTATGCACAACTGATTGAAGTGAGATAGGTGCAAGCAATGCAATCTTTGGGAATTTGTTTGAGTCTTTGGGGATCATGATCCAACCAAGGTAAAATAAATAAATAAAGTTCAAAGATTGAAAGGATAAGAACTAAGATTAATCATTTTAGTTTATAAAATATTTAGGGCCCTTTTGTTTATAGATTTCTAGTAATGTTGTTTTAAGTTTTGTGGAAATGTGAGTGAAAAAGTGCATGAAAATACATATTGTGGTGTTTAAACAACTGTTTTCGTTGTTTAAACACCGTTACCAAACGGGGCCTTAAAGAGCGTAAGTATTAATAACAAAATTGATAATATGCATTTGGCAAGCTCTAACATACCTAGAACAAAAAATTTTGAAAATTTCTAAGGCAATCGTAAAACACATGAAAATTTTGAGTAGGAAAGAGAATAGGCAGTAAAAAATAGATAAAAGGCATAAAACAAAAGGAATTTTTTTTCCTTATGGTGAAGGGCTCCAAAAATTTGGCTAAGAGATGAAATTTTTTTTTTACTTAAGACCAACTATAACATTATTTATGTTGGGTTCTACTTCTTGCAAAATAATGACCAACTGTTAATGCACTTCTTAACCTCACCTACAATAGCCATACATAATAGAAGCTTGACACTTTGCTTGGGGTTTTTTGGCAGTTATGGTGTGTACTTATATATGATTTTGTAGTATTAGTTCTTTCTCCATTTCCATTCATAGTGATCATAGAGTCCTGCAACTCTAGGAATTGGTTCTTCTTGGTCTGGAGGTTACTATGTATTTTAGGTCCATAAAGGTATTCTATCAAGGAAAGCCACTTTCAGAAGCTCAAAAGTATTATAACTCATTCATTTGATTTGTGGGATTTGGAATTTACCTTGAATAACTACCGTCAGAAAAACTTGTGGCTTCTTCAACATCCAACAAAAGTCATGAACACATACACCTCTGCATATGTTGTATTAAATATACTACCTTAGACTTCTAGTTCTGTACCTGCACTTATCTTACATGACTAATGTCAAGGACCCAAATCACTGCCAACTACCTAGAGCCTTGGACAACTCTGCCTGCACAAAAATAAATAAAAAATTAAAAAAAAAATAACTTGAGCCTTTACTTTGTTCTTGACACTGAAGTATTTGTTCCTCAAATTTTATGTCATGAGTAGATTATGTGTTTGGCTTTAATCCTCGATCTGTGGGATCCATTTGTATTTACAGAAATCTAGATATGGATTAACAGATTACCAGAAATTGTGTTTCTTTGTTTAAAAAAAAAAAGTTTCTTTCTGATTTCTTTTTTAAAGAATTTAACTACACCATAAAAAATCTATAAAATAAAAAACCCAAACCGTTTTCTTAAAGAATATAACTACACAATAAAAAATTTATAAAATAAAAAACCCCAAAATGCAGGTTCTCTTATTACCTTGACAGGTCGACCGTTTGGCTTGAGGCTGATCTTCTGGGTTGGACCTATTTTCCTAGACTCATTCCAAATATTAAAAGACCACATAGAAACCCAAAATTCAAATTCATTTAATTTTGAATATTTGCAGCACAAATCTTTGAGATGCTACAGGTAATAATAATTTTTTTTTTCTAAAAAAGGAGATAAGAAAGAGAAAGAGCATAACAATTTAGTTTTAGAGAAACAATGTGAGAGATTTAGGGACCTGTTGAAATTGATGTCATGCCAAGCATGGAGAACATCTTCGTAGTGGAATTGAGGCCCTTTGAAGTCATTCACGAAATCCTTTAAGATTCAACCACATAGTTTAGGAAAGATAGGTTTTTTTAGTTGTCTGACCAAATGTATAGCAAACAGAGGAGATTGAGATGGAAATGAGAAGGGTCAGAACTCAGAATTGCAAAAGGTAAAAATAATTGAGCTTGTGTAATTAAGGAGACGTTTGGGTTTCGTAAGAGACATGCTTGAAAGTTTTCTCGTTATTTTATAATCAATTGAGAAACTTTAAACGTGATTTTGATCTTTTATTGTCAATTGAGAGAGAGAGAGAGAGAGAGAGAGAGAGAGAGAGGGGAGTAAGGAGTAATAACAGATAAGGTGTAATAAATTTTAACAAAAAAAATAATGGAAAAAAAGAAAGAAATAAAAAAGTTGGATAGCTTAAACAAAAGAGGTAATCATAGAAGGCGCCACTTGATAGGACCTCATGCTCTCCCGCATGAGGTCTCTGCTTTTATATATATATATTGATTGATTTGTTTCTCTAAAAAAAAATTTATCAACAGTCTTAGCAGAAAAGATAGAATGCTCTAAAGTGGGAACAAAAGGCACATTAGGATTAGTACTTGACATTATAGCTAAATTAAAGTTAAGGTTGGTTTATGTAGAAGTACCAACCACATCAGAAGCTGAACCAGAAGCTCCTTCACCACTAGTGACAGAGCAAGAAGTACTCACACTTGTAGCATGATGTGCATCACTAGCAACAATTCATGACCTGAGGAAAGTAAGCAATTGCTCACATTGTGCCTTAGAGATGGGGCACTAGTTTGATGGCACTAAGGCCTGCTCTGCACCATTAACAGAATTGCAAGAAGCTTGATTGACACTTGCATTTGCTCCAGCCTTCCCTTTTGGTTTGTAACCTGGAGGGTACCCATGCAACTTGTAGCACTTCTTAATTATGTGCCCTTGCATGTTGCAATGAGTGCAAAAAGGCTTGTTTTTCTTAGCATTGCCTTTATGCCAATTGGAATTTCCTTTGGAATTGGTAAACATAGCCATTGCTTCAAATTGTGAAGAACTTGAGCTTCCATGTACAATGTTCTTGTGTGATTCTTCTTGAAGTACTAAAGAGCAAACCTTGCTCATTGAGGGAAAAGGATCATACATGAGTATCTGACTTCGTAAAGTCTCAAAGTTCTCATTCAATCCCATCAAGAACCTCATTACATAGGCCTTCTCATGTGAAGCACTTAAGATCTTCATTGCTCCACAAGAACATTCTGGAAGTGGCTCAAAATTCTGCAATTGATCCCACAATCGCTTGAATTTGGTTTAGTACTCGCTAACTACCATCTGATTCTGTGAAATGTAAGAGATTTCCCTCTGCAAGTTATAGATTTTAGGTAAATTTCCTTGTGAAAATAGGTGCTTCAATTCTAGCCACATTTCCCTAGCTGTCTCATAGTACATGATTCTGCTAAAGACATCAACGTGCATGGAGTTGATCAACCATGAAAGTACCATGGTGTTGCAGCTCTCCCAATCCTCATACAGAGGTGAATCAACTTCTGGCATTGAAATTTTGCCATTCACGAAGCCAATTTTCTTCTTGGCAATGACAGCAAGCACCATTGCTCTTGACCAAGAGTGATAGTTTCTCATACCAAGCAAAGGCTAAGTGACTAGAATGTTACCTATATTCTCATTGGAGTTAAGAAAATATGGATTAGGAGCATTGGACCCACTGTTAGAACGTGCGTTTGTGTGCGTGGATTGAGTGTTGTGAGGTTCAGAAGGAGCATCAGTTTCTGAGGCAGCCGTTGAAGGACCTTGAAAGTGAGAGAAAGAACTGAGTAGAACAATCTAGAAGAAAAATTAGTACTCTCTCTCTAAATAGAAACTATGCTTTATTGATTATGAATGAAAAAGAATAAAATTGCTTCTAATCCTATCCTGATATACAATTTGAAGCTAAAACAGGAAAATCTATCTGCTTCCCTATTTTCAGGGAAGTTTGTTACAATCAATTATCTACTTAAAACTTACACGTGTACATTGATCAAATCATAGAACTAATCATCTGATCATAGTGTGGAATTGATTCTATCAAGTCCTCTACAGCCACATGACTCAATCTTGTTGTAACTTCCCTTTTAGTCTTTTCCTGATGATGCAATGCACTTTGTGTTGCACCAGACTGCAGCCTATCCTGATTACTAGTGCGTGCCATACACCTTGCACTCTGTTGCTAAGATGGACTTGTATCTTTAACGGACCTTTTATTTAACCTTTATAGATTTTACCGATTGAACTAAATGGAACTCACCATTATCTCTAATTAAGCTTGCCTATAATGCACTTATTACAAACTTGGGAGGATCATTTTTCAAATACATGACATGATGGCACTATGAACAAAACCAACTGCTATTTGCGCTAGAGGATTGTGTGAATGTTGTTCCATTCAGATTTAATATGGATTATTATATCAAAGCTTTGGACAAAATATGCAATATATATATATATATATATATCTTTTTAATATTTAATTATTTAAATTGACTTGGTCCATTGGTGCCCATACTAAAGTTTAAAGTCACCAATTATCACAATTTTTTCACCTTTAGACATTTGGCATTTGGACTTGAGGATTGAAATTTAAGATGCACATTTCAAAAACAAATTTTTAATGCTTGAAAACTACAAGAAACTCTAATTACAATCAAACAAAAACATTTTGAAAATAAATATTTAATATACTCAAAAAATTTTAAAAAAAATACAAGAGCATCTTAATTGCAAGTAAGTTCGGAGTTTATATATATATATACAAAAGAAATTTTACTCTAGAATAATATTTAAGTGTATATGAACCAAACAGCCGTGTTACCATCCCAGCTGAATAAACCAACTGAGAACGACCATCCCAGCTGAATGAACCAGCTGAGAACGATCCTATACTCAAAAAATTAAAAAAGAAAAATACAAGAGCATCTTAATTGCAAGTTTATATGAACAAGACAAATTTTAAATACACATTTTAATGCTTGAAAACTACAAGAAACTCTACTTACAATCAAACAAAAACATTTTGAAAATAAATATTTAATATACTCAAAAAAATTTTTAAAAAAAATACAAGAGCATCTTAATTGCAAGTAAGTTCAGAGTTTTTTTTTTTTTTTTTTTTTATATATATACATACAAGATAGAAATTTTACTCTAGAATAATGTCTAAGTGTATATGAACCAGACAGCCGTGTGGCCATCCTAGCTGAATGAACCAACTGAGAACAACCATCCCAACTAAATGAACCAGCTGAGAACGATCCTATACTCAAAAAAATTTAAAAAAAAAAAAAAAATACAAGAGCATCTTAATTGCAAGTAAGTTCGGAGTTTTTTTTTTTTATATACAATATATAATTTTTGCTCTAAAATAATATCTAATTAAATATTTAATATACTCAAAAAATTAAAAAAAAAATGGACTTGAGGATTGAAATTTAAGATGCAAATTTCAAAAACAAATTTCTAATGCTTGAAAACTACAAGAAACTCTAATTACAATCAAATAAAAACATTTTGCAAATAAATATTTAATATACTTAAAAATTCAAAAAAATACAAGAGCATCTTAATTACAAGTAAGTTCGGAGTTTATATATATATACAATATAGAAATTTTACTCTAGAATAATATTTAAGTGTATATGAACTAGACAGCCGTGTGATCATCCCAGCTGAATGAATCAATTGAGGACGATCATCCCAACTGAATGAATCAACTGAGAACGATCCTATACTCAAAAAATTAATAAAAAAAAATACAAGAGCATTTTAATTGCAAGTAAGTTCAGAGTTTTTTTTTTTTTTTTAATACAATATATAAATTTTACTCTAAGTATGTATGAACCAAACAGCCGTGAACGATCCTCTACGGGTAGATCCTATAGAGCATATCCTGTTCATGTAAGGTCCTAAACTCTTTTGCTACGCTAAATGATAAAAAGCACTATCTTAAGTCATGTCTTTTCAACGTGGGACTCTTCTGTTTCGTCTGCCAAAGCCAAACAAATGCTTTGTTCATTGTCGGACTAAATTGTCCCTATGAGCCATCCAGGTTTCAAGTTCCAAATATCACCTGGCTGCGCAATTATTGATTAAAAAAAAAAAACAATGGGAAAGCATTACTCCAACTTGAAAGTAATTCAACTATTTAAACCAAGTATATGAGCTTCCGTAGGTTCCAGCTAGCTCAATTAGTAAAGTTTTTGATGGTTGAAAAGGAGATCTGAGGTTCAATCTTCGCCTACACCAAAAACTAATTGGTGTCTTAGTCTGATGATAAAGGGCTACCATCAGGAGTGGACGCCATAAGTTGAACTCTTTCTAAAAAAAAAAAGTATATGGGCTTCCTGTGTAAATTTTTATTTATTTTTGTTTTTAGGGATGATTAAAAATCAATAGATGCAACTTGCAATGGCTTCCTATGTAGATTACTTTAAGCTTACGTTAAGTTTACATCGAAAATAATTTGTATCTGTAAATTTAGGGATCCCCAAACCCACACCACTCTCTAGAGTTATATGCACTTCTTTTAATTTTTCTTATATTACCAAGAGTTTGGTTAAATTCAATTGATTTTCATTTGTATTGATATTTATAGACAATTTAGATGACAAGACATGATTATATATGTAGTAACATACTAACCTTAAAAAAAAAAAAAAATGAGTTTGACTTACCTCTAGTACTTTTTTAAATAGAAGTCTCTTTTTGTTTTAAATACACAATAGCAAATGGTATTGTGTTTTAATTTCCACATTTTATTACACTAATCACTAATCCATGCGATGCACAGGAATGCTATCAATTTTTAAAATTAAAAATAAATAAAAATTATATCCATAATGAAAGGACATGAAATATTATTACTATCTCAAAATATGAGCAGCAAATATAGTAGAAACATTAACTCGTATTATTCATTCCAGCCATCACTTTTTTTTTTTTGTGTGTGCAAACCTACTTACTTAAACAATTAAACTAAATATATGAGATGGTTTTTTGTCCTTATCATCTCTGTAGCCAAAGTTCCTAAAGTGATAAGAAATGTTAAAGAGGAGAACACATTAGTCCACATTTTAACTGTGAAGGAAAAAAAAACAAAAAGATCACTGGAACATTAAAATGAACCTCCAAATGATGTGACATTAGAATTGTAACAGCCACCAAGTAATAATAAAATATACATTATGGGCGTTCCTAGCCATTTTTCTCATTCCAAATATCATTCACATATTTCTAGATTAAAGAAATGACACAAAAGGAGTGTATATAATGGAAAGAATAAGTTCACCTACCACATCCAAAGGCACATAGTAGGCCATTAAACATTTTTATATTCAAACAAACAAATAGGGTTAATTGTAGAAATCCATCATTAACAAAGGGGTGCTTTCACTTTGCACTCCAAAATATAAATAACTTTCCATTGTCATCCCAATTGCACCTAAACATGGAAATTGCACCCCATATTTTGAATGATGATTAAAATTAACGGTCACATGTAATTCACGTGACAATAAAATAATTAACAATGATTCAAGTATATCTAAACCTTCAGTATATTTTAACATCATATCTTTTGATATTTCAAGTGATGTCAAAGCCAGGACTCTACCAGGCAATGATCCAACAGTAGAAGTGCGAAAACCTCTATAGAGGCCAGGGATACCATCAATCCATTAGTCTTCAATTGGTTCTACAAATACAAAATTTGTATTTAAAGCAATGCAAAATACAAATTTGTATTAAAGACGCAATTTAAAAGCTATAGACATAGTACCTAATCTGATTCAGATAATAAGGAAGTAAAAGCATGAAGCTAGTGGTTTATAATCTATACAAAATTATAATAAACCAAGTGGGCCTTGGCAAATCTCTCACGTATTAGAATAACATACCTTAGATCTTTAGAACTCAAACATTACACAATATATTATATGAATACATATATATATATATATATATATATATTGATGATGTCAAAAATCGTCAATAAGCTACACGGTCCTTGCACACTCCTCGAACAAGACCTGCACCTGCACAACAAAAAAGAAGAAGACCTTACAGAGAGTACCAGCGTGGTACCGACCAAATACCCTCCAAAGGTTAAGTTAGAGAACTTTCACAACTTTAGAGTGCCAAAACTATGGTAAATTATGCGTACCTTGATTTCTCAGGGTTTTGGGTTTTTATAGTAGTATATGACCGACTTTGTTTTCTTAGCAAATAAGATGTTTTCTTGTAGGGAAGATCCTCATAAATACACGTATTTTACGGGATCTTTTCCATATAGAATTTTTGCTGGCTATGGTTAATCGTGGAGCACAAGACATTTCCATTTGAAATTTCTTGAAGACCACTTAAGCCATATGGATGCCATATGGCTTTGCCACCGTCCACTTGGCATCCATCTGCTTTCTCATCTGTCCGTCATGGAGAGTCCGTCCTCCTTGACACGTCTCTTTGTCTTCTTCCTTCACCTTGATCATCCACCAGCCTAGTACCGTCGCCCATGGCAGGGTCTGTTAAATGGGTCCGTCTACTTTAATCTTATTCTCTTTATATATAAACAGTAAAGGGATTCATAGTTTGATCTCAATCAATTATTATTTAATACTGCATCAATTCGGGGGGATCCTAAAGTAGGAAGCAATATGACACCCATTAATTTTAAAACTCCAAAAGTTGTTTAGGTAGCTTCCCCAGTGAATTAGGCTGCAATGAACTGCACAAACTGGCCTTGATACCAATTGTGCTTTCGGTGTTAGATGCTCAGGTCTTTCTGAGAAATTACATTGCCTCTTTTAGGTTTTTAACTTTGATGTAAATATTTTTTTTATGTAAATAATTATGATAGGATTTTTTTTACTTAAATTAATAACATCAGTTTCATGATTATAACCCTTATCATTAGTCCAAGATATCAATTAATTTTTTGTGTAAGCAGGATTTGAATTCAAGTTCCTTGTCTAAGGACTAAAAAATTATGAGTTAAATTAATGAGAGCCCACAACTTTGATCTAAAAGTTATTTCAGAACAACAGAAACTAAAAGACAAAAGAAAAATAGAAGCTTTCTTCTCCATTTTTAGACAAAATTAGGCCCATGTAAAGGTTCCTTTGCCTTCTTCAGCTTGGCACAGGTTGGTAATCTACCATTAAGGCCGGAGAGCTTACAATTAGAGACATCCTAACCAAACCCCACCTATGTATCTTCACAAAGAGGCTTGAAAGTTTAAGAAAAACCCTACCTCCAGCAACCTCAACACCTAAATTTTCTCCCTCAGTCCCTTTTCACTAGCAAAAGATAAACATATATCATCAACAATAAAATATGAAAGAAGCCCATGCTATTCCATTATTCCAACTCCCATTCCCCACCCCCAGTCTCAGCCTTCTGTTTTCAATTAAGTCTTTATGGGCTCCATACCAGCTCCCACTCCAAAATTTTCAAATTCACAAATAATAATAAAAATTTCCAACCAAATTCAAAATCATAAAATCTATAGGGCATTCAATAGTCAAATAGAAAATAACAAACTAAATCTGGGTTTCCAGCCAATTATACAACTTCTAAATTGGATGCTTACATAATAATTCAGCCAAAATACTTTGTATTTCAAAAAATTGGATGATTTCTCATGTAGTTCAGAAGATGGTTTTTGTCTTTAAGGATTGGGTGCATAATTACTTATAAAGAGAAATGAACTTGCCTTTAAAAGTGTTGACAGTCAAACATGTAGCTATTATGATAAAAAGGGCCTGGATTTTCAATAAAGAAGCTCTCCTTAACTTGATTTGCAACTGATCCCCAAAGTGTAAGCTTTATTTCATTTCCTCTGTTCAAATTTTCCAATGTTACAGTGTAAGTTCATATA
The DNA here is from genome assembly GCA_032878915.1 of Castanopsis chinensis. Classification (NCBI taxonomy): domain Eukaryota; kingdom Viridiplantae; phylum Streptophyta; class Magnoliopsida; order Fagales; family Fagaceae; genus Castanopsis; species Castanopsis chinensis. Next base: position 16,296,623 of record JAVQMG010000115.1, on the reverse strand, counting down.
ATACAAGTGCATGTATTGGCTTATTAAAAAAAAAAAAAAAAAAAAGCGCATGTATTGATAACCAAGAAACTTAAGGGGCTGTTTGGATTTTTAGTTTCCATCACCAATAACTCTGTTTCCATCACCTATAACTCAAAATTTATGGGTCCCACGGCTGAGTAGTGTGTTTGAATGTGTTTCCAATTTTTGTTTCTATCACTCAATCCTCTGATTTTTTAGTGATAAGTTGTGGAAATTGAAAACACATTTTAGGTGTTTTCAAGTTATCAAAACTGAGTTTTCATGGCATTTTGGTAATTAAATACACATACATGGGACCCACGGTCAGAGCAACATCACACCAGCGCACCTTTTGATACTACTTACAACAGCTCTCTTCGTTAATGAGAACCAGATCACTCCTCCATCTTCATACCACCATCTTTTTTTTTTTTTCTTTTTTTGGTAAACTATACCACCATCTTCATACTACAACCGATTGGAGCTCAGACCCACCATCTTCCTCTTCTTCTTTTTTTTGGTAAACTATACCACTATCTTCATACCACCACCGATCGGAGCTCAAACCCACCATCTTCTTCTTCTTTTTTTTCTTTTTTTTTTGGTAGACTATACTACCACCAATCGGAGCTCAGACCCACCATCTTCTCCATTCTTCCAAAATCAAGAAACAAACTTTTCAATTCAAACAATACCCACAAACTTTTCAATTCAAACAATCTCCAAAACAAACCTCAACCCAAAAAAAACACAACCCCAACTGCACAAAAATCAATCCAAAAGAAACAAATCAACCTAAAATTAACCCATAAATTCCGATCAGCGCTATTTGGACTCGGTGAAAGGAAGAGAATGGAAAGGCGAAGAGGAAGAGAGAACCGTGTGTCTGGGTATTGGGGGAGAGTGATGGAAAAAAAAAATAGAAAAGGGAATTTATGGGGAGAGAGAGGATACACACGGGTATGGCAACTGTGAGTTTGACATGGTGCTCAGGCAGTGGGTCCCACAAATAATGAAATATTTGAGTGATGAGAAGCTGAAACCAGTGTGTCAAACATGTGAGGTTTAGAAAATTGGGGTATTTTAAGTGATGAGTGATGAGAGACAAAAATTAAGTGAGGAGTAATGAGTGATGGTTTTATAAAAACCAAACAGCCCTTAAATATGCAACCATATTCCAATTTCAAATTCTTTCTAGAAGCATATTACCAATAAATATGCAACAAACAGTACAAAATAAAGGAAAGATTGGTAAATACCTGACTGTCCTCGTCTTGTAGTTGTTTTACCAAATAACCCAGATAACAAAATGCCAAATCCCTGCCTGCAAAACAGTTTAAATCCAATTTTCAACCAACGTTCAAGAAAATTAATAGAAGAGAAATAGTGCAATGCAGTGTAGAGCAGATTTTAATGAAACAATTCAGTTTAGATTTTTGTGAAATAGTGTAGTGCAAAGCAAATTTTAGTTGTAAAAAAGTGCAGATTTTAGATGTAAAACACATATTTTATGCTGATTTAGATTTAAACTCACTAAAAATTGAAAATTCAGATTTAATTTCCCAATAATTTTTACAAAACCATCTCAAGTAAGGTAGCTCCAGCAATTTTCCTGACTTTCTCATGAATTGAGTTGCTAAGATAGGATGGTATTAGACATCCAATTAAATGAGCAAAAACCTAAAATCAGTGTCATTGTCAACATGAATTACCAAGAATTAAAAAACTCGCCAAAAATTTAAGATTATCTAAATAGGTAGCCTATTAATATAAATCATGCTCTTAATTGCATATGGTCTCCCAATCAATTTAGACACTCTTATACTTCTTCAATCTCCAAAAACTTGGGTCACATGGCCTACAAAAAATCTACCCCATCCAATTTTTCCACCCCTAATATCTTATTCTTTATTAGAGAGAAGTGTTTTAGTAAGAGGTAATTACCATAAAGCAATCAAACTAAAAAGAATTTGCAAACTCAATCCATGCTTAAAAATCCAAACTAAAAGAAACCTAAGAAATCCAAACTATTCTAAGACTAAACTTAAAATAGTCAAAACATAAACCATGAAGTTGTATTTTTTCTGCAAAAAAAAATTCACAGCTTTTTAGTTAGGTGTAAAGATCCTAAAATGAAATAAATTGAGAGCCACCATTTAGAAATTGCTTTAAATGGATCAAGATCCTCAATTTGCAAAACTGATATAATTGATTTAGTGATATATGCCAAATGTGTTTGCGCTCATGTTCACTCATTTCTAACCAATGAATATTCATAATTGGGAGAAACCCAACATCAGAATCAGTACAGAGAAATTATAATCAACATTAACATTCAAACCTCTCATGTTCCTTCAATCAAACTATAAAAAATAGAATATTGATTTAAAACAACAACCATATATTTGCTATGTGTTTAGAAGAGAGCATACCCAAACAAACTTCAAGGATCCTTTGTTGTTTCTTGAAATAGGCAGCTACTGATGGAATCATACATGCGCAGTGGAAGAATAAAACATGTAATGTAAACGGATCTACTTCATACATACAAGTTAACATGGGCTATTTAAGTTTCAGAATTAGAGAACAAGAGAGTGTACCTTGGAGCGGTGAATTTCAAAAACTTGAAGAACGGAAGCACTTGGGAATACTTTCAATCTTCACTCCAATTCCACTAACGCCCAAGATGTGTGGTCTCTCAATCAGTTCCAAAGGGAGAATTTAAAGTGTGTCTCACACTCTCTCTTCTTCTGTATGAAATCTCTACAAATTCTCTACAGTAAAATTCTGTGTGTTTCTCCCTTTGTATCTAACTGATTATCTAATTGGGCTGGCCTTTTGGGCCTTTCCAATTGGGCTTAAGTATGTGGCTTGGAGTGGGACCAAAAGGGACCAATAAGACACTAGCTCCAATGGGCCTTGGGCTTTTCTGTCAACTCTTGACAAGTCCAAAGTTACCATTAACTATATTTAATACCACTATATAAATATAGTTGCACTCTAGGCCTTATTAATAAATTATATCCCAAGACTTTATTATACATGCAACCCCTTCATAAAATATTCATAGTAATACAAAGTCATGAAAGAAGACTGCCACTTTGTATATTACTACATCTTAATTCCTTGAGTACCCGGTTTAATCTTTTAAGTTATTCATCATATATTTATGAAATCCAATTCATAAATATATATACTTTAGTAACTCCTTACTAAAGTGGTCAGGCCCAACTCTCTGAATAACAAACACATTAAACTTATCTCAAGGGAATATTTTATATCTCCGTTAAGAGACTATGAATTCCATCTTGAGAATATATGTTCCATCAACACTAAATGTGGCTGCCCAACATACTGAGATTTTGACCTTAACCATAGATCTCACTCCTGATATATCAAAGCAACCTACACTTCATGATCAGGTCCATTATCCTCTCAGGATTAAGAGTTCATGCAAATATAAGTCCTGAGTTTATTATTCTATTGACAGTCGTTAGGAGAATAATAAATCTCACGCCGGTCCAGTTCAATATGTCTTAACTCTTAAAACATATCAACATATCAACTAGAAATCTCCATTTCCATGATCAAGACAAATCATCTTAGTTGATATGTTATAGTCTTCGCAGATGAAATGCCCAATTTCATCACCGACTACGAACTATAATTCTGAGTTTACAAAGAACTTGTGATTTATATCTTCTGTGACTAAATCACATAAATCACATACTATTGCATCTCATGGACTATATGATAATGTCCCAATATTCATGTTACCATTATTTTCAAATAATAATAAAACTTTATTAACCAAAACATTAAGTCATACATAATGTCTTACATAATAAAATACATAGCATCATACAATAGGATTTAAGGACAAATATCCCAACAATCTCCCACTTGGCCTAAAGACTATTGTGCACTAATCTAACTCCCATCTCCTCCAAATGTGACTCGAAAGTCCTTTGAGGCAAGGCTTTGGTGAAGGGATCCGCTAGATTCTTTGCACCATCAATCTTTGCTACAATCACATCTCCACGAGCAACAATGTCTCGAATGATGTGATACTTTCTTTCTATGTGTTTTCCTTTCTTGTGATTCCTTGGATCCTTGGATTGTGCAACCGCTCCACTATTGTCACAAAACAATGTAATAGGAACTTGCTCAATTCTTATCACACCAAGATCACAAAGGAATTTCTTGAGCCAAACAGCCTTCTTTGCTGCCTCACAAGCAGCAACATATTCGGCTTCCATGGTGGAGTCCGCAATACAAGATTGCTTAACACTCCTCCAACTTATGGCTCCACCTCCCAAGGTGAAAACACAACCCGACGTGGATTTTCTGAAATCTAGATCCGACTGAAAATCTGAATCTGTATAGCCAATGGGAATCAAATCCTCACAACGGTAAACAAGCATATAATTTCTCGTTCTCCGAAGATACTTGAGAATATGCTTTACAGCTTGCCAATGTTTAAGTCCTGGATTTGATTGATATCGGCTGACCATGCCAACTGAATAACAAATATCCGGTCTAGTACAAAGCATGGCATACATGAGATTTCCCACTGCAGAAGCATAAGGAACTTGTCTCATCGTATTTTCTTCCTCTTGAGTCTTAGGCCTTTGGTCATCAGACAGAGGAACTCTATGTCTAAAAGGAAGTAATCCTTTCTTGGAGTTTTGCATGCTAAACCGTTCTAGAACCTTATCTATGTATCCAGTTTGTGACAAACCTAACATCCTATTCTTTCGATCTCGCCAAAGCTTGATCCCTAGAATATAGTTAGCTTCGCCCAAGTCCTTCATATCAAATTGGCTTGACAACCAAACTTTAACCGATGACATTACTCCTACATCGTTTCCAATGAGTAGAATGTCATCAACATAAAGTACTAAGAACATTACTACTTTGTCTTGATGTCTCTTGTACACACATGGTTCATCAAGATTTTGCTCAAAACCAAATGATTTGATTGCTTGATCAAATCTGATGTTCCATGACCTAGATGCTTGCTTAAGTCCATAAATGGACCTATTCAACTTGCATACCATATGCTCTTGGTTCTTTGCTATGAAACCTTCTGGTTGCATCATATAGATTTCTTCTTCAAGATTGCCATTAAGAAATGCAGTCTTGACATCCATTTGCCAAATCTCATAATCATAATGAGCAGCAATGGATAAGAGAATTCTGATAGATTTAAGCATGGCTACTGGCGAAAAGGTTTCATCATAATCGATGCCTTCTTTTTGTGTATACCCTTTAGCCACTAGCCTTGCTTTGAAGGTTTCAACCTTCCATCTATCCCTCTCTTCCTCTTGTAAACCCATTTGCAACCAACAGGTTTAATGCCGTTAGGTGCCTCTACAAGATTCCAAACTTGATTGGAATACATAAAATCTAATTCAGATTTCATAGCTTGGACCCAATGATGTGCATCTATATCATTCATTGCCTCCTCATAAGTGTAGGGATCCGATTCAACCTCTTCTGAGATAGCCTCATAAGTTTCTCCTAAACCTATAAATCTCACAGGAGGCCGAACAACTCTCCCACTACGACGAGGCACTTGTGTACTAGACATTTCATGAGTAGTATCTTGTGGTGTATCTAATACAACCACATCATCTCTAGATTCATCCATTGGTTGTTGATTTACAGACTCATTCATTTCAGCCAACACAACTCTACTCCTAGGAGTAAAATTATTCATATAGTCATTTTCCAAAAATTTAGCATTTGTACTAACAAAAACTCTGTTATCATTTGGACTATAGAATAAATAACCCCTAGTTTCTTTTGGATAACCAACTAGCAAACACACTTCCGATTTTGGTTCCAACTTATCAGGCTTCCCCTTTAGCACATGTGCTGGACAACCCCAAATGTGGAGATACCTCATACTAGGCCTACGCCCACTCCACAGTTCCATGGGTGTTTTGGGGACAGATTTTGATGGAACTAAATTCAAAAGATGTATTGCTGTATCTAAGGCATATCCCCAAAAAGAAATTGGTAAAGTTGAATAACTCATCATGGACCTAACCATTTCCAAAAGAGTCCTATTCCTTCTTTCTGCTACACCATTTTGTTGAGGTGTTCCAGGTGCAGTCAATTGGGATATAATCCCATTTTGAATTAGGTAATCCTTGAAAATCCCAAGAAGGTATTCGCCACCTCGATCAGATCGAATGGCCTTTATGCGTTTGCCTAATTGATTCTCAACTTCAGCCCTAAACTCTTTGAACTTGTCAAAGGCTTCGGACTTCCGTCTCATTAGGTACACATAACCATATCTTGAGTAATCATCCGTAAAAGTGATGAAATACTCATAACCTCCTTTTGCTTGGGTTGACATAGGACCACATACATCCGTATGAACTAATTCAAGCAACTCTTGAGCTCTTCTACCTTTTGCATTAAAAGGTCGCTTGGTCATTTTACCTTCCAAACAAGATTCACAAACTGGAAATTCATCAAAGTCCATGGGCTCTAAGAGTCCATCTTTGATCAGTCTTTGAATTCTGTTTGAATTAATATGACCCAAACGCAAGTGCCAAAGATATGCATCATTGGAAGGAAACTTTCTCTTTAATGATTTTACATGAGAGTTACTATCTAATTCAGAATTATGTAGTTCATGCTTAATAGGAGTTAAAATATAAAGACCATCCACAATATTGCCAGAACAGATAAACATTTTATCCTTCTTTATTACAACATTGTCTTTTAGGATAACACAATATCCTTGTTTACCCAAATAAGTTGCAGAAATTAAATTCCTACGCACATTAGGTACAAACAGACAGTCTTGCAATATTAAAACCCTAGACTCAAAGCACAAATGAACAACACCAACAGCTTCAACCGGAATCCTGCTCCCATCAGCCAAAGTTAGAAACAATTCCCCTTCACTCAGTTTTCTGGTCTCCTGAAACCCCTGCAAAGAATTGCAGATATGATTAGTAAAACCTGAATCCACACACCAGGAATCAGTGGGATTCTGTACCAAACATATTTCAAGTAAAAAAGAAGTTTTCATACCCTTGTTCTTGGCAGCTTTAAACTTTGGACAATTCCTCTTCCAATGTCCTTTCTCACCACAATGGAAACACTTTCCTTTGAGCTTCTTTCCTTTATCGGCAGCCCCTAAGGCAATTTGCTTACCCTCTTTCTTAGTGAAGTCCTTCTTCTTCTTCTTACCCTTACCTTTCGGCTTAGGTTGTGAAGTAGAAGCTTCACCAACATTGGCTTCAACACTAGAAGTACCTAGGATGCCTTCCGCCGCCACTAACTCATTCATCAATTCAGACAAAGAATAAACCTTTTTGTTCATATTATAATTCAGTCTGAATTCCTTGAATGATTCCGGTAGTGACTGGAGTATCATGTCCACTTGGGACTCTCCATCAATGTCGGCACCTAAAACTTCCAATGTATTCAGATTAGAGATCATTGTAAGACAATGCTCTCTCACTGAACTACCTTCAGCCATCTTGGTATTGTAAATTTGCCTCATGGTTTCTTGCCTTGCTGAACGGCCTTGCTCACTAAACATCTCCTTCAGACTTAGCATAATGTCCGAAGCTAGTTCTACATCCTGCATTTGATGCTGTAGAACATTTGAGATGGACGCTAGGATATAGCACTTGGCCATTTCATTAGATTTCTGCCAACGATCATATCGTTGTTTTTCCTCAAGAGGAGCATCTAATGAAGGAAAGCTAGGACATGGTTTAGTAAGCACATATTTGTGCTCTTCAGTAGTTAAAACAATGTCCAAGTTTCTTTTCCAGTCAACATAGTTGGACCCAGTCAGTTTGTTTTGATTAAGAATAGAAACAAGTGGGCTAAAAGATGCCATGTTCAAATCTGAAAATAATAAACATGAATATAATAAGTAAATTGGACATTATCTATTTAGCATATAAGCATATAATATGGAACCTTAATAAAACCATAAAATAATATATGCAACGACAACCCAATCCCATGTTTAAAATTCCTTGGAAGCAAGTAAATTATAAACACTATGATTGATTGAGAACCATTCTCATTATTAGTGCTATCATGATAACTCTTATTAAACACTAATAACATGCCGTTTCTACTTTAGCCTCTAAGTAATAATGACATAGCTCCGAAGGGAGATTAACATTAAACTTAGTCTAGTGTACACCATTGACTGAATTATATGTGAGTCATAAAGTAACTCCACGGAAGCGTGGTCGTTCTTTATCTAAAAAACACATATAATTCATCATAAAGAAGTTTAACCTGTAGTACCGTGAATTAAACACCCTCCGAAGGGAGTAAGGCATATACGCCAAAGCGAGGTGCTTAATCACACTACAATAAACCGACAATGGAGGCCGTGAGATCCAACCCTTGTATCTCTCTCCCACTAGATATTTTAAAATAAAGGTTTTTACATATAAAACATGCATAATATAATTACACATAGCCTGGATCTTTTATATATGGAAAAACACTTAGGAAAAATTCTGGATTTACAGTTCTCGATCGATCCTCGACAGATTCTCGATCGATCCAGAAAAGTTCCGCGAAGCTCGACAGATCCTCGATAGATCCTCGATCGATCGAGAATCTTTCTGTTTGCTCGATAGATTCTCGACAGATTCTCGATCGATCGAGCTTCGCGAATTTTGAATTTTCCAGAATTTTCTAAAAACAGTTTTTCAACGTTTTCATGTACAAAACTACTTTCATACGATCATAATGAACATGAATTGATATCTAAACTGAATATCATTGATGTTATAGCCTTAAAATTCAGTTTAACAAACTTAAACTAAAAATTAAACAACATTATAACATCAAAAACAGTTTTTATCAAAAAACAATGATTTCAACAACCATGCAGAAAACTATTTTCTAACAACATGAAATCATTATCACTAATTCCAAAACTCAAAAACATGTTAAACAGATATGTAATGAAGACCGCTCTGATACCAATTGAAGGAAAAATGCATTACACAGCGCAGCGGAAGAATAAATGTAATGTAAACGGATCTACTTCATACATACAAGTTAACATGGGCTATTTAAGTTTCAGAATTAGAGAACAAGAGAGTGTACCTTGGAGCGGTGAATTTCAAAAACTTGAAGAACGGAAGCACTTGGGAATACTTTCAATCTTCACTCCAATTCCACTAACGCCCAAGATGTGTGGTCTCTCAATCAGTTCCAAAGGGAGAATTTAAAGTGTGTCTCACACTCTCTCTTCTTCTGTATGAAATCTCTACAAATTCTCTACAGTAAAATTCTGTGTGTTTCTCCCTTTGTATCTAACTGATTATCTAATTGGGCTGGCCTTTTGGGCCTTTCCAATTGGGCTTAAGTATGTGGCTTGGAGTGGGACCAAAAGGGACCAATAAGACACTAGCTCCAATGGGCCTTGGGCTTTTCTGTCAACTCTTGACAAGTCCAAAGTTACCATTAACTATATTTAATACCACTATATAAATATAGTTGCACTCTAGGCCTTATTAATAAATTATATCCCAAGACTTTATTATACATGCAACCCCTTCATAAAATATTCATAGTAATACAAAGTCATGAAAGAAGACTGCCACTTTGTATATTACTACATCTTAATTCCTTGAGTACCCGGTTTAATCTTTTAAGTTATTCATCATATATTTATGAAATCCAATTCCATAAATATATATACTTTAGTAACTCCTTACTAAAGTGGTCAGGCCCAACTCTCTGAATAACAAACACATTAAACTTATCTCAAGGGAATATTTTATATCTCCGTTAAGAGACTATGAATTCCATCTTGAGAATATATGTTCCATCAACACTAAATGTGGCTGCCCAACATACTGAGATTTTGACCTTAACCATAGATCTCACTCCTGATATATCAAAGCAACCTACACTTCATGATCAGGTCCATTATCCTCTCAGGATTAAGAGTTCATGCAAATATAAGTCGTGAGTTTATTATTCTATTGACAGTCGTTAGGAGAATAATAAATCTCACGCCGGTCCAGTTCAATATGTCTTAACTCTTAAAACATATCAACATATCAACTAGAAATCTCCATTTCCATGATCAAGACAAATCATCTTAGTTGATATGTTATAGTCTTCGCAGATGAAATGCCCAATTTCATCACCGACTACGAACTATAATTCTGAGTTTACAAAGAACTTGTGATTTATATCTTCTGTGACTAAATCACATAAATCACATACTATTGCATCTCATGGACTATATGATAATGTCCCAATATTCATGTTACCATTATTTTCAAATAATAATAAAACTTTATTAACCAAAACATTAAGTCATACATAATGTCTTACATAATAAAATACATAGCATCATACAATAGGATTTAAGGACAAATATCCCAACAGCTACCCAGTTTCCTTTTCCTACAATTAAATGCATAAGATGAATTAATACATCAAAAATCAACGAATATTGATTTTTTTACTTTCCAAAGGAGCTTAACATCAACTATGTCAAAGAATAAGAAATTGTTCAATGATATTAAAACTTCGTCCCATAAAAGAAGACTTAAAACAGCAACCATATATTTGCTGTGAGTTTAGAAAAAATTTAGCAATTTAGCATATACATATACCACCCTATTACTTGGATTACACACATATATGAAATTTCAATAAAGATCCCAGGACAAAGGAACAGAATTGATAGTATGTATAGGAATGTGTTTGTGGTTTAATTAAAATAACATGTTAAAGCTCATCTAATCTAATCACCAACAAACCCTTGGATTTTTACTCAAGTAGTTATTTACCCAATAAAGATTGAATTAAACCACAAAATATTTGAAGCCGCATCAAACTACATGGCTTGTGGGTGGTTTGTGGCTTGCGATAGTGGTCCTTATCGTGGGTTTGAGGAAGGAGATATATCTTGGTTTGTGGGAATGGTGGGTATGGTAGGTTTTGATTCTTTGGATGCTCTGTTATGGGTTTGAGGAAGGAGATCTCTGGGGTGGTTGGTGGTTCTCATTTTGGAGGAAGGAGAAGTGGTCTTTGCCGTGGGTCTGAGGAAGGAGATCTCTGTTCTGAGGGAGGAGATCTCTGTTGGTTTATGGGTATGGTGGGTATGGTAGGTTTTGATTGAGAAATCTATGGGTATGGTGGATATGGTGTCTTTGCCGTGGGTCTGAAAAAGGAGATCTGCCGTGGGTCTAAATGTTGGGGGAGCTAGTAGAAGGAGCTTAAGGCCTGAATTTTGGAGAAAGAGATGGCAAAGTGTATACCAGGTTTGGGTTTTAGAAAAGCTCTTGTGTTTATGTTTTTTTTTTTTAGTTTTAGAAAAGTTTTTTTTTTTTGGTTTTTTTTTTTTTTTAATATTGTGCTTACGTGAAAAATTGTGAGAACTTCAAATGTTTTAGTTTTATATATATATATATATATATATATATATATATTAGTGGATGATGTGGCAGTTTCTCATTAAAACAAAAGAAGATTTTAATTAAAAAAGTACTAAAAGTAAGCCAAACCCATAAAAAGTTATCTCATCTTTAGGCTTTTGGAGCAATTGAAAATTTTGGTCAAATTGAAATCATATGGTATTACATTGTGTTGTTTATGTAGGAATATAGAATAGGAATGATTAATTCCCAAGACTTTGTGATGATGTGGTTGCTCATTTGATAAAATTCTCACCGGTGTTTATTGAAAACAATTTACTTGGATGTGGAATATGTGTAAAGACAAAGTTTAGCTACAAAATTGATTATAGCCACAAAATTGGTTATAGCCTAAAGTTACAATCTTACTCCATATCTTTTTATTGAATGTGAATTTTGACAAGTCTACCATTCGATTACATCTTCTTATTATATTCTCTATACTTGCAAAAATTTTAGAAAATTGAAGATCAATATCTATATTATCAATAAATTGTATAAATTGCAATTTTTTTTTTTAATAAAAAGACATACATTATATTCAAAAATTAGTTAAAACAAAGTACATCATGGGCACACACGTGCACAATTGGGCTAGTACATTCCTCTAGCCAAGCATGAAAATCCTCAACATGTAAAGCACGATAAGCCAATGAGTGTGCAGGGACATTTCCCTGCCTTTTAACATGTGAAATATCAAAAGATCTAAAAGTTTGGAGCTGAAAAAGAATTCCATAGGCAATATTCTAGATGGATGAGGGGGCCACAACCGAGCCTTGGATCGCCTTGCAAATGTTTAAAGAGTCACCCTTGAAGACTACCTCTAGAACACCAACATCAGTGGCGAATTGGACCGCAGTTTCCATTGCTTTGGCTTTTGTCTCTAGAGCTCCAAGTAGACCATCCATTATTTTGCTAAGTGCAGCAATCACTTCACCATGACAATCATGTATCACCACTCCAATTCCCACCTCTTTGCGTTTGGAAAACACAGTACCATCAATATTAACTTTGTAGCTTCCGGGTTTTGGGGTATCCATTTTACCACGTGACGCTCTTAAGCTCATGTAACTTGTTCTTTGTCATTTGCAAACTGAAATTCATCCAACAGAGAAAGGGAAATCCGAACTATTGCTGCTCCATTTTTCCTTTTTCCACTATGCCTTACATCGTTTCTATTCTTCCATATACCCCAGCAAATCATGATAGTGCATTCTAGCAATTCTGGCATAGCTTCAAACCACCTTTGCAGCTACCACATAACATCCATAAATTCCCACGCTAGGGAAATATGAAAAGGAAAAATCAGTTTGCTACAAGACCAAACCTCCTTCATGTGGTCACAAAACCAGAACATATGGCAAGCAAATTCAATAGATTTGCCATATGATTCACAAACACTATCTTGCATAATATTCCTCCTCCATAAATTCTCCTTGGTAGCTAGGATGTTCTTGCATGCTTTCCAGACAAAATGTTTGATTTTATTTGGCATATTCAAACTCCAGAATCCTCTCCAAATTCTTCTAACTGCAAATGATTCTAAACACTCAGCCCTTTCCCCATTTCTATTCATTTTATGGGCCAACCTGTATGCACTACGAACAGAGAACTTCCCATTTTTATTTTCAATCCAAATCAACTTGTCATGAGCTCCATGTGCACAGAGAGGAATACTTAGAATTGCATCAGCATCCTAGGGAAGAAATCTCTGCCTAATAAAGTCTACCCTCCATTCCCTGCTACCCCCATTAATAAGGTCTTTTACCCTGGACCCATGTGAAAAGTATTGCTCCAGGGTTATAATCTTATAGACAGTTGGGTTAGGGATCCATTTATGCATAAAATTATAAGTTTATAGATCATATAGTAAATAATATCCGATTGACACAAAATTTTACATGTGTATTAAGAGTGTACAAAACATACAATTCAACGATTAGATTTTCAAAATATATAATAATGTCTATTTTATTCAATAAGATTGTAGTCATAGGCTACAACCAATTCTGTAGCTAAACTTTGTCCATCTTTTTAACTGTTTAAAACATATATACATTAAAAAAACAAATTTTCATAAATTTGGGGGCCCTTCCGACATAGTGTGGCTATGCATATTGATTGAAACGACTCTCTCTACATGAATTTAGGGCTAGCCATTGGATAGCTTATCTTATCACCCAAACTTTGTGGAGAATTACTGTTAATTACTTAGTCTGAAGGCCAACATATTTGATCTATGTGATCTACCAATTTGTGTTATTCTTAACTTTAGATTTTGTGTTAAAAGTTTTGTGGTTGGATGAAATTATTCAAATTATATTTATGTCAAAAATTTGGGTTCAATTCTCCCTCCCTTACTTGTGGTAAGAGAATTATAACAAATAACAACATTACCACATTAGTAACTTTCTGTCAAGAGCCTTGTAATTTAATTGACATTTTTTCATACATGTATAAAATGCTTGGAGGTCTAAGGGAGAAAGAGTTCAAATTATGGGGTGTGTTAGGACATATGTGTTTCATTTTGTGTTGAACATATGTCATTATTTTATGTAATTGGTTTATCCTTTGACAAAACGCACTCAGCTTGTATTTGGATAGCTCTAGGATAATTTTAATACTTCAAGAAACAAGGTTTCAAGATCAAGTGTTAAAACCATGCAAGTTGTCCAAGATTCAAGTTGAGAAGTGCTAGTTATTAAAGCTCGACACCTGACTCGACAGCTACATCTATCGAGCTTTAAGAAGTTGTTCAGCCTCAAGCCTCGACAGATTCTGAGTTCTATTTTTTATTCTAATTCGTAGATGTGTCTTTGGAAATTCTTTTCTTCTAACCCTAGACATATGAAATGATTATTTTAAGAGCCGTCAAAGTGTACAAAAGTTGCACAAACATTGAGAAACCTTTGCTCAAGCAATTTGTGACCTGAGACAAAGTTCTTACCCTAGTTCATCTCTCTTGTGAAGAAGTTGCTGTGTAATGTGCACCGAAGGGTTTTGTAACCCAGCATCTTCTTGATCTTCATCATGTGGATGAATTGAAGAATTTTGCAGCCAACAACTTTCTCTAGTCGGTGATTGAAGTCGCGTACTAGGATCCGCGCAATTGGTTAGTCATGTACTTGGGAGCCATGCATCAAAATGAGAAATTGTCACTACAGAACAAGTCCAATTAGGTATTGGGGTAAGGGTTCAACTGTAGATTGGTAAGGTACTTAGAATTCCTTTACTTGTAACCGCTTGTTGTGATAATAGTGAAATTTCAGGAGTAGTGACCTTAAAATCACTCAGTGGGATTTTTATCGTGTAGGTTTTCCCCATTCGTAAACAAATTACTGTGTCATTTAATTTTCACTTCATACTTTAGTTTATTGGTGATTTATTTGTGCTATCACGTAATTTGCATGTTAATTTGATTAATTAATAATTTGGCTAATTAATCAACTTAATTCATCACACTGGGTCAACACGTTTATGGCCTATCAAGTAGGATATTGTAACTTTCTAAAAAAAATTAAAAAAAAAAAAAAAACATTAATAACTTTCTAAATCTATGTTAGTCCTATCTTGTTTATCCATGTGATATCCAAAATAATCAAGTTCATACTATATCGCAACTGTTTCATAGAAGTAGCAATTAATAAACCACACCAACCAGCTGTTTGGCATCGAATTCAATTCGCACACAGAAAAGCATTTACTGGTCCTTTCTTCTTCTTCTTTTTTAGCTTTTGAATACTAAGTAGCACATACATTTACTGCTAGTAAAGTACAAGCACATAACAAGCTTTCTTACACCAAACCTAACTTCGTATAATTAATTTACCAACGACCCTATTTTTCATTTGGGTTTCTTGTGAAGTCCCAAAACAGCAAAGGCCACAAGCAAAAGAAAGGCAGAAGAACCAATTAGGGACAGAACTAAGGCAGCAGTGAAGTGGTGACAAAAGCCACCAAACGTATCACACACCTTTCTCCATTGCACGTGTGAGTTCCCGTCACGGCCAATGATTCCAATAGCAGCCGCTGCACCATTTGCAGAGAAGAGTAGTGCCATTATTACAAGGTCTAGGATGCTTAATACCAATACTTCTGCATCTTGGTTGAAGCTTGAGCTGACTGCCAATGAGTAAACCAAAGATGCTGCTGCATATGAACATGCTATGGCATTTGATACCAAGAAGTACCTATATATTTGCAAGGGTAATAAAGAATTAGGATCCCTATTTGATACCAAAGCAATTCTTAGAATACTGTAACATAATCTCTTTCAGAACATGGTAAGATAACAACTTAAAATCGTAAAGAACATCATTTTCACAAAAATATACTAATAAATTTTTTTATGCATCAATCACAAATGGTCACACCAGTAGTTATGAAATAAATTATACAAAATACTGTCCACAAACTTATTGGACATCTTAAATTTTAATGACTCTTTTTCAGTATGTGCTTCACATACGCATTAGTTGTGTCATAACATTTGTATTGTCAAATACCTAGTGTTTAACGAAAACATTAAAAATAAAAGGATTCTTTAAAAGCATATATCTTCAAAACCATAAAACTTTCTTTTATATTTATGTTTGAGATGAGAGTTATAGAGTTTATGAAGATCTCAATAATATAAACAAACACATGGTTTGATTCCTTCTGAAATAGAAGATCAATGATTGGACTATTTTCAGTACAGTAGTGGCTAGGGATCCAAAAAGTTCTACATGGAACAATGAAGTGAACCATAGCATGTATAAACAAGAAACAAGAGTTTGAGACAAGCTTACACAAAAGCAGACATATACTGCCACTTTGCAGTGAATTGAAGATGCAAGGTGGGTAAGCTTGGTGTAATGGTGATAGGAACAATCTCTGTCTCCTTGCTAACACCCACCACTACTGCTGCAACCAGTGTAAAGGCCAACGCAAAAAGTCTCAGGAAGGCATCAAAAATCCTTACTCTCCTTGGACTCTCTACCACCTTCACATCACTCTTCACTCCATCCATGTTGTTGTGCTTGCTGTACTACTAGTTCTCCAAGAGAAAGAAAATAAAGAGAGTAGAGCAAAGGCAAAGAGTTATAGGAGAGGGTGACAGGTTGCATCAATGCAAATAAGATATTGGGAGAGAGTAGGTGGAAAAGTGAGGGAAGTAAAAGCTAGCATTGAAGACAAGTCATCTGCTTGTTTTAAATAACCATGAACAACATAGCGAAAACTATGCCAGATCATTTGGTACACAGGTTTAGCAACAGTCACACTTGCAGGCTAATTAAACTACCTAGAATTATTCATGTCACGTAGAACAGTAGAAGACTAGAAGGTGATCGCTAAAATATTTAGGTCTTGGGAAAGTTATGGGACTTATTTTGAAATGAACCCTGATGGTCTGCGTAGTCTAAAGACACAAATGTTTTTTCACATTTGTTAAAGTGGCATATTGGCATGCAGTGATTAGCATAAATAAGAGTAATGGGTTGGTATGAAAATAATGTATATATCTCTCACAGAAACTTATCACCTCAGTAATTTTGAAATATTTGGTATTTCTAACATTATTTGAGTGGCATTTATATTAAGTATTAGAGGAGCCGATGCAATCTGCACTGGTTAAGTCATAGCCTCGTCACCTCAACCACATCAAAAGGAATTTATTAGTGATTTCAAACCATGAAAAGTAATAGTTCTTAAACCAAACCAACGGTCATGTCGTCAACCCCAATGATTTGAATTCATAAACATAACCCATAAAAGAATCTAACCACTAGGTTGGGTTCGTGTGTGAATAGTCTACTTGCTTATTAACCTTATTCATCTTTTAACTTAGGGTCCGTTTGGATAGAGCGTTTTGCTGAAATCTGAAAATACTGAAGCAAAATAATTTTTAAATGTGTAAATAGTACTGTGAGACCCATTTTTAATAAAAAATTTTCTGAAAAGTGAAATTTGTGGATTCTGTGAACAGTAAACAGGACCCACAGATTTGATAAAAAAAATTGAAAAGTCAACAAAATTGGATACTGTTCATATTACTGTTCATGAACAGTATCATGAACAGTAAACTTTGTCCCCCTGAGGCGTGCAGCAGCAGAGAAAAAAAAAAAAAAAAACGTGGAAACGCTGAACGCTAAACGCGTTTAGCCGTATCCAAACCCATAGTGAAATAAAATTATAAATATATTGGGATTACTCTTGCCCCATATTTTTTTAGCAATAAGTGGGTTTTGGGAAATGCCTAGTCTATTTGGTAATGTTATTTAAACAACAATTTTTGTAGTTTAAACACCAAAACACGTATTTTCATCACATTTTTTCACCTAGACGTATTTCTACAACATTTATACAATGTTACTAAAAATTTCTTATCAAACAGACCCAATTCAAGTTCTCCTTGTCAAAACAAAATGAACACTGTTAAATTACAGAAGTCTAGAGAGTTTTATAAGTTTATCTATACTACTATTTAAGGAACTTCTGCTATTTGGACCGAATTTTTTTATTCCAAAATACTCTCAATACTCTTAAATTTAAATAGAGACAAGACTAAAGGATAGTTCGGTAAAAATACTGTCTAACTTGCTCTAAAACATAGAGGATCACTCTCTCACTGATTACTTATTAAACAAATTTCACGTTTAAACTTTTCTCTTTCTTTATATTTTTAATTGGCTGGCCGAAAATACTTCTTTTTTATTTTTAACCCACGTTAAATTTTTTTTTTTTTTAAATTTAGAAACTCATGTTAAAAAGTTAAAACCCTAGATTTCATTCCCTTGCTATCCACTTTTTTTTTTTCTAAAATATTGCCTATAATATAAGATAAATTTAAAATTTTTTTAGAAAAAAGTATTAAGAGATTTGAATTTCCTTCGTAACTCCACATTTACACTTTTCTCTTTCTTTCTTTTTTTCTTTTTTTTTTTAGACGTGATCTTTTTCTTTTTTAATTGGCAGTAATTTTTTTCCGTTATCTATTTCATGTTTCCCTTACTCATTTACTCCTACTCCCCAAATATGAGATCTCACGTTTTTTTTTTCAAATCAATTCTTCTTTTTTTATTTATTTTTTGATAACAATCTTTCTTTCTTTTTTCTTATAACAATTCTTCTTTATTTTGAAATTGAATAGGGAAAAAAAAAAAAACTCTCATACTATAAAACTATTGTTATAACTTTTCATCCATATCCCTTAAATTTAGACACTATTACTCTCCTGTTGGTTTTTAAATTGCTAACAGTATCACCACAATTTGATTGGATCATTTTTCTAAATGAAAACTCTCACATTCATCACTCTCATATCTCTCTCCCTTTTCTGCTTATTCCAAACCCATTTGTTTTCACACCCTCACGTGCATTCTCCAACTTCAATTTCAATCCATATGAGTTTTTATTGTTATTTTTTTTCTCTATTAAACTTTGGTTGATAATGGGTTCTGTTTTTTTCCCCTTTTATGAATCTTTTTTTTTTTTTTTATAATACGGTTGTAAATTTTGGGGCAAAAGTAGCACAATGTTTGTGGTGAAGGACTAGCACAAATACAATGAACTTTTTTATTTTTTTTTTTGCAAAACTACAATGTTGGTCCCTTAAGTTTACCTTATGTGCGCAATTGGTCTCTCAAGTTTCAAGAAGCACAATTAGTCCCTTAAGTTTTAAAATTGAGTTGTATTAGTCTTTTTACTAACTGCAGTTAATGATGTTACTTATGTGGTTAATTGAACAATGACTTGGCATTATTTTTAATGATATGGCACTTTTCATTAATAAAAATTACAAAGTAAATTTAACATAAAAAATTCACACCCTAGTAAAAGGGAGACTGACAGCCACCAGCAACAGCCCAAGACTAAAATCAAAATTAAAAAACTCTATAATTTCTTTTTCCCTTAAAAAGGTCATCACCTCAAAATTCACAAACCCAAAAAACAGTAACAACAAGAAGCCCTAGTTCTTTGTAGATGATAGGATAAGAGAATGATTTCATGACACAGAAACAATAAGAAAGAGACAGGATCAAAGACCAAGATGGCATGTTTAGCGGCAGGGACAAAGGTCGTTGGTTGTTCTCACACAATACAAGGAGGAGGCTCGTTGTCTTTGAGATCAGAGGCTTTGTTTTTTCTGAAGGTATCAGTGGTACAGATGGGTGAGGCTAAGGGTTTGTCGGCGAAAGCGATGGCGGTGGTGCCAAAATTCAAAGGGACGCAGAGGAGAGAGAAGCATCTAACGGAAAAGATAGAGAAGAAGCCGAATGAATCGTCAGTGAAAAAGTTGCCAGAATCTAAAGAAGCTTTGACAGAGATACGTAGAGAACGAGAGGGACGAAGAGAATGAGAATTGAGGAGTTGTGAGAGGAAGTGAATGCAGAGAAAGAAGAAGAGCGAGAAATCGATGGGATCAAAGCCAAGGGCGAGATGCACAGAGCGAAGGTTTCCGCCATTAGAGAGAAAAGGACAGAGATTCCTTGTAGAGAGAGAAATTAAAATTAGTTACTACTAAATCAGAGATGAAAGAAAGTGAAAGAAGAGGAAGATTGGGAAAGGTGAAAAAATACATGTAAGTTAAAATATTGAAGAAAGGAAAAAAATTTTAATGGTAAAATCAGTTACTACTGAATGCATTTGCATAAATCAATAATATTTTTTTTTTTCAATGTTGTCGCTTTCTCAGCTTGCTAAACCAGCATTTTATTTTGTAATTTTTATTAATAAAAAATGTCACATCATTAAAAATAATGTTAAGTCATTATTTTGTTAGTTACTTAAGTAACACCACTAACGGCAATTAGTAAAAGGACTAATACAACTTAATTTTAAAACTTAAGGGACTAATTGTGCTTGCTTGAAACTTGAGGGACCAATTACGCACATATGGTAAACTTAAGGGGCCAATATTGTAATTTCTCCTTCTTTTTTTTTATAATTAGTAAAACTTTCTATTCCATTTTTTTATACACTCTTTTCAAGGAGTTTTTTTCCTCTCTCTCTCTCTCTCTCTCTCTCTCTCTCTCTCTCTCTCTCTCTCTCTCTCTCTCTCTCTCTCTCTCTCATGTCAAATAAAATTTTGTCTAATTATTTTAATATCTTTTTACAGCATCATTTAGGCTTATGTAAAGGAAGCAATTGTGGAGTTCAATGTCACTGAATCAATGAAGCTTTATGATGTTAATTTAAATATAATTTTGTTTTCTTTAGATTGATGAATACTCCTGGACATCAAATCCTTTCATTCCAAAGGCATTATTAGGATTCACAAGGTTATGAAGAGAGAGAGAGAGAGAGAGAGAGAGAGAGAGAGAGAGAGTCCATTGGATAAGATAGAAGAAATTTCTTACCCATTGATAATTTTTGTTTGATGAACTATGTTTGCAATTTGTTACTAATCCCTTTTATGATTCTTTTACATGTATAATTTTAATCATATACTAGCCTCTGAACACGCACTCACGAACATTTTCAGAGGCTCTTCAATTTTTTTTATAAAGGCTAATAATTTGTATTTATTATAATTTGGGATACTACATTTTCCAATCGCAAAAAATTCCTTGGGGTGTGATGGATAAATTGTTTTACCCAAAAACACATATTACTCTTCACACTCCTAGAAATTTTTTGTGATTAAAAAATATAATATCTTAAATTATAATAAATGTAAATTATTAACCTTTACAAAAAAAAAAAAAAATAGAAGAGCTTTTGAACACACACGTGAGCGCGTGTTCAAAGGTTAGTACTTTATAACATGTTTGGATGAGTGGCGTCTAATTAAATTTATTAACCAAGACAGTGTTGGGTCCATTCCTAGAAGGAGAATAGTGACTTGAGGACACACAAGAATGTGTTGTCACAATCATATATGATTTTGCATTTGTTGGAAGTTACTCTGAATGTGACAAGGGATTGTAGATTCAAAACTAAACTGTATCAAACATGCTAGACTTTTTTAATTAATCAATATTAATCTCGTCCATTATTATCTACACCTGCACACCGAATGGTGCATTCTCAGAGTACTTTGCAGTTTGCACGTAATTTAGATCTAGGGCCTGACTGGGCCGTCACGCTTTGAAAATCTCTTTGCAATGGGCTTCAATCCAAAAATACAGCCCATCAATATGGGTTTATAGTTATTTAAAATACAAAATTTTAATACAATTCCACTTAATATATTTCTTTTCTTTTTTGAGAGATATCACGTACGGGATATAATACACACACATATATATATACACACAAAATTTTCATAAAATTAAAGATCAATAGTTATGATATCAATCAAAATTTTAAATTTCAAGTTTAAAATAAGTTTATAAATCGAATAATAAATAATATCAGATTGACACAAAATTTAATATACGTGTTAAAAACATAAAAAATATAAAATTTATAGGTTAGATTTTTTTTTTTTTTTTTTTGAAAGGAGAATATTCATTTAATTAGATAGATGAAAGATCATGATACAAAGCATCCATTGTTGGTGGGGGAGAGTCCTCCATCCAATACAAATCATCATCTAAAGTATTTCTAGCATATTGAGCTAAAACATGTGCTACAAGATTCCCTCCCCTCCTAATACAGCAAACACTAAACCATTGCAAACCCCTCATCAAGTGACGAATATCATCCACAACATTGCCAAATAGTGAAGTGTTTTCCACCGAAGACGAGATGGCATGAATAATATTATCGTTGTCACCCTCAATTATCATCCTTGAAAATCCAACATCCAAAGCAAATTCTAAGGCTCTTCGGCAAGCAAGCAATTCAACTTCATCACTTGTACACGCCTTCAGTCCACGAGCAGTCAGAGAAGCCATAACCTCTCCCTTTTCATTTCGAATAATTGCTCCATAACCTGATCTACCTGAATCCGTAAATATTGTTGCATCAAAGTTTAGTTTATACTCCTTTAGTGGTGGTGGTTGCCATATATATTCGCTGGTTTGCTACCTCATCTACACATTCAATTGTGTTTGGGCATGTTTGAAGTCTTCAATATATTCCTATGCCCGCTTATTCAACAACTTGGAATCTTCATGCATGAATGTGGATTATGTTGCCCTTGTACAAATCGAGCATTTGTCATCATGAATTATCCTTCTTCTAGTCAGATTCACTATTGTTGTTAGAATCTCATGGCAAGCTCTCCATGCAAATTCTTTGACTTTGTTTGGAAGCCAAAGCTTCCAGATTGCAACCCATACATTTTTTGCAGTACAGCCCCTAGATGTTCCAGCCCGATTCTTATCAATTAAGAGTCTTCTAGCCACATGATAAGTGGACTACAATGAATTAACCCCTTGAATTATGCAGCCAAAATACAGTATCAGCTACATTCCTTTGGCTCAATGGAATTTGGCATATTGCTTCAACTTCTTCCCTGTGAAATATTGCCATAATGTCCTCATATCTCCAAATATTCAACTCTGGATTGATCAGATCATACACCATCAAATCACCCCAATTTTCCTAAACCGAATTTAAGACTTTGTTTGTTGGGAAATTAGGCAGCCACCTATCCTTCAAGGCATTGATTGAAGTTCCATTACTAACCCTCCAACATTGACCGAATTGAAAAATAGGCTGTGCTGCCATCAAACTCGACCACACATAGGAGCAATTAGGTGATTTTTTCAAAATATATAGTTATGTTTTTTTTTTTTTAATTTGACTTATAGCCAAACTTTGTCTCAGTAATCTTAACAAGAGCTTATAGTGATATCACACTATTATTAAATTATGTTTACATAATTAGGAAAGGCATTTGGCTATACACTACAAGAATTTTGGTCTTTTGTGACCAATGTTTTAGCGACAATCAAAGAGTCGTCACTATTAGGCACACATTAGCTACGATAATATATGGTCATCACTAATAAATGTATAGGAGCGACGACACTAATGTAGTCGCTAATAAGTCGTCGCTAACATCATGGAGGGAATTTTATTTACTTTTGGAAAATGGAGAGAAACTTTTAGCAATGACAATAAAGTTTGTAGCGATGACATTTACATCTCTCAAATAAGGTTTATTTTAACGATGACATCTATCGTAGCTAATAATCATCTTTAGTGACTACCTTGTGTTTTGTCACAGATATGCGACCAAAAATATATAGTAAATATTATATATATATATATATATATATATATGCTTTGTTTATTAGCAATGACACATTGGTCGTCGCTATTAGAAGGCTATTAGTGACAATATAATTTTTCGTCTTAATAATCACCTTTTATCAACAACACAACATGTCATCGCAAATATATCTACCTAAATATAATGGAGGGGAAATTTTTCACTCTCAAAAAGTGGTAGGAATTATTGGAGGGAAGTAGATTATATATTAGCAACGAATTTGGTCGTCACTATAAGGGATCTTTTAAATTCCTTTAAAATATTTGAAATGATTAAAATACCATTATCCTCGTCTAAATGGCCAAAATACCCCCAAACTTATATAATGACCAAAATAACTTTGAAACCTCAAAAGTAATTTAAAATTCTCAAATCTGTTAAAAAAAATTAGACAAGGGAGGGCTTGTTGCTTCAAAATACTCTCAAATCATAATGTTACCCATTTGAAACTCGAAAACAATAAAATAACAAAAATTGAGAAAGTTCTAATTCCACTCAAAATACTAACTAATTTCCATAGTTATCAAAATGTGAATCATATCGTGAATCAATTTTTTATTTTTCTATATCATGTGTTATAAGAAAGGTATTAGTCAATATTTACCAAACTAATAAATTCATTATAAATATATAAAAGGCATATTCATTATTTATACTACTATTTAAGGGGTTTCTCCTGTTTGGATTCCTCATTTTTTTAGTTCAAAAATTCTCTTACACCCCTATGTTTAAGTAGAGACAAAACTAAAGAATAATCTGGTAAAAATGCAACTCTAACCCTCATTAATACATTACCCAAAATACCCTCATCATACCTACCTACAAGTTTTCAACTAATGGGGATAAATATGTAAATTAAAAATCTTACACTTTATTTTTTTTATTTTCTTTTTATTCAAGATCAAATTTCTACTCTAGCCTAATCTAAGTGTATATGTGTGTGAAACTCCTTCTTGGAGATTTGAACCCTGGCTCTTGCCCCCCACACCCCACAAGTATTTATACTTATGGAGTGACCACCATACCAAGAGTGCGCGGTAGTAAAAATCCTTCACTTTAAGACCCACAAACTCACATAGACTGCCAGTTTTTATCTCACTTTCTATCTCTCATTCTTCATTAGATTGAAGGCATTTAATTTAGCTCTACATCCTCCTTTATTTTTCTTCAGATTTAAGATATTTATTTTCAGAGGCTCCAACAACTTTTTAGATTCTATCTTTTCACGATGGCTTATTATCGTGGTTGACTTCGAGATTTTAAATAGGAGAGTTTGTGCTTGAATTGGTTTCTTGAAAAAAATATTGGTAAACTCCTTTTTTGAGTTTTATTTTGGAATTTACGGTATTTTATTAAGGGAATTAAGCTACTTGGATGAGAATTAAGACTGATTGGTTTTGCATTTATGTGTGTTGGAATTGGATAAGATTCGATTCAACAAGACTCTCTCTATTTATGTGTGCAAATACTTTTATATTATTCTTCTCTATTTTGGTCCAATAACTTAATATTTAATATAATTTTAGATTGCTAACACTTTTTCTAGTTTTTGGGTTATAGATTTGGTGAACAATTTGGGTACAAATGTGAGGTCTAGGACTAAGGAATTTATGGAGGCATTGTAGGCTGGAGCAAATGTGTGCATGATTGGTCAATTTGGTGTTGGGTTTTTAAGGGAATTAAGCTGCTTGAAGTGGTAATTTACTCTACTTTTTTTTTTCTAATGTAATTTACGCTACTTTTTTTTAGAGGGTATTATGTAAGCAAGTTTTTCCATGTAATTTATGTTATTTTTTAAAATGTAATTTATGCCACCTTTTTTTAGAGGGTATTATTATTATTATTATTATTATTATTATTATTATTATTATTATTATTATTATTATTATTATTATTATTATATATGATGTATCATGTTAATAGTTACCCAATTTAAGCCTCACATGAAGTGGTTGTTATCTAAGAAATTGTTGTAAACAAATTTCTTTTGTAACAAATTATATTTATCATTTGTATAATTCTATGTGAAATTCAATTTACATTTTTTTATAAGTATTAATTTACTACTCCATATAAAATGTACGTAACATTTTCTCAGTTTTAAGGGTAATTTTAACTCTTTTTAACTTTGAAATTTAAACTCTTTTTAACTTTTGTTATGGATGTATAGTAAGTGGCTAACCATTATTGATCCTTTTACCGTAAAATAAATATATTTGAAATTTAAACTCTTTTTCACTTTTGTTATGGATGTGTAATAAGTAGCTAACTTTTAGGATTAACACAGTACATGTAGTTTTTAAACTTTGAATTTGAAAAAAAAAAAACAAAAGGGGGGGTGGTCGGGTAGTTTTTAAACGTGGGATAGAAAGTGGGATTTTTTTTAAATAATACATGGATAGAGCATGGGATTTTTTTTAAACGTATAGTTTTTATTTTTTTTTTTGATAAACTTTTTAATAAGGATAGGGTCACACCAATTCCCCACCTTAATCTTTTAAACTTTCCTAAAATTTAGCCTTTTATTTTCTTTCCAAAATCAAATATGTTAGTGTCTAAATATAAGGATATGGATGGAGAAGTTATAGTAGTGGTTTTATAGTAGGAGTCTTTTTTTTTTTTCCCAAAATATGGAAGAAATTTTGTTAGGACATACGTTAATCATGTTAGGAACATATGTCAATTTAGAATTAGCTAATCCTTTGACAAAATGCACTTTACTTGTAATTGGATAGATTTAACATGTGTTTAATACTTCAAGGAACAAGAGTTCAAGTCCAAGTCCAAGTCCAAGTCTAAGTCCAAGTATTGATAAGCTATCTTTCGAGATTTATGAAAATCAGATTTTCAGTTCTGATTTCATTCCAATCCGTGTATACATGTTTAGACTTTCTTCTCTCACAACCCTAAACATATATAAGGATTATTTTAAGGGCTGTCAAAGGTGGCACAGTTGCACGAGTGTGGAGCAAAGTTTTGTTCATGCAAATTGTGACTGGAGACAGAATTTGCCCTAGTTTATCTTTCTCTTGAAAAAGCCTTTACGTTTGTACGTCGTTGGGTTTAGTGACCAATGAGCTTCGTGATCTTCATCGTGTTGATGAACTGAAGAACTTTGCAGCCAACATCTTTCTCAAGTTGGTGATTAAGTCGTGTACTAAGATTCGCGCATCTATTGATTAGTCACATACTGGAAGCCGTGCATTGAAAATGAGAGATTATCACTACAAAACAAGTCCAATTGTGTATTGGAGTAAGGGTTTAACTGTAGGTTGGTATAAGGTACTGAGATTTCTTTATTTGTAACTGCTTGTTATGATAATAGTGGATTCTCAGGAGTGGTGACCTTAAATTCACCCTGTAGGGTTTTGCCTTGGTGGTTTTCTTCATTCGTAAACAAATCACAATGTCAACTTTATTTTCCGCTGCATATTAATTTAGCTGGTGATTTGTTTGTGCTACCACCCATTTGGCATATTAATTGGATTAATTAATTAACTTGGCTAATTAATCAATTAATTCATCACAAGGGGTCAATAAATTCTTGGCCTATCAAATTTTAAAGAAAAAAAAAACATGAGATGTAAATTTTGCCTTTTATTTTCTTTCAAAATCAGATATGTCAGTGCCT
Source organism: Castanopsis chinensis (assembly GCA_032878915.1). Lineage (NCBI taxonomy): Eukaryota > Viridiplantae > Streptophyta > Magnoliopsida > Fagales > Fagaceae > Castanopsis > Castanopsis chinensis. The sequence continues at coordinate 16,269,403 of JAVQMG010000115.1, read as the reverse complement.
AAATATAAGGATATGGATGGGGAAGTTATAGTGGTGGTTCTATAGTAGGATTCTTTTTATTTCCAAAATGTGGAAGAGATTTAAAAGGAAAAAAAAAATGTGAGATGTTTTTTTTTTTACAAAAGAAAATAGTTTTTAAACATGGGATAGAAAGTGGGATTTTTTCATAATAGTACATGGATAGAACATGCAATTTTTTTAAACGAGTAGTTTTTCTTTTTTTGATAAACTTTTAAATAAGGATAGGGTCACACCAATTCCCCACCTTAATATTTTAAAATTTCCTAAATTTTAGCATTTTATTTTCTTTCAAAATCAGATATGTTAGTGCGTAAATATAAGCATATGGATGGAGAAGTTATAGTAGTGGTTTTATAGTAGGAGTCTTTTTTTTTTTTTTTTTTCCAAAATATGGAAGAGATTTAAAAGAAAAAAAGAAACGTGAGATGTTTTTTTACAAAAGAAAATAGTTTTTAAACATGGAATAATACTCATCACACCCTTAGGAATTTTTTTTTTTTTTTTTTTTGTGATTGGAAAATGTAGTAATCCTAAATTATAATAAATGCTTTAAATTAACCCTTACTCAAAAAATAAAAGAACCTCTAAGCATACTAGTAAATTCATAATATATTCAACTAATAACCAATTCAATCATCAATTATGTAACAAGATTTGCCAAAAGTAAGTAAATAAATCAAATTAAAATATATTTATAACATACATATTCAAATTAATTAAAATTAGAAGTGATAATACATGATATGTGAGCTAAAATAATAAATTTTTTCATCATTTTGCCTAATCAACTTTATCTAAGTCAATGTTAACATAATGGTCATCATCTTTCAAAATATTTCTTCATTAACATTTCCTAACAACTACTCCAATACCCAATAATCCACTGAAAACCTTCTCCCTGAACCTAATTTCACCAAGTTTAGTGATCTCGAGACCATCTATTACGTTTGACCAACTTTCACTAAACTTTAACTGCGTCTTTCTCTAAATCCAACCGTTTGATTTTGATCATAATTTACCAGAATTAACCTTTCATTACACTCTTCAAATCCAATGGTTAGATTTCAAATCTAAGTATGGCGCTTGATAGACATATGTTGTGTACTTGTATGGCTATGTTCTCTCAATTTGACCATCCAATTGATCTCAAATTTCACCAACATCAATATGTCACCATACTATTCAATCCCAATGATCAAGATTTGAATATGAATTTAACCAAGTTCGGTGGTTTTTGAACAATCTATTAAGTTTGACTGGGTTTTACCAACGTTAACTAAACTTTGACTACGCCTTTCTCTAAATCCAACCGTTTGATTTTAACCATAATTTACCATAATTAACCTTTCATTACACTCTTCAAATCCAATGGTTAGATTTCAAATCAAAGTTTGGCGTGTGATGGACATGTGTTGTGTACCTGTATTGCTATGTTCTCTCAATCTGACTACCCAATTGGTTTCAAATTTCACCAACACCAATAAGTCACCATACTTTTCAATCCCAATGATCAAGATTTGAATATGAATTTCACCAAGTCTAATGGTCTCGAGGCCATCTATTAAGTTTGATCGGGTTTGACCAACTTTAACTAAACTTTGACTAATCCTTTCTTTAATTCCAACCATTTGATTGTGATCATAATGTACTAAAATTAACCTTTCACTACACTCTTCGAATTCAATGGTTAGATTTCAAATCTAAGTGTGGCACATAATGAACGGACATGTGTTATGTACCTGTATGGCTATATTCTCTCAATCTGACCATTCAATTAGTCTCAAATTTTACCAACACCAATATGTCACCATACTCTTCAATCCCAATGATCAAGATTTGAATATGAATTTCACCAAGTCTAGTGGTTGCAGGTCCAGCTATTAAGTTTGATCGAATTTGACCAGCTTTAACTAAACTTTGACCACGCCTTTCTCTAAATCCAATCATTTGATTGAGACCATAATTTACCATAATTAAGCTTTCATTGCACTCTTCAAATCCAATGGTTAGAAATCAAATCTAAATATGGCACACGATGGGCATATGTTGTGTACTTGTATGGCTATGTTCTCTCAATCTGACCATCCAATTGGTATCAAATTTCACCAATACCAATATGTCACCACACTTTTCAATCCCAATGACCAAGATTTGAATATGAATTTTGCCAAGTCCAGTGGTCTCCAGACCGTCTGTTAAATTTGACTGAGTTTGACCAATTTTAACTAAACTTTGACCACGCCTTTCTCTAAATTCAACCATTTGATTATGACCAAAATTAACCTTTCATTGTACTCTTCGAATCCAACGATTAGATTTCAAATCTTAGTATGGCGTGTGATGGACATGTGTTGTGTACATATACGGCTATGTTCTCTCGATCTAACCATCCAATTGGTCTCAAATTTCACTAACACCAATATGTCATCATACTCTTCAGTCCTAATGACCAAAATTTGAATATGAATTTCACCAAGTCCAGTGGTCTCAAGACCATCTATTAAGTTTGACCGAGTTTGACTAATTTTAACTAAACTTTGACTGCGTCTTTCTCTAAATCCAACTGTTTGATTGTGACCATAATTTACTAGAATTAACCTTTCATTACACTCTTTGAATCCAACGATTTTTCAAATTTAAGTATGGCACGTGATGGATATGTGTTGTTTACCTATATGGCTATGTTTTCTCAATCTGACCATCCAATTGGTCTCAAATTTCACTAAAACCAATATGTCACCATACTCTTCAATCCCAATGATCAAGATTTGAATATGAATATCACCAAGTCCGGTGATCTTGGGACCATCTATTAAGTTTAACAGGGTTTGACCAATTTTAACTAAATTTGGACCGCGCCTTTCTCTAAATCTAATCGTTTGATTGTGACCATAATTTACCATAATTAAGCTTTCATTGCACTCTTCAAATACAATGGTTAGAATTCAAATCTAAGTATGGCACATGATGGGCATATGTTGTGTACTTGTATGATTATGTTTTCTCAATTTGACCATCCAATTGGTCTCAACTTTCACCAACACCAATATGTCACCATACTCTTCAAACCCAATGATCAAGTTTGACTGTGTTTGACCAACTTTAGTTAAATTTTGACCACGCCTTTCTCTAAATCCAACCATTTGATTGTGACCAAAATTAACCTTTCATTATTCTCTTCGAATCTAATGGTTAGATTTCGAATCTAAGTATGGTGTTTGATGGACATGTATTGTATACCTATATGGCTATGTTTTCTCAATCTGACCATCCAATTAGTCTCAAATTTCACCAACACCAATATGTCACCGTACTCTTCAGTCCTAATAATCTAGATTTGAATATAAATTTCACCATGTCTTGTGGCCTTGGGACGGTCTATTAAGCTTGACCGAGTTTGACTAAATTTCACTAAACTTTGACCATACCTTTCTCTAAATCAAACCATTTGCTTGTGACAATAATTTACAGGAATTAACCTTTCATTACACTTTTCAAATCTAGCCATTTTGGGAGTTTTTTTTTTTAATCTTTCTAGAGGTTTTAGGGACATTTGTTTTTGTCTTTATAGCGGTTTCAGAGTATGTTTGGTCATTTGAGAGGTTTCGGAAGTATTTTGGTCATTTTATAGTTTTCGAGGTATTTTTGTCATTTTAGAGGTTTCAAAGTATTTTTTTCTCATTCTAAAGGATTTGAGGGCTTTTTTTTTTTTTTTCATTTTGGTGATTTCAAGGGTATATTAATTAACTTAGAGTTTTTTTTAGGTATTTTGGTCATTTTGTGGTTTCATGGTATTTTTGCTAATTCTAGTGGTTTTAGAGGTATTTTGGTCATTTTACAAGTTAAGGGGTATTTTTTTTGTCATTTTAGAGATTTTGAGAGTATTTTAATCATTTTAGAGGTTTCAATGATATATTGGTCATTTTGTAGGCATAAGGGTATTTTAGTAATTTTCAAGGTTTAGGGGTATTTTTGTCATTTTCATGAATAAAATCACTTTTATTAGTATGAACGATTTTGTCAATGCTCAAATTATTATATCTCCACCAATAAAATTTATTAGTAAAAGAAAAAACCTTATTGTGACAAAGCATAATAGTTGTCACAATATTGTGTTTCAATGTAGGCAATGTAAGTCTCTCATAATATATGGCCTATTATGACAAACGAATGCCATAATAGATAGAGTTTCCGTCTTAATAACTCATAAGATGTAGTAAAAACAAAAAAAAAAAAACAAAAAACAAAAGAGCACTACCTCATGAGACATAAGTCTCTTATGATTTTCTCCATCTTTTCCCCTCAAAATTTTTTCCTTCTCACAAAATTTCCCAAAAAATTTTTCCCTCGCACTCTTTCAATTAGGATTTCATGAGCTCTCTCCCTCTAATTCTCACTCTCCCTCTCACAATACTCTCTCTTTCTCCCCTCACTCATCTTCTCTCTTTCTCCCCTTACTCATCTTTGATCTCTCCATCGGACCCACCAGCCACCCAATGCCACCCATTGCTACCACCACCATCGTCGCCCTCCATTCTCTTTGAATCAGCTCCCACCTACTGTGCTGGCCATCACAAGTCTGAACAAGTAACCCATCTCTCTTCCTCTTCCCTTTTGTTTGATTTTAAAGTTATATTGTTTAGTGAAATGGGTATCTTGTTTTGTTGTTGCTAAAAAGTGAGGGATTTGAGATGATAGTGAAGGTGTTTGATGGTTGTTCTCAGTGAATTTTTTGCATGTGTTATTCGTTGCAAACTTTTAATTTGAAATATTTTCCATAAATTGCAGTTGTTATTTTCAACATCTTAACTATTAATGGTTGTTGTTCGTTGGTTTGAAAATTTGAAAGCTTAAAGAGTTGAAATCTATGCTCAATTGTCCATTATAATGGGAGGGATAGAAAAGAAAGATTTAGATTGATGCTTTTAAATTGATTTGGAACTTGCCGACTTGGTTTCTCCCCTAACCATATAGAAATTGAGTTCAATACATTTTCAACTATTCAAAAAGGAACACGGCCACGGTGGTGGTGGTTGGACCTTTGAAACATGTAGTCCAAACTCCAACCAAGAGAGACTCACTCACGCTAGTGCTCTATGAACAATAGTGAAAAAGGAAAATTCATTCATATATATTAAAAAAAAAAGCGGGACACACACTTATTAGACGTTAGTGCATCTCTAATGACAGCAATGGTGGCTAAATGGCCCACATCTCAGATTTTGCTATTCCACCCTCATCACAAACCCACTTTTTTTCCCATACCCAATATATTCATAGAGATTGTTTTAAAAAACAAAATACAAAAACAATAGAGATTTAGTTTGACACTGTTGAAACATTCTTTAGTCAAGTCATATATTATGACTAAAAAAAGCTTTGAAGCTGCTGGCCTATTTGTGGTTATTGCCCTTTTTGGGAATTCTTTCATAGAAAAATTATAATAGTTTGTAGAAAATATGAATGTCTCTTAGAATAATTTTTTGTTTTGATTTTATTTCTTAAAATAATGTTTCTATGTTATATTAGTGGTGTGAATTCAACTCACCAATCCGACCAATTCAGTCAGTGCTTGAGATCTTCCTCAAACGTTATTTTTTTTTGTTCTTGTTTTTGTTTTTTTGAGAACAAAGTCATCCTTAAACTCAAAGCTTGACTTAGATTTATTAGTAGATTTTTTTGTAATGCTTAACTTGCTGCAGCATTACAGAAACAATCTCTGTGAGAGTGAGTCATGTTCAATGCTTAGGATCCAATTGCTTTCAATAATATGCGAATTTTGTTGAAATTTAGAATTAGATTGATTCCACATTGACCATCTTTCTTGCAGGGTTTAACAATTGTTACTCATGTTCTTAGAGAAGGTGGAAAGTTTATTGCAAAAATATTTTGCGGGAAAGATACAACTCATACAATTCTTCTTTACTGTTAGGTAAATCAAATGCTTGTGGAAATTCTCAATATCAATACTTATGTTCCTGTGATATGATACAGCTGTATACTTATCCCAAAAAAAGAAGTTCCTGTGATATGATACAACTGTCTTTATCCAAAATTATATTATGAGGTTTAGGGGGAAAGAGTGTGTTATCCTTTTTTCCATTCAATTTTACCCTCATTGTCAAATATGTTAGATTTTACCAAGTGTTCATAGTATTGGTAGATCATGCTTTTTTGAAAATTTGAAAATAAGCCAGGAATAAGGACCTCCTTGAATACAATTCTCAAGTTGATTTTATATATATTGATCAGGGCTAATCTTGGAGTGCACTACTTAATAATCTTTCAATCAGTGGGTACCTACTTATGGTAGGTCTGAGGAATTTATGTTGAGTTTTTCTACTTGTGGTGCAATTTTACTGCAAATTTGGCCAAGACATTACAGAGTTTTAATACAAGTAGATATTTGTTAAGGTGTGATTTATATGAAACATATGGTTGGGAGGTAAATCATCTAAAAACTAAAATGTTAATAATTTTGAACACAAATATCTTTTGATATGTTCTTTGTTATGATTGTAATGATTGTTAATTTGGACCTATTTCTTTTGAAGAATGAGTCTTGATGCAAATTATGTTTTGTTAAACACATAAAGCTTTCATATCTTCTTAGCTATGGTATTTTGAAAAATATAAATGTTAAAATTTTACTTGGATGTTAAAACTATTTAGTAAGCATTTTTGTCATCTATTTTTGTTAACATTTACATTGGTTTATACTCTTTATTTCAGGTCAACATGTCGCATCCCTTGGGCTATAGATGATGTCGAGGGGAGATATATTTCATTGTAACAAATTTCAGCTTGGTTGCATATCTTCATGAGAAATTCATTATCATTTGATTAGTATTTGAGTGAATAGCTTGGAACTTATATTATGTATATGATATTGAACTTGGGTATTATTTTCCCTTATTAGTAGTTATTGATTGAGCAGTTGTAATGCTTATAAAGTATTTGTCATTGAAAATTTGTGATATGTATAGGATTGTGGTTTATTATTTCCAATTAGGTACCCATACAAAATTTAGAATATAAATTTTAAAGAAAAATCCTAAAAAATGTAAAATGTTATTAGCGACGACAATGTCGTCGCTAATATTTTATTATATCATTAGTGACAACAAACAATATTATCACTAATATGCAATTTTTTGCAGTGTTACTAATACCATACTGTACCGGCCAGTGCACTGGTACAACTACACTCCTATTTCGTACCGGAAAAAATACCGGCCGTACAAGACATTGTGTGTGTGTGTGTGTGTGTTTTTTTTTTTTTTTTTTTTTTTGTAATTGTGACAGTTTTTTAAGGGCGGGATGATAATTTCAACTCCTAATCTAACCCTAAACACTACCCAAGCCGCACCCTAAACACTGCTGATATTATTTGTTTTCTTTGTATGTAATGAACAATTAAGTTTTTTGTTTTTTATACTGTGTTTTTCTTTCTTTGTATGCAATGAACAATTGAAGTAATGTTTTATGGTAAACAGGGATTTTTGAGGTAATGTTTTATTGTAAATAGAGATTTTGTGTGTGTGTGTGTGTGTGTGTATGTTTATATATATTAAATATATAAAATAACGGTAAACCCAAAACAGTATACCAGTATTAACCGGTATCCGAAATATATTATACCGGTGGCTAAAATATACAGCCTCTGGTACGGTATTGACTTCCTTGATTTTTAGTGATGACATGTTTGTGATCACTAATATATCATTATCTGTGACGACAGCAAGCATTGTCACTAGTAATGACATATTAGCGACAGAAAAAAAATGTCGTTAATAATAATCTACTAGCAACAACAACAAAATTCGTCACTACTAATGAGCTAGTAGTGATGACATTTCGTCTTGAGTTCTTGAGTTATTTATGACGACAATTGTCATTATTAGCGACAATTTTGTCATCGTTAATAGTATTGTATTTGCAACGACATTAATATCGTCACTAAAAATCTTTTTTATTACGATTTTTGTTTGACGAAAGTTAGCAACAACATTTATCGTTGCCAATATAATTAGCGACGATATTTAAAGCATTAGTATTGTATTTGGGACTTAGAGCCACACTTTGTCTCAGTAATCATAACAAGAACTTATAGTGATATCACACTGTTATTAAATTATGTTTACATAATTAGGAAAAGCATTTGGCTATATGGGCTCTGGGATTTTTTTACAACCCTTTTTTGTTTGGGTCACCAGTTACAATGGACAAGTAAAACTATAATAGGAGAAGTTTAGATGAAGGCTAAATTAGGCCTTACAGCTTATAGATAACAGAAATATTAAGCAAGGCTACCCAAAGATCAGACTGGAAGAAGCACTTCCATTAAGTCAGCACAGGGAGAATTTACTAATTAAGTCAATTAATTAAAGGATTTTGTTAATAAAAAAAATCACAATCGATCAGGTTCGATTGGTTAAATCATGAATCAATCTTATTATTTACCGTCCAAAGACTCCAAACCCCTTTGATTTATTAAGATAATTGAATCAAATTAAACTATTTAATTCATTGGATTTGGTTGAATCAAACTCAATCAGTAAGTATGTAAAACTAGTTTATCAACTCAGTCAATTTTTCTAGGATAAAAATTCACATTTATTTTTTTAAATACTCAATAAGTTTTGATATTACTAATCTAAATATAGCATTTAGATTATCTAATATATATATATACACGTCAAATTGATAAGTACATGAAATTCTTTCATACTATCATTTTTATTTCAATTGTTCATAATAAATTTATTTAGAATCAAACATTGAGGCAAATTCCAATAAGCTAGTGAATGACCATCTTTCCCATGCACTTACTGGTTTATTCTAAAACATTGACCCATTATTGTAATATTTTAGGACTAAAAAAATAAAAATCTTACAATACTTATGATGGACAATGTTTCTACTTTCTACGATGCCTTTATAATCCAACTTCACTCTTTAATTTTTTTTATTTTTTTTTTCTCATAGAAGTCTAGAAACATTTTCTCATTTAAAAAATATATCAGATCGATTATGATGGTCGTGTTGGTGCTAAATCTGAATGACAAGAAAATCATGAACTGAAAGATGTGAACAAAACAATTGTCTATTTAGCAGTTGTCCTAGTAGATGCAAATAAGCAAATGTCTAATTAGAGAATCAGGCAAATTATTTTTGACTAATTTGAAGGACCTGAATATTATACAACAGGTCGTTATGAATTATTTGGACATTAAGTAAGCATATTGAATATGTGTGAATCACGTTTTTGAAATCCTTTATTTAGCTTTTGAGTGATCGGTTTGCTCACCCTTTAATATCGAGTAATTTATAAGGGCATTTTCTGATTCTTACTCGCTAGTCCCACCTCATTATACTAACATACGAAAGTGTAAAACTTAAAACCCATCTCTCTCTCTCTCTCTCTCTCTCTCTCTCTCTCTCTAAGAAAAACAAATAATTGCACACGTCCTGATTATCATGAGATTATTGATCAAAACGAAAGAAAAACGCATCATTAGGCTAAATTTAGCTTGTTAAACAACTTGAGATTTGAATATGCTTTATTGTCAATATGTGGATGACACATCCTCTAGGACTCTATTTAGTAAAATCCAGTTTGATATAATAATCTTATAAATAAATAAAATAATTAAGCGTGTACGGTATGTATTATTCCATATATACAAATGCAAATGAGGATATAAGTCATAGATAGTATACTATATATATACCGATAATAGTTAATGCAAACTATGAAGTTCCAAGAAAAAAGAAACTACATAATTATGATTCCCTTGATCGTATTGATTGGATTATATGATTGTGTGGGAGTGTTGTGTGGTAGTAATATGTTGAATCCAATGGGAATGTATTAGATTGATCTAGATTATACAAACGAGTATGTGAATTTCTAGTTGCAAGTAATCTTTTTCCTACTATAAATCCATAATAAATGTATTACAGACACACAAAAACTATTGCAAAATTGAAACTGAGATAGAAATAATGTATAAATGAAATTTAATGGGAGAATGAAGCTCAAAAGCTAAGAGTTCATAACACCACCGGTTTCTATGACCTGCAAGAAACAATAAAACAACAAATTCAACCAAATGATCTTTATTTCTTTTATTGGTAAATTATTATTTCATGCGCCCAAAGTCATATCGTTAGTGCAATATATTATATGATTTACTCATCAAAAAAAATATATTATATGATTTTTAACAAAAATTTTCCTGTCCCTTCTGACCTGTCTTATTCCATTAAAAAAAATTGAATAAAGCTATGGAATTTATCTTTTTGGTTATTGATTCCAAGGCTTCTTTTACTTTTATTTCTGTACTATCAAACTGTACCATTTCATTTTCAATGGCATCATGTACCAAATGAACATGAGGGGGCATATATACTGATAATTACAGATAAATTGAAAGTTGAAATTTCAACATTACTCTTAAGAAAGAAGATAATTACAGATGAAATGTTCATATGATAAAGTTCTAATGTAACATTTCCCCAAAAATCAAACATTAGAATAACTCCAATATTCAGTTTAAGAAGAATTGCTAGTAAACGTATATTTTTTTTGAATAATATTGTTAGGGACACAATATTCTTGTTGTTTCACTTGTTTTGATTAGAATAACACTACTTTCTCGTGAGTCCACTAGTAATACTATTTAATTGTACACTAATTGCAAATTTACAATAAGCCATATCAACATGAAAAATGCTGTGTACTTAAATTTTTTGATATATTCTGATAAAAAAGAGATTTTCATTTAGTCACCTAGGCTAACAAGGAAGATCCTAAACGTTTCCTCAAAAAAACAAAAGGAAGATCCTAAACGGCTCCTAAAGCAACTATCTAGTGAAGTTTCATGAGTTGTAGAGAAGAATAAAGCTTCAAAAATGGCAATAATAGAGCTTCTCTAGTTCTGGCCGCAAATTAATTCCCTCAATTATTATTTGTTTAACAAACCAGAGCCAAATGTCTAAAAGCAAAAAACAAAACTCATAATTCATGCATGGAAATATGGCATGTCACCATCAGCTACACCTTTTCGTCTCATATATAAATAAGCACCCAATACCAAGAGTCATGCCAAGCTCTTTTGTTGATCCTCAACAACCACCTCTCCATCCTTAGAATCCAAAAGGGCTTCACATCAAGAATGGCAACCATTCATGCTGTTCATTTAGCTTTTGTTTTCGGCCTCCTTGGTACCTACCTTTATTTTCTCTCCTTCATTAATTACCAAACTTTACTGAATTCAGTTATATATACTATTATTCTCTAATGCTATTCTCTGTTCCTCATCCTATACAGGTAATATTGTGTCCTTCCTCGTATACCTAGCACCACTGTAAGCTCTCTCTCTCTCTCTCATATTTAAGCTTATATTAAGTTGCATTTACATCATTGTTTTTTAATCCTTCATTACCTTTTGCTTGTTAGGCCAACTTTTTCTAGGATATGCAAGAAAAAATCAACAGAGGGGTTCCAATCACTGCCCTATTCAGTAGCACTATTTAGTGCAATGTTAACCCTTTACTATGGATACTTAAAGAACCGGGCTATTATGCTAATCACCATCAATTCCATTGGGAGTGCCATTGAGTCCATATACCTTATCATATTCATGATGTATGCACCCGGGAGAGCTAGGGTACTATTTCTTACTCTTAACATGTTTTCATATATGATAATCATGTTGTTTTTATTATAGGTTTATGACATAGGATTTGTTTCTCTCTCTACAGATTTATACTGCAAAATTGCTTGCCTTTTTTAACCTAGGACTTTTTGGGATGATTGTGCTTTGCACCTCCCTGCTAATTAAACAAAGTTATTTGAGGCTCACAGTTGTTGGATGGATGTGTGCAATCTTTTCAGTCTGTGTTTTTGCTGCTCCTCTTAGTATCATGGTAAATTTCTTGCACAAATACAAATTATATATGTTCTGCTTTAAAAATTCCGTTAACTTCACCATTTGTTGTGCTTTTTTTTTATTTTTTTGTCTATTGTATGTGTTTTTCAGAGACAGGTTATAAAAACAAAGAGTGTGGAATTCATGCCCTTTTCACTGTCATTTTTCTTGACGATTTGTGCTACAATGTGGTTCTCCTATGGTTTATTGATAGATGATTTCTTTGTTGCGGTAAAGCGCCTTAGCTAGTTTATTGATAGATGATTTCTTTATTCTTTTCCTTAGTTTCTTTGCTGAGAAATCATTAATTTGTTTCTTCTTGTTTTGTGTTATTAGACACCAAACATACTAGGCTTCACATTCGGAATTGCTCAGATGATACTGTACATCATTTACAACGATAAAAAGAACGTTGTGTTGCCAGAATTTAAGGTTGAAGATGCACCAAATGGCACCATAACAAGCATCCAATTGAGCACAACCGAGACACCAGGGAAACTCAATTTAAATGTGTGAGTACCCACAATGAAGTGAACAAGACATGTTTGCCAAAATGAAATTTAATACAAAATCTATGATTGACAAAAGCTAAAAAGAAAGCTTCTACTTGGTTCTAGAGGAGTGGTTTGGCAAAAGAAAAACGCAAAACGTTTTAGTTGTTTCTGTTTTTTGGGTCAGGTTCTTGTTGTTTCTTACAGACCTTCATTATTGGTGTTGTCCAACTTACAACTTACTAGTATTCAATAAATCAGTTTCTAAGGATTCTGTCAGCTATTTCAAACAACTATTAATTATAAAATTAAGTATAACTTCCTAGTCCAATGGCTTTCTCCATCTCTTACTAGATTTTCAAGTTCAAAATTGATCAAAGTGTGTCTGTCTAAGATTTCTCGACTCACTGTCACGTTTTAATGAAGTATATATATCCTCGTACTTAAATTTGATTATGTGTATGCGGCAATGAAAATTATGAAATACAAGAGGAAAAGAACCTACTTTAATAATATAAATGCAAAACTAAATTCTTTTGAAGTGTGGAATCAGCTGTACAGATATTGTTTATTCTTTACTTTGTAATTGATTCTCGAGGTATGAAATTTGCTTATTCATAAACTTTTTTTTTTTTTTAATGAAATCTTTTCTAGTGAAATCTAAATGGACTATTACATTATTGTCCATTTGCTACCAAAGAAAAAAAAAAAAAAACAAATGGAATTGAGTGGGTAATGAAATAAATTATATATAACGGACACTTCATACGTTTTCCTTTTACTTCAAATACTTTTATGTGATTTTAATTTACATATATTACTTTAGGGATATGAAGATAATTACGCACACTGCCTTAATGATCCATTTCAATTAATAATTTTACAATTTATTGTCAGATTAGCTTTGACACATCACTCATTTTATGCCAACTATAGTAACAAACTACATCACCCATATGCTTGGACCCAAAAAAGACAAAACAAAGCCATAGCAAACCATGGCATTCGGGAACCCAAAAAAAAGGCTAAAATATATTTTGGCCGATACTTTTTGATGTTTTCATTTTATCCCTTAACGTTTTAAAAGTTTCATTTTCACCCTTAACATATGGTTCAATTTCTTAAAGGCCCTACATTAAATGGGTTACATATCAAGGTCCTTCTGGCACTTAACAATGAAACTACTAATGGTAATAGATATGGATAACAAGATTTTTTTGAAAACAAAACCAAATTTTTAAGGGAGAAATTGAAACTTTTAAAATGTAAAGAATCAAAATAAATAAATAAAAATCCAATTGTTAAGGCGTAAAAAGGCTCAAAAATGTATTTTGGTTTATATAATTATTGTTCCTTATATCCTTGCACCTTTTTTTTTCATTTTTGGTAAATTTCCCATCCAAACTTACCATGTATTTAAGAAATCAACAGCAATATGTATTTTGTTCATATCTAACTTATATGTGAAACGGTTCTACCAAAATAGCATATAACTTCAACCAAAAAAAAAAAAATTCAAAATTATTGGCATGATTGGCTAAATCGATGTGAACTTCATGGTCATGATTGGCTAGTTGCTTTGATCCCTTTCTTAACCAAGTTATATTCTTTACAGAATCTAGTTGCTTCATCCAGCCTTGTGTTTAATTATTTGCATGAGGTAGCCAGGGGCGGCCTAACAAACTTTGAAGCCTAAGGCGATATGTTTAAATGGGGCCTTTTGTTATTAATTAAATAATATTTAACTCGTTTTCAATATCATAATTTTTATATAACAAAAATGCATTCTTTTTAGCTTAAAGTTATAAAATTGGTTGTAACTTGAAGTTTAACAACAAAATTTATTGTAACTTAAAGTTATAAACTTATTCAATAAAATAAATATTACAACATATTTTGAAAATCTAACAGTTGAATTACATGTTCTTTACGCTCTAAATACACATCTTAATCTTTGTATCAATTGGATATTATTTACTCTATAATTCATAAGCTTATATTTTGTGCATAATTTTAAATTATAAAAACTTGCAATTTATAAAATTTATTGATGACATAGCTATTAGTCTTTAATTTTCTTGAAATTTTGCAAGCATGGAGGAAATAAGAAAAAATGAAATATAATGGTGAATTTGTCAAAATTCACATCCAATAAAAAAATATTAAGTAAGTTTGTAACCTAAGGCTACAACTAATTTTATAGCTAAACTTTGTCCTTCTTTTTATCTTATAATTTTTTTTTTTTTGGAAGAAATGCTAAAACTATAAGAAATTTTACTAAATAAACTTACAAAAATTGTAGCAATAAATGTGATTAATGACACTTCAAAAAGATAATAAACAAGTACTTGAATGAATGATGTTAAGGATATTATAAATTTTATAACGTGATACTTATAAAGATGTATCACTAAGGGGGTGTTTGGCAGCTTTGTTTAAATTTTATTTTCACACACTTTTTCACCCACACATTTATCAAAAACACACAAACAACATAACTTAAACTACTCTCCCAAACACCCCCTAAGTAATTTAAAAATGCATTTAATAGGTTGTTAACGTTTACAAACATATATATATATATATATATATATATATAATAACTGAAGCAGAGAGAAACTCCAATTGGAATTCTAAATTAGAATTCTAATCTATTATTATGCCACGTATCAATGTAAATATAAAATTAGAGTCTAATTTGTAATTCTGATGTGCTTCTTTTTTTTTTCCACACCCTTGTATTTTTAGGTCACCTCCCTTTTCCACATCCACGTATTTTCAGGTTAACCTCCCTTTCTTTTAGGTTCACCTCCTTTTTCTACATGGAATTTCAAAAGAATCTCTTGGTATCAATGATGCATGTATTTGGGTATTTTTGTATCTTATATAAGAAGAGGTTCTCCAAATATTCTAATTGTACTTGTCTTTACAATTTTCATCGTCCTGGTTTATACTTTACAAAACGAATTTCAACCGTTCCTAAGGTTTGATTACTGCTTTCTTTCATCTACCTATACTGTCATTCCTTTTTGTGTAAATTTTTTATTGTTTAATTATATAATTTTGTGGTTTTCCTATGATTGATGTTATATGTTTATTATCTTTCATCTGTCTATACTTTCTTTCCTTTTTGTCAATAATTTTTATTGTTTAATTATAAAATTGTTTTGTTTTCCTATCATTGATATTTGCATATCTCTTTTCTTTTTTATAACACGTTATCAGCACAAGTCTCTACCCAATCTATATATATATATAATAAGTGAAACAGAGAGAAACTCCAATTAGAATTCTAAATTAGAATTCTAATCTATTGTTGTGTCACGTGTCAATGTAAATATAAAATTGGAGTCTAATTTGTAATTCCGATGTGCTTCTTTTTTTCTTTTTCTTTTTCACACCCGTGTATTTTTAGGGTCACCTCTCTTTTTTCAAGTTCACCTCCCTTTTCCACATCTACGTATTTTCAAGTTCACCTCCCTTTCTTTCAGGTTCACCTCCCTTTTCCACACCCCCACGTATTTTCAGGTTCATCTCCCTTTTCCACACCCATGTATTTTCAGATTCACCTCCCTTTTCCACATGGAATTTCAAAAGAATCTCTTGGTATCAATGATACATGTATTTGGGTATTTTTGTATCTTATATAAGAAGAAGTTCTCCAAATATTCTAATTGCACTTGTCTTCAGTGTAAGTTTTCTTTTAAGGAATTAGTATTTATCCTATTTGTTTGTCTTTACGCTTTATGCTCATAATTTTAGTGATTTTTAATTGCTAAATTTTTTTTAATGAGATTCATGTTGTTCTATTGTTATATATTGTTATGAAATGCATATTATGAGATTCACATTTAATTGATTAAAATATTTTTTAAAAAAATGGTTTGTGATAAAGTAACTTAATCATAGTTATATGTACCGTGAATGAATCAACCTTGAACATATATGTCTATGTAGCATTCTTTCATTAGAATTTTGTATGATAAAAATATTTGTTAAAAAATTACATAATACTAAGTTTTATTAAACATGAATAAACTAAGTCTTTTAAACATAACTAAACTCATAATTAATAAATAAATAAATAAAAAACAAAACCAATAGTATCACTTAAATAATAAAATGCAATATATTTTTTGGTTTATTAAATTATATTCATTCCCGTGTGGTAGCATGGGTTACATACTAGTTATATTAATTGTCACATCAATTTGTATAAAGGTTTTAAAGTAAAATGTATAGTATTTATAATATTTTCCTATCTAAATTATTTCTTGTAATTATGACACATATTTGTAAGCCCTATGTATTTAAAGTTGTATTATCTCTAGCATTACTCAATTCTTTGTACTTCTTAAAAGTAGAAGAAAAATGTAAAACTAATTTTTTTTTCCTATATCTCAAAATAAAAAATCTAAAAAATATATAAATTTCAATTTTTGCCCCAAAATTTAGGGGCCTTTCTCTAATAGGGGCCCTAGGCGATTGCTTAAGTGGCTTAAGTCTAGGGCCGGCCCTGGAGATAGCCGAATAAAAGAAAGAAAAAATTGTTCGACTTTCTTCATATATCAATCAATTATCAATCCCACGTTGGAATTCCTTCGAGTTTAAGAGGATTTACTTGGATCCCCACTAGATTATAAGGGAAAAGCAAAATTAAGGAATGTACCTTGATTGGCAAATTAGGTCTCACTATCCATTCACACTAGGCATGCCCCCATACAATACTATACTTTTTTTTTGTATCGCAAAAACTTGAAAGTTATTATGTTAGGGTCACTGTATTGAGTCTTTCAAATGCGTAACTATATTGAATTTAATTTGTCTTAACAAGATAACATTGTTTGTGTTGTATTATTATATACGTATCTTGTATGTGCCATTTAATCCTAGCTAAAAGAATTATACAAATACGCAACGTGAACATCTTCTATTTTAACAAAGCTATTATTTGGAGAATATTAATTATCGATTTCAAGATTGCAATTTTCTTGTGTGGCACAAACACAAATTTTAGGTAGCTGATCTAAAATTAGTTGTATCTAGCAACAACAACAAAAAAATGCTCTATATTTTGCAATTTCCCACAAATTATTTTGTCCTTAGCTTCCTCCATATTTTGTTTGTTCCTTTGCATAATTCGTTAGCAAGTGAGGTATTGTACTACAAGTTGTGCAATTTTGAAAATCTATGCTATAAGATGTACAGAAGTTTTTTAAAAAATTACTCTACAGTTTGTTTGGTGAATAAAACAATCTATGCATAAACTCATCAAATTATATCGTTTGAATTTAAGTCATAGTATAGTGAAAAAAGCCTCTCATTCAAGTCATTTGGTAAACATAGTTGTAAAAATCTATATATGTTGCAAGTTATTTGGAAGAAAAAGAAATTATTCGCTTGCAAATAATTCATTGAGTAAAAAAAAAAAAAATCTATGAATTAAATTAAGTCATTACATAGAATAAGTACCACAAAATTTTCTTGTTATAGATGCTATAAAATAATAATAGTTGTGGGGGCAGAAGTATCAAAACACGTATTTGAGCCTTGGGCCTGATCCGAGATGGTCAACTTGTCCAAGGATTCCAGGACAGTGACAAGAGCACCGAACTTGAAGGCCCATAAGCCCACTGTTGGGTCATAGGCTATTGAGAATGGTCCGAGGAGGGAGGCCTCCTCGGCCAACTGAAACGAGGGTCATAAGGCACACCATGATGCCTAGGGAGGAACTCGTAAAGCTCAACAAGCAAAGCTACGCTCCAGCGGATTACAAAAGGGGAGAACAAGTGGGAAGCCCCTGCAAAAAACTGCTGCCACCGCATTAAAGACTTTACACCTACCCCTCTAGCCGCATTAATGAAGAAATGACATCTGAGAGGACGGTGGTCAGCCTTATGGCCATTGGGGGAAGATTTCAAGAGGGAGGTGGATGGGAAAGACATCTGCAATGATGACTCCATGAAGGGAAGCACAAAGGGGAGGAATATAAATAGAGAAGGGAAGGACATTGTAAAGGGGATGACTTTTGTAAACTTTTTCTAAAAGAACAAGAGAAACTAATACAAAACATTCTCGGCTCATATCCGAGGAGAGCCTGCGCTGTACCAAAATCTCATTGCATGTAATCGTGGATTTAGCCCAACACCGTTGCTTTCCATCGTCTTAAGAAACCTGGGTCTCAAGCCACCCTCTACAAATTTTATTGTTTGAGGCTGTTTGGGCCTATCCCCATCACGTATTTGGGTCAAGACTCGATTTGTGTCCTTACAATAGTAATTAAGACAAATTATATTTTAAATCTTAAAATAAATTAAATTATACAATTCTAAAAGTTTAAGTTAAAGTGTTGAACCCTTAAAATATAAAACTACTATAAATTAAACCATACAATTTTGTGAATTTCAAGTTGAACTCAGGATTTTAAGAAACGTATCAATCTAATTAAACCCTAGGATACAAAATTTTCTTGTTATAGATGCTATAAATAATAATAGTAATTAAGACAAATTATATTTTAAATCGTAAAATAAATTAAATCATACAATTCTAAAAGTTTAAGTTAAAGTGTTGAACTCTTAAGATATAAAACTACTATAAATTAAACCATACAGTTTTGCGAATTTCAAGTTGAATTCGGGATTTTAAAAACCATATCAATTTACATGGATGTTGTAAGGACACGATTTTTAGACCAAGCCCAAAATGTACGGGATCATGGCCCAATGAACCCAGTACAATAAATTTGTAGATAATGGGTAGAAGAACTAGGCTTTAGTGAATGGGATAACAGTTATAACAAGTTTCCAACACAATTAAACAGAATTGAACCAATTTTGTACAAAAAAGTTTGTCCTCAGCACAATCCGAGGAGACCTGTTCTGGTATATATTGGATGACAATGGTTACAAGAGTTGTTAAGATTGCTACAGTGCTTTCTCTTCCCCTTTCCCCCCCCCCCCTTCCCCCTCCTTTCATGAAGGGCCTCTTCCATTATATAGTTCCTTTTGGACAATCTTAATCCTACACTTGTTGATCTTTTAAGCCACCACTTGAGTGCTTGTCCCATCAAACACCCTTTCTGGCCTTCTTTGAGTTTATGGTTGCCGAGGCAATACTATTCAGGGGTCTTTTCCACATAAATGCAGTCAGAAAATTAGCTGCAGGGCACTCAGTGCAATGTAGCAGCTTTCCCTTAGATATTTTTGAGTCCTTATCCTTCTCGTACATTCATGATGCTAGTCCATATCATTAGAACTTCCTGAAAGGTCACTTTGATAATTAGGATCCATACCAAATCTACGTTTAGTTTATTCGAGGAGATATTCCTCCTCAAACTCGAACTACTCACTATCTCGGCCAAAACCCCATGCTCTCTGCCAAAACCTAAGAGCCAATTGTATGATCTGGGCTCGTGACCCCACAATAGCCCCTCAAAACTTCGGTTTTTTCCTCTCATCTAAGGAAAAAAGTGGGGTTTTGATTCTATAAGAGTTAATTCTACTTGATACTTTGGTTTATACCCGTGGGAGTGCCGTTTTTCGTACCCCATACTTGTACTGTACATTGCTCTTTTCAGAGCTACCAATCTGAGGAGTTGGTCATAATCTTGGCTCCGTCTTGACACTTAGTGAGAAACAAATAGATATCATGGAACGTTACTCTCCCCAAAGTACGTAGTCTGAGGAGTCATGCACAACTAAGGTTCTGTTTGAATACCTTTGGGAAAAATGTCATGTGTGTTATTTCCTCAAAGCATGTTGTCCAAGGACTCAAGCATGTCTAAGGTTCTATTTAACACTTAGCAAGAGGTTCGAGGGACCCGACATAGCTAAGGCTCTTCTTAGCAAGAGGTCCGAGGGACCCGACATAACTAAGGCTCTGTTTAACACTTAGTAGGAGGTCCGAAGAACCCAACATAGCTAAGGTTCTTCTTAGCAGGAGGTCCGAGGGACCCGACATAGCTAAGGCTCTGTTTAACACTTAGCAGGAGGTCTGAGGGACCTGACATAATTAAGGTTCTTCTTAGCATGAGGTCTGAGGGACCCAACATAGCTAAGGCTCTGTTTAACCACTTCTAAAGTGCCAGTGTGTGTTAATTTCTCCAAAGCAGGAGATCCGAGGACCTGGCATAGCTAAGGTTCTATTTAACCATTTCTAAAGATGCCAATGTGTGTTAATTTTCCCAAAACAAGAGGTTCAAGAACCCGGCTTAGCTAAGGTTCTGTTTAACCACTTCTAAAGATTAAAAGATATCAATATATACCTTCCAGAACTATCCCCGCTATAGAGCCCCTTTGATTTGTTGCGCCATCAACATATACCTTCTAGAATAAAGGTTCTTGCAGGGAGATTGTGCCAACCAATTTTCTAACCATGCTCCTTGTTGCTGCCACTACCTCTAATGGAGGTTCAGCGAACTCGGCCACCAAATTCGTGAGAACCTAGCCCTTGACAGAGGTATAAGACATGTACTTGATGTCAAAAGCCCCCAGAACTGTGTCCCATTTAGCAACCATCCCCGTGTGATCAGTACTTGGCCACCATAAAGGCTTTCCCTGGAGACCCTTGCTGATGGGGACTTAATCCCACCACAATTAACCGTTGCACTCACTATCACACAAGCTCTTCCCACAGACGGCGTCAATTGTAAGGACAGGATTTTCAGACCTAGCCCAAAATGTATGGGATCATGGCCTAGTGAACCCAGTACAATAAATTTGTAGAGAGTGGGTAGAAGAACTAGGCTTTAATGAATGGGATAACAGTTATAACAAGTTTCTAAGACAATCAAACAGAATTGAACCAATTTTGTACAAGAAAGTTTGTCCTCGGCACAATCCGAAGAGGTCTGTTCTGATATATATTGGATGACAATGATTACAGGAGTTGTTGAGATTGCTACAGTACTTTCTCTTTCCCTTTCCCCCTCCCCCCTCCTTTCATGAAGGGCCTCTTCCATTATATAGTTCCTTTTGGACGATCTTAATTCTACACTTGTTGATCTTTTGAGCCACCACTTGAGTGCTTATCCCATCAAACACCCTTTTTGGCCTTCTGTGAGTTTATGGTTGCCGAGACAGTATTGTTCAGAGGTCTTTTCTATATAAATGCAGTCAGAAAATTAGCTGCAGGACACTCAATGCGGTGTAGCAACTTTCCCTTAGATATTTTTGAGTCCTTATCCTTCTCGTACGTTCATGATGCTCGTCCATATCATTAGAACTTCCTGGAAGGTCACTTTGGTCATTAGGATCCATACCAAATCTGCGTTTAGTTTATCTGAGGAGATATTCCTCCTCAGACTCAAACTACTCACGATCTTGGCCAAAGCCCCACGCTCTCTACGGAAGCCCAAGACCTAATTGTATGATTTGGGCTCGTGACCCCATAGATGTGTTCACAATTTTTAACTAGTTCAAATTTGGCTCACCAACATTATTTTTTTTACCTACTAATAACAATTTGTATCTTCTCTTATATATATATATATAAACAGTTTTTTTATAGGAATAAAAAAACAATTTGTATCTTCATAATTGAAAAAATTTACCTTATTGCAAAGTTATCAGCTAGAATATATATTTTATTTTTATTATTTCTAGGAAAGAAAAAACTTATCAAGAAAAAATCTAAGATCATATTCTTTTATGACAAGGATTAATAATTATAAAAATGTATGTGGTAAAAGATGTAGTCCTAAAATTAATCATATCTCTTTCTAAAAAAAAAAAAATCATATTTAAACTTAAAATCCTAATACCACGTGTTCAGCTCTTATTACCCAGACCCAGCTTCCAAACCGACCTGAAAAGCACAGAATCTCTTCCCATTCCCATCCCAACACTCCGAAAATTGCAAAATTAGGGTTTCACAATTCCAATTCTCTGTGATTCACAAAATTTCCTCTTCCATTTGGCTCGAATTCCAACCCCTTTGCAACAATGAAGCATCAGAAACGACGAGACGAGGAAAACAGGGGTAAAAACAATGGCTCAAATTCGATCAAAATGAACAACAACATGAACATGAAGAAGAAGAAGAGGTTAGGTGGGGGTGGCCTTTCGCTCGAGGCATTCGCTAATGCCAAAACAAAAGGAGATTTTTACAACCCATCTCTCATAAGTATGTTTTTTTTTCATTTATTTTGATAAAGTTTCAGTCTTTTTTCTTATATAAAGGTTTTGTTGTTTGAGTCTTTGACAATTTGTTTATTGTAGTGATTGGGTTATTTATTTCAATTTGATTTGTTTTTTGGGTTATTTTGCTGGTTCTGTTTGATGGGCATGAGGTAGTGGGACTTGAGAGCTGAGACAGTTTGGTTTAGAGCTAAATTTCTGGTTGGTTGATGAGAAAATGCAGGAAAAGGAAATAAAATAATTTTGAGCTATATGGGAATAATGGTAACTTTCTAGAATTCCAAAATCTAATGTTTTATATGTACTAGTATTTGTGGAATGGGAAAAAAAAATTTATGGTATTTCAGCCTAGTGGGGATGCAAACTTTAGGATTTTCAAGCTGTAGAATGCTTGTGTGATTCTATATGGTATTTCTGCTGGATGAATTTCGAAAGGCATTTTCAGTTTTAGAAACTATACAAAATTGCTGTTGACCAACTTGGTGTCATAATCTTACAGAGTCCGGTTCACTTTGAAAAAGGGTTTGCTGGTTGGCCTAGTTTAGATGAATAGATGATGTTCCTCCTTGTTTCGTATTAAAGAGCTGAACTGCGTCAAGAGCCTAATAGCTCAATTGGCACCTCTTGGTGTTTCCAATGGAGACGTATAGGGTTCAAATCCCCCTACCCCCAACTATCAAATTATAAAAATGTGAGCTGAACAGCATAGTGCATAGTATGAATTGGTCAGGATTAGTATTTGTGGAATGAGAAATATTTTTTTTGGTATTCCAGCCTGGTGGGGTGGGTATGCAAACTTTAGACTTTTCTAGCTGTACAATGCTTTATGTAATTCTGGTCTTTTGCCTGAATGAATTTTGAAAGGAAATTATAGTTTTAAAAACTAAATACCAAATTCTTATTGACCTACTTGGTGTCATAAACTTACAGTCTCCAGTTCACTACTTTCAGTTTGAAAAAGGTTTCTGGTTAGCCTTTTTAAAATGATGCTCCTCTTTGATTCGTATTAAGTGAGCTGAACTGAATTGTTTGTACTGGTAGTTTGAATCAGTTAGGACCCCCCATAAAA
This sequence comes from Castanopsis chinensis, assembly GCA_032878915.1. NCBI lineage: Eukaryota > Viridiplantae > Streptophyta > Magnoliopsida > Fagales > Fagaceae > Castanopsis > Castanopsis chinensis. Next base: position 16,245,747 of record JAVQMG010000115.1, on the reverse strand, counting down.
ATGAGATATGATGTGTTAGTTATTCACTGTGTTCTCAAACGGTCAATAACTTACAAACCTTGTGAGTAGTACACTAGGACGAGGGAGACTGTAGATGTTGTTGAATTCGTTTTGAGAGAAATGTAGGCATATTCCAGCTAATAGTTTAGGAAGCACCAACACTTTATTTGGGGTGCCGTACCCATACCCGTGCTTCCTAGGCTGGCTACAAAAATTGTTGTGTCACCATGTCATACCCATACCCATGCTTCTTAGCAAATAATATATTTAATTTTTACAAAATTAGAATTATGTTGTGAAATGAACAACGAGAACATCATTTTCAAAGATGGTGATAACAATTGTTTTCATGGATGGCAGAGCAGAGAGCCATTTTTGAACCAGAGCTACATGAACTTTGATGTATATAAAAGCCACTGATTGAACTTGTTTGCTGAATGGACCCCTTTAATACTGTGCAACTTGGGGGCATAGAGTCTGCTGTCTGTCGTGGATAATGATCCATTATCCTCTGTTTGGTTCCTAGATGGGTGAAAGAGCGAAAAATGATACTTAACTCAAATATAAAAGAAGTGATAATGATTAAGAATTTGTTTCTTCTTGTTCTTTCCAAGAATGAAGTGGAGAAAAAATTGTTCTTTTCTGAAAGAGAATGGAAAGATGTCAGTGATTATAAATTTTGTTTTGTCATACTGTAGTATTTTAACTGACAGGTTCCTGTTTCATTTCTTTCAGAGAAGCAAAAGGAGTTTTATAAGAATGCAAAGCATGTGAAGAAGTATAAGAAGTTGCTAAAGCAACAAAGTCAGCAACATGATATTTCCTCAGCTATAAGATCCATTGAGGTTTGATATGACATCTACTTCATCTGAATGTTAGATTTTTTTTTGGTTTCTCCCTAAAATTAGGTTTGGATCACATATTTAAAACACTGATTTTGAAATAGAAAAAATGCTTGATGGTGTTTTTAAGTTTATACCACTCAGAAATCAAAACCCCAAACCCATCACATCCATATAGATTTGTAGTTGCATGTGGAGTTTGGAAGCTTAAGTCACATACCATTCTGATGTTTGTTGCAGGATGAGAATGAAACTGAAGATGGAAGCAGAATGGGTATGAACAAACAGAACAAGAAGAATCCTGGTATACCCAGTTTGAAAGAAATGTATGATAAGAAGCATGAAAAGAAAGAGAAGGAAAGGATTGAGATGCAGGCAGTTCTTCAAGCAAAGAAGGAAGATAGAGAAAAGGCTGAAGCTCGGAGGAAGGCTGCAAGAGAGAAGATGTTCAAGAAGACGAGAGCAGGCCAGCCTGTCATGAAGTATAGAATTGAGCATCTTTTGGAGACTATTCAAAATTCAGCTAAAAACTAATTGCAAAAGTTCCTCAATTAGTACTGAGATCAATTGTCCTTTGGTTGTTATAGAGCTAGATTTCCATTGGGGGTAAAAAAAAACCCTTGATTGTTAAACTTTTCTGTAGCAAAATTTTTCTGTGGCAATGTGATAGACGAATACAATATTTCCCCTTCCCTTTCTCCACCTGCCCCTTCTCCCCGTTCCTTTTTTTGTAACAGTAGATCTAATGGAAAGAATACAATTACTGAAGACAATTTTAATATGATAGAGAGAAATTGGTATTCTGTACTGTAAATCTGTAATCCTGCAATATTGTTTATCAGTAAAATATGTAATGTGTCATAGTATTGAAATCATTTCATGTTTCTACCCAATTTTTTTTCTCCTCTCTCCAAAACTCTTCTCTCTATATTTTTTCCTTTTTCTTTTTTCATTTATTTTATTCTTTAACTGTATTTTTTGGCTTATCAAATTGCATTTATTCATGTGTAACAGTGGGAAAATATCCATCTGAGACAGGCTAATACTTAAACATCTATTAACTTCTTCGTTAAGTGCCTTAGTACGTTAATTTTGTAATTTTTTTATTATTTATTTATATCAGAAGCTCGTTTGCTCAATGCTCATACCTACTATACAGGATAATTCATACCAAAAGTAAAAGAAAAAGAAAAAGGAAGAAACTCTGATCATTTTATTAAAAGATTCACTGCAGCAAAACATTCTCTGCAATCAGACAAATAAGTCAGTGACTTGCAGTCACTATTTTGTACCTTTAACATGAACCATATCACTACCAAAACCCCCTCTATGTGTACTATTGACCAGGCTCATTAAAGACCAAAAGCTAAAAACTATGAAGGGAAATTCAGATAGACCAAAAATACATCAAGCCCCAGGATCTTCAACAAAGAGAGTTGTCACTTGCCAAGGACTCAAGCGTAGCGATGAACAGCAATTACAGCCCGCCTTGGAGCTGGAGGTCTGCTGCAGAGGACCATAAGAGTCATAGCTATCACCAACGCCACCAGCAGTCCCATAAAATCCAAACCACCTTCAGCTGCTAATTCCGAGCACACAAGCTTTCCCATCACCAAAGCTTCAAACAAGAACCTCCCCGCAACTCCTTTGCCAAAATAGAAGAAGAAAGAATCAGATATGCCTAAGAAAAATGAGATTGTAGTAGCATTTATTAATCTCTTGAAGTCAACTAAGACCCAGACTTTAAAATTCTTAATATGTTCACGCCATGATTAATATGAAGATTCTAGGAAAAAGAATAACGTCGTTGAATTCATTGTTGAAAATGGATGACTTCATACCGTGACACCGTCATACATACGCCAATACCAACATTGAAAGCTCAATGTGAATAGACTGGTTTATACATTATATTATTGAATTTGAGGGTTGGTAATTGTAAGTTCAAAATTATTGGTTTCCTGGCGGCTTTTCAGTGTTGAAAAGCCAGTATATGTCAAAATCAAATGGACACCATTACATGCCAGTAAGTCCATAACAGATATAAACAGATGAGACTGACTGACGTGGCGTATACTACACCTGGTTTGCATCAAATTTTTTCTTTTGAGAAGTTGGGCTCACACATTTCAACTGGGCTTCTTCTCCCATCTAGAAAGGAGAGGTGAAAGCCCAGAGAACTCTTTTAGGTGAAACTATAAGCCCAGATTTGTTGCAAAATGGGGTTCAAGTTTCAATGTGAGCCATGACTCCCACTCCCACAGGCACAGGTTCCCTTTACAACTTCTTCAAGGATAGGAATAGAACGTGCGCTATGGACTCTGGAGTGCCATGATAATGAAATGTGATAGAGCAAGTCCTTCAAATACAAGTGAAAGAACCCAGACATGTGCAAGTGCAGTGCAGCCAGTCCTGGTCAAACAGGAGCTAGGACTAAAATGCTACCCAATATTCCTAGTTAACCACCAAGTTTGTACAACATATCATAAAAAAATCTTTAGCAAAAAGTAAATATACACATAATAGAATGCAAGAACTGAAATCCTGTTGTACGAAAACCAATTTTTATTTATGGTATATGGTACAAAATGGAATTGTTAGAAACACAAAAAATCTAGTTTTTTTCAAAATAGGACTGTAAATGACAATTCATAGAATTGGATTCCAACCTGCATTTCTTTCTATGCTTTGGCAGGCTATAATCATTGTATCACAGAAGTTAGGAAGCCACAATCATGATGCACACATATCGGGCTCATTTTGGAGTCATATTTGCAATTTTCACTAGTTTGGTACCAAGGAAATGGGCCATCTAAAAACTGAACCAAAGCAACTTTACCTGAACCATTTGTGATACTTAAAAAAAAAAAAAAAAAAAAAAAAAAAAAAAACTGAACCATTAGTGTAACTTTATAATACAAAGCATGAATCAGTAACTGTGATATAATAATGAGTGTGGGGTGAAAGAATAAAATCAGAGTGATGAAATCAGCAAAAGAAATCATAGTAATAGTAATAAGAGAATATAAATGATGGTGATCATCAATAGAAAACGTGTGGCCATCATCAACCAATAAAATGTCTGGAATTTCATTACGCCAGCCACTTTCACACAAAGGTTACCTCTCCTTCACTTTTTTTTTTTTTTTTTTTCTAAATTTTAATTTATTTTTTAGTTGGGTCAGTCTTGTGGGGTTGAGGGTGTCTGTGTTATGTTGTTGTCTGTCTACCTGTCTTGATTTCTTTCTGTTTTTCTTTTCTTTTATGAAATTTTGTTTATATACTTTATCTCATCTAAAAATATGTTAATCCCTGTGGCTATCTGATATTCAAATTTCACAAAGGCAGCTCATGTACAACACTACAACTTTGGTTGCTGGGTCATTTATCAGGTTGTGGTGTGGTGTAGAAAAGCGAGCGTGAATGTAGCAAAAAGTTGTGGACACCATCCAATGTCACTGAATCTATCACGTGGCTCACCAGTCGAGGCCCTCTCTCTCTCTCTCTCCAATGAAATTGAACAAAAAGTGAGAGTTACCATACCTAAGTTGGAACGTTTAACTAGAGGTGCACTTCTCATGCAACTGACAGTAAAATTCTGGGCCTTTTTACATTCATTACCTGTTTGTCCTCTATAACAAGAAGCTCCATATTTTGCTGGGTGATAATTCTGGTTGGTAATCTATGTGCTTAAAAGTTCCTCAGTCCATTCCAGAAATATATGTGCAGCGTTCAAATGTGTCTTAGACTTTTAGACCTTAAACTGTACAAGTTCGATGTCTTTTACCCCAAATATTAAGAACTGCACCAATCCCATACCAGAAATTGAACCAAAACCAGACCTCATACCTTAACATCACATGCCTTTTGTTGCTTCTCCACCTTACTGAGACTTCGATGACAATGTCATTTACCTTAGAAATATCTCTCTTATTAGTTCTTCAAAATACAAAACTTTACTAAGTCAACTTTTTAAAAAATCACAACTAGCAAAAGCTGCATACCAGACACATGAACTTGATTTCTAATTTTCCAACTTTGAACAACCATTTTATATATCTCTCCTTCATTGTTATTTTTTTTTCTTAATAGCTACAATATGATAGGCCAGCCCTTATATATATAGATATACATACATACATATATATATATATATATATATATTTCCCATATCTAGTAGCTGAAATTTTCTTCTCCCATTTCCCATGTGTACAATTGAATTCGAAATGGATAATACAGTGACGAGCAACAACCATACAAGAAGTCAACTGTAATAGACGAAAATTTTGCAGTCATGGGTAATCATCAGAGAACAGTACTAGTGTATGCACATGCCTTAACAGTCTCAAATGACCAATTCAACGGACTAAACCTCTACTGGACAAAATACATTTCTATGGAGAGAGAAGGGAGAGGGGGGGGAAGTAGGGCTAGTATATGACCGTATGGAAAATGAGGGGCAAGAAAAAAGAGGGATGGTTTTGGTAGCACATGGGAGTAATATGCTAGACAAGGCAAGTTTTTAACCAAATTATAATTACTGCTTCACTAATTGAGAGAGAGAGAGAGAGAGAGAGAGAGAGAAGGAAAACCCCATGCGAATGAAAGTGGAAACTGGAAAGAAAGAACAAATGGGAACACAGCGGCACTTTGAAGACTACTAGGGAACCCAGCAAAATTTGATGAACATCAAAAATATGCCAAAAGAGGCAAAACCTTCCTTCGAAACTTAAAATAAGAGGTCTTTCCCAGCAAGTCTAAAGAATGAAAACCTGCAAGTGGGGGCTGCACAAGAAATAGAGAGCTTGCACCACGAACTGCATATAAAAATACAACCTTTACCCACCATACATTGGTTCTACACTTACAGACAATGGATATGGTGCATTATAATTCAAACAATAAACAGAAGATTGATAGTAACCAAGAAAATGGCACTCAACTGGTAAACCTCTAAAAGGTTGAAAGAATGATAATTAAATTCAAAATTACAAATACAATTACAGAAATGTATTTAGAACATGAAATCTTATTCCTTCAGTAGGTAACACCGACACAACTGAGTCCAAAAGATAATTAATTCCTGATGAAAACAAGGAAATATGAATGCATAAACATGCAGAAGTCTGCAAATAGTATACATGCTTCCTGCCGAATAAAATTACAACTCTTTTTGATACACATACAACAACAAGAGTTTTAACTCCCCTTATTAATCACTAATCAGTATCCCATAGCTCAGCCAAGTGTAAAATGAGTGGCAATCGAGCTCTTGATCCTCTGTATACCCTTCCCAACCTTGCTCCCACTCCAATCTGGGCTGCAATTATATTAAACTACACAAAAGTAAATGCGAAACAATTTAGTACCAGTGTACCATATAGACCATATACCTGTTATACCCATAGCAGTCAGGAAAGCCCCAATGCAGAATCTTCATCCTTTGTCCAAACAAAACCAGGCATGTCAAACCTTCGTCCAGAGATCGTCCTATATATGTAGAGCTTCTCAACTGGACAGCTTTCTGGTCTTGAATCTGGGGGGCCCCCCTCGTCAATAACCTCAACATTAAGTCTCGGCATCTTCTGACCTAGCAGCTTACATGCTCCGAAACTCACAGAGCAAGAAGACATCCAAAGGGATCGCATTGTCTCCAGCTTTGCAGCATTGGCCAAAAGAGCTTTGTCACCAAAGGGGCAGTCCCTAATCTCAAGTTTTCTAAGGTTTTCACAACCAGAGAGTACATGATGGAGCCCCAGATCACTATCTCCAGCAAAAGCCACAGACAGCATCTCTAATTTTTTGCCATAAGTCCCAATGTACTCAAACACTCGATCAGTAAGAAGACCAGAAAGAGAAAGCCGCCTTAGATCCTTGCAGTGCTCAACAATGGCTCCAAATCCCACATCAAGTGATTGATGGTTAAGGTAATCAGGAGTCCGTGGCTCAATAATACAAAGACGAAACCTTGTCATGTTAGGTCGATTCCTGGCAATGGTCCTTAAGGCATCATTAGACATTTGACGGCAGAAGTACAGAACTGAATGCAGCTTTGGGCAGCCTTCAGAAACAGAGACAAGTCCCTGTTCTGTCAACAATACATTTGGTTCTACACCAAATGGCTCCGATGGAAATACCCTCAATTCCCGCAGATCCTTGCAAGATGCTGCAAGGGCTTCTAGGCCCAAGTCTTCAATGTAATCCAGCACCTGTAGTCATGTTCTCAGTCAATACAGGAAAAATAAGCAACAGGAACATGTTTGTGTCCAACACTAGGACCATAAAACAGGTAAATTTTGAAAAACATCATATATAAAACCAGGCATACCCATAACTTCTGCAAATTCTGACATTGGCTAACTAGCTTGATAAGATCAGAACTTTGGATAGTGGCTGCATCGCTTAAGTTCAACGACGTTAACCTAGGACAGATAGGATAAACAACTGGAAGATAACCTGGGGCCACATCCCAAAAACCAGACAGGCTCTTAAGTTCTTTGCACCCAGAGAATGCCCCCGATAGCTTCGAGAAAACATCTGGTCGCAAGTCAGACGCTTCCCCAGTGCCTAACTCAACCAACTGAGGTGCCCGACGAAGTAGGATTGCAAGCCTGTCAAGGGGCACAGCACGATTGAGCCGAAGAGTCCTCAGGTTGGGGCACCTACCCACCAGGCGCTCCAAGGCTGTGAAGCTCACCTCAGAGTTCAAACAGGCAATGTTAAGGGACACCAGTGAGGTGTAGTTATCAGGAAAGTGGCTGAGCCAATGTCCACTCGACTGATTCAAGTCCTCCACTTCACTCTCCCTCAAGTCCAGCTCTCTCAAATTCCTTTAATGCATCAATAAATACAAAAAAATTACAAACACTTCTACTGATATTACCACATCAAGCAATTGAGTATAACCAACCCATATTTTACAAAACTCTTAACTGTCTACAAATATAAACAAGTTTGCAATTTGTCCCCTTATATATCATCCACAATGACAAAGATCATTTTTTTAATTTCTGGGTAAGTAGCAATGAAACACATTGCAACACAAAAGCAAATCATTTATGGTTTTCCAATCTAATAACCCAGATTCCCAGAACCCCAAAACAGAAAATTAAAAAATAAAAATAAAAACAAATCAAACATTGTTCACATTGTTACATATATCTTACAAAACTCTTATCTGTCCACAAACATAAACAAGCTTGTAACTTTGTCCCCGTATATATCATCTACAATGACAAAGATCACTTTTTTTTTATTTTTGGGTAAGTATCAATGAAACACATTACAACCCAGAAGCAAACCATTTATTGTTTTCTAATCTAAGAACCCAGATTCCCAGAACCCCAAAACAAAATAAAAAAACAAGCCATTATTCCCTAAAAGCAAACAAACACAATCAGAAACTAGTACAAACAGAATCTTCCTTAAATCAACATTTTAACTCAATACAACAAGATTCATTCATTTGACCACCAATTACTTAAAAGTAAGAACCAAAAAAAAAAAAGTGAACAGCCCCACCTCACCCCAAAAAAGGAAAAAATAGAACCCAAGTAATCTTGACTAGATTTTCCACATTAACCAGTGTCCTCCCAGATCCACAATACAGAAAAAACAGTAAATAAAGCAAAGTAACACTAACTATAACTAACAACCAAGACACATTTTTGCTAAAAAGAAAAAACAACAATGCAACAAAACCCAAGTTCGATATTCAACTTTTTCAACTAAAACCCAGATCTTCAACACAAAAAGTTTGAATCTTTCAATTTGGTTTAAGCTAAACCTGCAATTAGCAGCAATGGCAGCTAGTCCTTCAGTCGAAAAACCTTCACACGAAGAAAGCACAAGAACCTTAAAGTTCTTGAACGACTTAGAAATGAGTTCCAAGCTGTCGTCCGAGATGACCATGCGCTTCAACCGAATCTCTTCGAGCCAAGGATAAGCCGTGGAAGCCGCCACGATCCACGGGGACACGTAGGCGCCCCAACCTTCGGGTACGAGGTTGAAATCAGCGAAGTGCGGCTTACCTTTGAGCTCCAAACACCTCACGTCCGGGAACCGTTTGATCAGTATGAAGGGGCTGACAGCGTAGCAGTTGCCCACGAACACTCTCCTCCGGCTCCAACGTTCGATCTCGTACCACGATTGACACACGGTCGAGATCGCGTTCCTGTCTTTGTCTCTCTCTATGAATGAGAACACGTGTTCCAACACTTCTTCTGGGAACGAACTACCCATCATCATCTTCATGTAAAAAAGAAACACAACACAGACAGACACAATTTTTTTTTTTTTTTTTCAAAGCTCAGAGAGAGAGTTTCCAAAGTGACACACACACACAAAGTGAAGCAAAGCTAAAAACTGTTAGATCTGAGAGTGCATTTCACAATATATGAGGGAGGGAGAGGGAGAGAGAGAGAGAGAGGGAAGAGGATAAGGATTATTTGTTTGTGTTGTGTTGTGTTGTGTTGTCTAGTGTTGTGTGTAGTGGGGTCTGGTTAGAATTTAACCAGGGTTAAAAAAATGAGGGTGTGATGGAGGACTGTGATTGTGACACGTGTAGGTTGGATTTTTATGTTATCCATTTTGGCAACGAACGTGAGCCGCATGAAAAAATAAAAAAGAGAGGTGTACGTAAAGAGCATTGAGAAGTTGGGCACCGTTTTAAACAAGTCGAGTCATGCTGAGTATTAGACTTAAACACAAAACAGGTATCACCTTAAACGAGTCTGGTCGAGCTAAGTATAAAACTCGAATGCAAAATAAAATCGAGTTATTTGAAAACAGTTTGATTTACTTATAATCCTAAATTGTGAAATTTTGAGATTATTAGTGAGATTGAATAAAAAATATGGTAAAGTGTTATGATGTGTAGCGTAATGGGGTGGATGAAAGGGAATCTCATGATTCGGATTGCACGGCTGGATCTGAGGCCGAGGATATTGCGGGGACCACAAATTTTGGAGACAAATTTTATAAAACAAGAAAATTTTAAGTAAAAAAAAGAGAGAGAGAGAAGAAATTTATTTGAAAAAAAAAAAATGAAGAAGGGAAGGTTAAAAATAATGAGGAATGATATGATGTGAAGTGTGGTTATGATGACATCATGGGGCGTCCAATCATACGTGACTATTTTGATCCATCATTCAGTCTCTATATAGATGGATAGATATAGATGGGTACTCTTACCCATGATATGATTTTGTACTGCTTAACTGATAAGTAGGAAGTAGTTACATCACCATTTGTGCATTTCCGACGGCCATGCATGGTTTGTATAATTGCATATATAATTTTAGATTTATAATATTTTATTGGTAGTTATTTGTTATTTATTTAAATTTAAATTTATCATAGAGATTATTTTTTATCCAAATAATTACAATTACTAATAATTCATCATTTGAAATTTGTTGAAAAATGTTGTAGAAATATTATTTTTCTATAATTTATCATCTACCTTGTTTTAATGATCTAACTAAGCTTTACTCAATTTTAGACTAATAACTTTATTTGCACCGAATATCTTAGAATTGTTGTGCTCACAAATTATTATTAGCATACAATATAAAAAATTGTTAGTGTTCTCCTTGAAAGCTAGTAACGCTTGTTATAATAGAAGAAGAGCAGTATTAACGGGTGCCGTTAAGTGTTTGTTTAAAAAAATGTTTTTAATTAAATCTTTGTGCTTTGTGTTAAATTTTTCATTAGCTTTATAGGGTATGGAGCTAATAAATCTTACTTTTTGAGGTTTATATGTCACTTTAATAATATTTTCAACCCCTCATTAATTCATACTAATTTTTTATTAGCTTAACCTCACAATAATTCATTTTTAAGGAGCACCTTACAGTGACATTTTCCATTAAAAAAAGATGTCAATATTACTTTTTTTAAACAATCCGCATAAAACTCATGTAATATTTGGGTTTCTAAGTTTCATCACTTTATTGCAATCTACTTTATTAATTCAAATGGGCTCCGGTTTTGTTTTAGAGGGTGGTTGATAAACCAAATCTCTATCTTAAACTTTCTATTTTCTAGTTTTGTAAAGTTTATATTTGAAATTGGTGTATTATTTTTTTGATAATAAAAAGTATTCCTCTCAAAAAAAAAAAAAAGATAATAAAAAAGTATTAATTTTAAGTATAAATGATTGAGTCTTGCTTCACTTCTTTTAAGTATAACTCTGCATTTCCTCACATTTAGTAAATAAGTAAATAAACAAATAAGTAGATTCAAATGCACACAATTTTAAGCTAGTTTTATTTTTAATTAATCAATGTTGATGTATAAACTAATTTTGTGATCATTCAAAAACCTATTGTGTTATATATAAATTATGCACTGTGCCACAAATTTAATTTATAATCTATTTTTTTTTAACTAATTAGATTATTCTTCTCCAAAAAAGAAAAAAAAATTATGATAACAAGATCTTGACATGATTAATTGATGGCTAGTGTTTTTTTTATTTTTTTTTAACAAGTACTTGAGAAAGAAAAGGAAATATCATAGTGCAAGGAAAGAATAAATCATGATTTCGTTATGGAAGCCTTATCATTAAGAAAAAGTTAAAAATGAAAAGCTTGTTAACCCAAATGAATGGTCATAATAATGAAGCTCAGAAAATTGATTAAAGTACATAAATACAACTGCACGTAGCATCTTAATCAAGACCTTTTATACAGTGTACGGACAGAAGATGGTAATGTAGCAGAGAGTTTTTTTTTTCTTTTACACGTACACCCAAAAAAAGAAAGGCCCAAAAATAAAACAAAAAGCCCTAAAGTGAGTAGTAACTTCCTTTTGATTCTTTACCACATATGGTAAAAATCTAAAAAAACAAAATTACTGGACCCCAATGATGGCAAAATGTCGAATTTAGCCTCTGTCGAATTATTGGTTTTACATAAATTGGGGGGGGTACTCCTGTCAGTCTGTGAATAGGACATAGTATTATGGGGTCGCTTTGGTTCAGCATGGAGTTTCTGACCTGTCCTTTTTTATGTCTTAAAAGAAATCAAAATAATTCTCAGCAAAAAACAATGTCTTAAAAAAAAATCAACCGTCTAGATTCTTTACCTTGCAAGAGAAACCATCTAGACCGTTGATTGGACCCTTTTGTTATTGTCTCTACTACTAACATACTTATGTAAACGAAAACATTGTTTTAGGAAACAGCAAAAAGTGTTTCATAAAATATTGTCGAATTTCATCTCAGAAATTTAGGAGTATTATTGTTAATAAAGAGAAAATTTATATGATGCTCCAAGAATATTGGTTTAGATAAAATTTTTAAAAACTTTCTTATTTTTGCAAGAACTTCAACCACGCTCTTGATAATTGTTATTTATCCTTAGAAAATGCACCAATTAATTTTTGGTATAGGAATGAGGTTAAATTTCAGATTTCTTATTCAACAACAAAAGACTTTAATAATTAAAATAAATGCAACCCACATTTAGAAAATTTTGATAAAAAAATAAAAATAATAATAATAATATTTTTACAAATTTTTATACTTTTCACAAAAGTAATATAAAAAATTTCTTAAATTAATTAATTAATTAATTAATAAATGCTTTAAGGGCATCCCGTTGACACAACTCTTATTATAAATAAATAAATCAGTTTCATTAAATTTCAATTGTAATATTTTATTAGCTAGCTGAGTTGGCTTGCACGTAAAGTCGATTTTTAATTGGTGAGAAATCGCGATTAAGATTAATAAAAAAAGGGGGTCTGATTAATTAATTAAAAATGAATGGGATTTAATTATTAAGCCCACGCTTGGTTCTCCGGGAATCTCTCTTCCCCTTCGAGTGGAATGGCTTGGACTTTGCTGTATATTTTGTAGTGATGCCACTCACTTGCTAACACTTTGAAAAATGTTTTTTGGAAACCGATTTCTAGGAGATATAAGCAAAGAAAAAATTAATTAATTAAAAAAAGAATGAGAAATAATCATACCCTTTGCCTTGATTGATGCCTTGGTACCATTTGATTAATCAAATTTTTATGACTTCGGGATAAACTTAATAATGTTTTTTTTCTGTTTTTTTTTTTTTGTTCAACTTTTTTTAAAAAAAATTGTACTATTACATATGCTTTGGTATTCTATGTTAATCACCTACACGTGAAGCAGCAAAACCAATGTCGAGGAATTGAAAAAGAAAATGCAAAAAAAATAAACTCTCTCCTACGTGACAGCGGAGCGAAATGCATGCCGGTACACGTGCTATTTACTCATGGCAAAGTTTTTTTTGGTTCATCGATTTTGTTGAAATTGTGTTTGAAGCACAAAAGTCTTTATAGTATTAGTGTAAACCACACAAAGCCCGTAACTAACAAGATGGGGAGTTTGAGTGGGATCCAAGTAGAGTTCGAGCTCTATGAAAAAAAAAAAAATTATATATATATATATATATATATACAAAATGGAGTTTTACCAATTTCTGCAAAACTTTTTAGTAAAATATTTCCTGTTTAAAACTATTTAGAGATATATCTCTATTTTGAAATTCGATTTTTTGAAAATATGCCTTTGTTTTGAAACTCGATTTTTAGAAAATCGAGTTTCAATGAAAAACTCAATTTGCCAAAAATCGAGTTCCATGCAGATTTTTTTTTTTTTTTTTTTTTTTTTTTTGAGTTTGATTGCCTATAACTCGATTTTTGCCAAATCAAGTTTTTTATTGAAACTCGATTTTTAGAAAATTGAGTTTAAAACAGGAATATATCTCTAAATAGTTTCAGACAGAAAATATTTTACTGAAAAGTTTCAGCGAAAGGGGTATATCCCTATTTTGGCCATATATATATATATATATATATATTTTGCATTTGCATGAAATATATACTTAGTTTCCATTTTGTTTGATATTTTAAGATATTAAAAGAGTGTTTTTAATATTAAAAATTTTGTTTTATAATCACAACTCTTTACAGTTTTTTTATAAATGTTCATTTTATATTCAAAGCACAAATTTTCAACTGTTTATACAAACACATCTTATATACTATTAAGTGTATTAATTTAAAGCATACAATTTCATTCATTAGACATTAAAACCTCTATTATTTTCCATTATATGTAACAATAATGGAGCAAATGTTAGCACCATAATACACCTAAAAAAACCATACCATTTTATCACTTGCCACCTCTACGCCAAAGCATTTAATTCCTCGTACATTATTAAATTTGTTATTAATTGAGAGAGAGAGAGAGAGAGAATTCAAAAGAAACCAGTACATGGGCTCTCTCAATCTATAGCTATGTTTCTTCTAAATTTCCTTCTTATTTCGCACCTTTAACACTTAAGAAGGTGAAAAGCAATGTAATGCAAGGAAGAAGAAATAGAAGGAAAACATAGAAAGATTGAAGAGAGACTTTGATGGAAGAAAATTTTGTTATTAATTATTGCTTGAATCAGATACATGTCCCAATATACATAATTATAATTACCTCAGTAAAGTGTGGAACAAATCTAACCAACACTCATTCAATGCTACCAGATCTTGACACGTGTACATAAATAGTAACAGACTCATCTCTTTCTCAACTACACCATGCTTCCTGTAGTTTACCTCATATTTTATCTATACTACAGGTCGTTTACCAACAGTCTTACCACCAACTGTGTCAGCAACCTTACCAACAGTAGCATCAATAATTTGTGCCTTCATAGAAAGTACCTTAATTTTTTATTATTTTGGGTACGTAAAGATGCTAGAATTTATGTTGTTTATGACCAACGGTAATATGGTAGATTCTAGCTAGCATATTAACGCACCAAAACAATATCGATCATCAATATATTCCTCGTATGTAGTGCCACATACATGCACAAGATTTTCTTCCTCACACGAGAGATAGATGAAGGATACGGAACAAATAGGATGCTAGATGAACAATGCGATGTGTACGTACATCATATTGTATATGCTAAAGTAAATGCGAAAGAAAAAGCATAAAGAGGTACTAGAAATATTTAATATATTTCAAACACCTTTGAATTTCCTTCTTACAGGTGCCTTTAATTCTAGTACCTTAAATTTGTATAAATTTGGGTACGTAGAGGTACTACAATTTATGATGTTTATCCGTTTATGCACAATAGTAATGAAGTAGATTCTAGCTAATTTAACTCACCAAAACAATAATCAATACTCCTTGTACGTAGTACAACACGCATGCACAACATTTCTTCCTCATATGAGAGAGAGAGAGAGAGAGAGAGAGAGAGAGAGATGCAAGGACATACATACTGTTTCACTGGTTTTGTTTTAATTTCTACTGAGTTTCATTCATATTTGTGTTTGTACTTCTACTTTAGCCTCTTTAGGTGTGTATGCATTTGCTACTTATTCATGGAATTGTCATATGGAGTGTTTTTATTGTCCTATGGATGAAAGGACATGATTCAATTATTTGAATATGTGTAAAACTTTTTTCTTTTAGACTTTAACCTTTTTAATTTTGCATTTCTAAGTAGGGTGTGATAAAAAAAATGTTTGATACTTTGTTATATCAAACTTGTTAGTGCTATAAAATCCACGCAAGTCAACTTTACCATAATACATTATCGTTTCAAAAGAAAAATCAAGTGGAATCTTTTGCATAATTAGTAGATTAACGAAATTCCATGCATCAATAGCTCAACAAACACAAGTAAAAACCCACCCCCAAAAAACAAAAAAAAAAAACAAAAAACAAAAAATCAATTCCAATTGATAAGAACACACAGGCATTGATTTTGATATATGAAAAAGCTTTATAGAGTAGCATTGTATACTGCAATTGATGGAAACTTTAAAAAAAAAAATTAAAGAAACGAAAAAAATCACATCAATCTTTTCCTCCTTTTTTTTTTTTGGGAGGAGAGGACTAGAGGAGGGCAAAATCTTTTCTAAACGTCATTTTCTGGGGAGTAGAAAGTCGAAAACATATATAGTATTCACTCTTTTCCTTGTATATTCTTATTCCCCGTGGACCCTAATCTTTTGAGCTTATAGATTAAAAAAGTGGGGACAAGAGCGTTAAGCACAAATAACGCGTCTTAATCATTATTTACTACTATCTATCTTTTCTTCTTTCTTTCTTTGTTTTTTGAGAATCTACTGCCTATCATATAGGTCATAAAAAGTAAAATCTACCATGTCTATGATTTCTCCTCTAAAAAATTAAAATTAAAATTAAAATAAAACACAAAGTGTGTACGAATATGAATATAACTTCCTCTCCATTCACTAAAAAAAAAAATCCTCTCTCTTCCTCCTTTTTTTATTAAATATTATCATTAGTTTGAGATAGTTTATTAGTTTTTTGTGTATAAAAAATAATCCAGATAAGAAACAGTTGTACCTTTTTTTGTTTTTTGAGAGACAAATCTAGTTGTACCTAAAAGGCTAAAACATGATATTAAAAAACTATATATAAGCTTGCGATGAAAATAAGCTGATTCTTAAATTTAATTATTCAAACATGCACCAAGAACATTAATGTACTTGCATAATAGGGGGGGGGGGGGGGGGGGGATATATATATATATATATATATATATATGTATTTCACTCATAGATGGAGTACTTAATTCCCACATGACAACAAAAAAAGAAGGTTGATGGTGGTAAAGTCCAAAATAAAAGATTTCCAGACATATTACTATTACTATTACTAAACTCGGTGGGTTTTGATAATTTCATAAAGAAAAAGGCAAAAATAGCACAGATTTAATTGCACATATAAAAGCACACACATGTCACTATTATCAGGAGCACCTGAAAGTGTACATTAATTAATCCTTTTTTTAATGCAAGTCATAAGTCACGAATAAGCCCCATGACTCTGTATATATAGTACCACTGCACATCATCAATTGATACAAACAAAATCATAGAAATTAGCTTCACGTGACAGAAAGCTAAGTTCGATTATGTTAATGTTTAAAAAATTGACTTTGTATTAGTGGAAGAGTCTCAATCTTATAATTAATTCAAGCTTAATTAGGCTCCATCTCTCTCTCTCTCTCTCTCTCTCTCTCCGATATTCATGTGCATATACTTCCAAAATGTGTAACAGTGTATCTTTTATATTAAAAAAAAAAACCCCATATAGTAGAGAGCTTTTTGCTAAGCTGAAATATAGTTTGTGTGAGCATAGAGCAAAGGCTTGGGGCAAGCTTTTGTTGACCAAAACTTGATAAGAGAGGGGGGGCCTCTCGTTTTGACTACTGCATAATATGGCTCCCACATAGGCACATCTTTATAAAAATGATGCATCAACGACTCTTTTTAATAATTTTATTTTGAGGATTATAATCATCGTCTAAGGAACCTTTGACTATTTATAGCCATAATAAATGGTGAAAGGCTAAAATAAGTTAATACTAATTATTATTTCATCTATCATTCAATTTCAATCAACCTTTTTGTTTTGAGTTTTTTTTTTTTGGGTCTAAATGATTTGACGAAAGAGAGTGAAATTAAAAAAGTAGGGTTGGATTTTCTTTTCCCAATGGTAAATATTAATAATCTGAAATTAATTTAAATAGTGACAAACATGGTAGCTATATAAAGTACACAAAATTTGAAATTCAAAATTAAGTCATTAATGAGAAAATTGAATTGATAGGATCCAATATCAATTTGTGAGATTTGATTTTGTTGTATGACTAAATCTATAAGTCCTACCCAAACTATTATTGCTTGATTGATTACTGTGTATTGTTAAGATTTAGATAGTTATAGCCATAATGATCATTATTGACTTTGTTACATTATTAAGAGAGAAAAGTTATATGGGGCCTATTCAGCAAAATTTTAATTTTCAGCTTCAAAAAAGTATTTTAAGTGTTTCAATCTAGTGTTTAGAAGAGGGAATACATGCATTGTGAGTTTTGGTCTCCTAATTAAAAAAAAAAAAAAAATTTCTTCAAATTTTTTTTTTTTTAAAAATAGTAGATTAATAATCTCCAAGTTCCTCCTTACATAGCTAGATTACAGTCCTAAATTTACTCTCCCAAAGTAAAGATCCTACTTGTGTAAAGTTGAATCGTTAGATTAGTTTTTTGTTGAAGTTTTATTTGCTTATTTGTTGAAAGTCGATAAAAATAAAATTATACTTAAAGAAAAGTTTAAAAAAAATGTACATAAACAAATATGCTAAAAAAAAAATTGACCTCATCTTTACACGCAAAAAGCACACTAACGTTGTAATTATATTAGAAAATAGATAATTTGAACTCACCTTTAGACACAGAAAACACACTAACGTTCTTGAAATAAAGTTTTCAAACTAACAATCAAAAATCACTTTTCAAACATGAAATTATTCTTGTAAGTTCAATTACTTCATTTAATAATTAATGTTAGGTAACTGTCAATGAAGATCAAACAAAAATATCTCTCTGTCTGCCAAAAATTTTCCGCATCTTCTTTATCATTTTTTCTTCTCTTGCTTCCAAGCGTAAAAACAAAGATTTGAAATTGTCCAACACTACTTACAACCAAAAAAGAAAAAAAAGATTGGGGGGAATTACGCATGTTAATGGGTATTAGAATCCATTCATTAATGCTCCATTTGGGGATTCATAAGGGAATGGAATGAAATAAAATAGAATGATCATAAGGGAATAAAAATGAATAGAATGTATTTAAATAAGGCTTCATTTGAGAGTTCATAGGGGAATGGAAAAGAATAGAATGAAATTGAATGAAATGTATTTAAGTAAGGGAAATGAATGGAAAAGAATGAAATGGAATTGAATTAATTAACCTTGATTGGATGTTTTAAAATAAAGGAATGAGAATGAATGAAAATGAATGGAAAGTAAGTAATCTTGTTTGGAAGTAATATGTAGGGAATGAAATTGAATCATTTTATGACAATATTATTATTAGACCCCTATTTTAAAATAAATGGTTGAATATATATGGGTATTTTGAGAGTTTTAGAAAAAAAAAATCATTAAATTTAATTTCATTCCCTCTCATTCCTCCCAATTTCGAGGGAATGAAAATTTGAGGTTTTAAGGAAATAGAGAAGAATGAGTGTTCTTTTTTACCCATTCCGTTCCATCTCTCTTAAACTCCCAAATAAGGGAATGAACTTTTCATTCCCTCCATTAAAACTCACAAACAAGAGAAGAGAAGAATTTTTCAAAATTATTCTTTTCATTCGTTTCCATTTCATTTAATTCTCTCATCTCAAACGAGGCCTAAGGAAAAGGAATGGAAAAGAATAGAATGTAATGGAATTAAGTAATCTTAATTGGGCGTTTTAAAATAAATGAATAGAATATAAATATTATTGTTTGGGAGAAACATCTAAGGAATGAAGTATAATCATTTTATGACAATATTACTATTAGACCCCTATTTTAAAATAAAGTGTTGAATATATATGAGTATTTTGAGAGTTTTAGTAAAAAAATCATTAAATCTAATTCTTTTCCCTCTCATTCTTCTCAATTTCAGGGAGAATGAAAATTTGATATTTTAAGAGAATAAAAGGGAATGAGTGTTTCCTCATACCCCTCCATTCACTCCCACTTAAACTCCAAAATAAGGGAATGAGTTTTCCAATCTTTTTGTTAAAACTCCAAAATAAGGGGAGTAAAGAGTATTCTAAAATTATATTCATTTCCATTTCATTCCATTATCTTCTTCCAAACGAGGCCTAAGGAGTAATCAAGCGGAACTCATTGCATTGGGAAGTGAAAAGGCCAATAAACAAATACCAATTCCATAATGGCCTGTTTGGAAGTTTAGAGAGGGAGGAGAGTAGAGGGGAGGAAAGTAGTGGGAAGGAGAGTAGAGGGGAATGATTATCTTCCACCTTATTTGGATGTTTTTAAAATTAAGTAAGGGGGAGGGGAGTAATTAGTCTTTTCATTTGTAATTTTGTTAATATAGTAAGGGCAAATTTGGTAATTCATTTGGTTAAGCATTTTTATCCTCCACTCTTCCTCCAAATCTCTCTAATTTGGGGGGAATTAAAAATGAGGGGTTAGAGGGAGTTGAAACCCTTCCAAACCCCTCCAAATCCCTCTCCCTCATTTCTTAAAAAACTTCCAAATAAAGATATTAAATTACTCTCCCTCCCTCTACTCTACTCTCCCTCCATTTTAAAATATCCAAACAAGCCATAAAGAAAGTTGATCCATTGCAATAAACAAACTCTACCTTAACCAATCCGCTTTCTTCAAAACTTTTATAAAATTAAATGATTCTTTAACAAATATTTTAAGAATACTCTTTAACCGAACCAGCTTAATATATAAACTTTACGTTATCTTTATTTGATTTTGCTAAAAAAATAGTCCTAAGAACTTATCCAATAGCAAGAATCTTTGGTTTTTACACAATCAAGTGTAGCCCAAAGTTTGACATTACCTATGAGGGAGCGAAAAATGAGTGGACTAAGCCCTAAACCGCTAGTTCATAAAAAAAATAAAAAATAAAAAAACCCACAAAGTAAAATTGACTAACTAATAAATCAACAAGTTAAAAAAAAATAAAAATCTTATTACAAAGCCAAAAACTGTGCTTTTCTGGGGCCCCCAATCCATCAAACACAAAAACTGGCTTGAGGTAAGAGTCGATGTAGATGGTGGCCAAAGCCAAGTCTGCCTGCCCCTATTGCCGGCCTGCAATGTCCAATCAAACCTTAGAGATTGTGACACCAACTTTTGCTTTTCTTTTTCTTTCTTACTTAGCGTGAAGTTGAGCTTTACAAAACTTTCTACATTGTGGTTTTGACGCAAAAATAGAAAAAAGAAGATAGCTTTACAAAAGTTAACAGCCCTGATATGATTATCACCGACAGTAACCTCTCTTCAAAACTTTTTACGTATGTCTTTCTACTTACGTGTCCTTCTCTCATTTGCTCTCACCTCTCCCTTCCATAAATAATAGTTGACTGTGTTTTTCTTTTTATTAATTACTATATTGTAAACGTTCTATTCTTTATTAGTATTTTTTTTCCTACCCCAAAATATCACTACGTAACTTAGGCTTTTGGCCAAGCAAAGAGTTGCAATTTTACCTAATTTTTTGGGTCTTATCAAGTGTGGATGCTGACACTTGGCGATATGGGTATTATTGTGCTTATGTGGGTCATGGATATACTAAGATTAAAAGGAATATAGATTAGACTTGATTGGTTTGACCAAGAGTAAAGCACAATTGAAATGTGGGCATAAGATCTTAAGGATAATCTTAAACAAAGACTTTTGTCTACCAAGTGAATGTGATAAACGAATTTAGACCTTAGTAATAAGTTGTTAGAACTTAGAAGTAATTGCTTAGAAAAAAAAACATATCAAAGTTGCTAGAAGTTAGGTTTAGTCTAGACCAACCAAAAGCATAAGTTAAGCCTTGAGTCAGTATGTGATCCAACCTTGAGATGTTATTATTGACCTCAATTTTGATGGTAAGATATTACTAATTATTTTAAAATATGTGAAGATATGATTACTAGCTTAATGAGGTATTATTGCTTTTTTTATTCGAAAAAGACAAGTGAAAAACTGAGAACTCTTTTTCAAATCATCAAGCAATTTTGTCAAGTACACACCTCTTTCTTTTTAATAGGTGGGGAATGAGCATTTTAATCTGAATTCTACTAATCTAATTTTTTTTTTTGAAAGGATTGAACAATAAAACTATTAGGGTAAATTACACTTTACCACCCTAAACTATACACTAGATTACACTTTGCACCATAAACTATTCAAATGCACACTTTGCACCCTAAACTATCACATTTATCACACTTTGCACCCCAACATTACTTTTACAGGTAAATTAGAGTGATAATTTATGTCTAACTTAATGGTAAAAGTAACATTGGGGTGTAAAGTGTGATAAGAGTGATAGTTTAGGGTGCAAAGTGTGCATTTGAATAGTTTAGGGTGCAAAGTGTAATCTGGTGTATAGTTTAAGGTGGTAAAGTGTAATTTACCCAAACTATTAACAACACTTTAAAGTAATTATTAATACAAGAAAAAATTATAATGATGTAGCTAGTAGGTGGTTTAGAAAATAATTTTTATGACAACATACATAAACCCATAAGCTGAAGATGGCTATTTTTTTAAAAATTATTATTGGATATATATGATTATTTGACGATAAGATAATTGTTTCATCGCTAGTTATAAGTTGTACTATGTTTGAACATGTCTTATCAAATTTGATTAGTCTATCTCCAATAGTTTCTTCGCTAAATGAAAAGAAAAATGAAATAAAGAAAGGATTTTTCTAAATTTTGATTAGGTTTTTCATCCATAAATGAAAAGAAAAATGAAATAAAGAAAAAATTTTCCTAAAATTTGATTAGGTTTGTGATAAGGTATATATCCATCTGAGCATGAGAATAGTAATGACTCAAAAAAGAGAAAAGAGATACCAGCTTCTATCTACTTAATTATGACTCATGCAACACTTTCCTTTTTTATGACTCTTGTGCACAACTTTGGTTGTGAACTTATGAACTACTATTAAGGTAGTGGATAGAGAGATATGATTTTAACAAATAGTAATAAACGAGTTTAAAAAAAGCCTTGCCAATGTGAAATAAAGCAAAGCATGAAACATGAGAAAGTGCTTCTCCAACATCTGATTAGCTTAGCCATATTTCAAAGAAATATAGAGCAGTTGCTTCTCCTATAGAACTATAGTCTCACACCAGTCGCTGATTTCACCAACAAAAGTAGCAGAGCCCATGTTCTATAAAAATTGTCTTTCTAAAAACCCTTTTTAGCTAGTTGGTCCACTATAAGACAAATTTAGATTCGGCATGCTTGAGTCTGATCAAATAAACTATACAGTTAAACTAGTCATGCATGATTTGGTAGAAATTATAGATTCTGATTTTGTTTTGACAAATTGGGTTAATGACACAAAGTACACCCACATGACTATTTTGAAACATACCATATAAAAGATGGCAAAAGTGGTAGCTAGCTAGGCATTCATATTGTTCTAAGGCGTGTGACCTTTTTTCTCTATCTCCACCCAATTGTCATAAAGGACTTAAATGGTGTCATAAAAATGCAACTAGTATAGTTATTGCAATTGCTGGTATGACTCGTTATGATTAGTGTATAAAAATGTAGTGTTACTTAAATATCCAACCATAACAGGCCATATTAACAATTGTGAAGAAAAAAAACTGCGAAAAAAAGTTGTACACTTATTCCTTAGCATTACTCATGAAAATGGGAAGAGAACAAGATGGAAACATAAAAATGTTTGAAAATTCAACCCTCTTCAAGTGGGTGCACAAAGGCACAAAATATAAACATGAAGTGTGATATATGGTAAGTTTTAAGGACCCACCAGTTGGGAAACTCTCTATCACACACACAATGATATAGCTTTGAGTTATCAATTCCTTCTGTAGGTTTTTAACAGTATGTATCATGGTCCCCTGCTCAACTCATTTCTTTCATTTAATGGCCCCCTTTGTGGTCCTGATTATGAAACCCCTCCCCTGATGGATACAAGGGCTATAATTCATTGATTAAGTTACTTTTGGCCACTCATGGTCCCCCTAATATATGTGGACCACTCATCCAATGGTCAATCTGTCCAAAAGCCTTTGCTTCTGGGGACCAAAATATATATATTTTATTTTGGTGACATTGATTTCTTTATGTGCCATGCACAAGAGGCTGATATTGATATCCTAGGTGAAGGGCCATCCTGGGAATGTGATATACCAGCTTTCTGTGCTATACCTTGACTGGAAATGAAAAGATTGGGGGTACTGATTTGAGGCCCAACAGTGCCAAGAATCTATCTAAAATGGTTTTTACTATATGAAAGTACACCTATAATTTTAGCAATAATGGGTTAAGTAATGGGACATGCTAATAGTGAAGCTTGATGTAAAATCAAGTGAAATGTGATAAACTGTTCAAATTACTATGTATTCACCAAATAAAACTTTTTTTTTAACAAACAAGTAAATATTGGATCCCCCAATTTTCTGTTTCAAGGGCATGGGTTAGGGGAGCAATAAGGGTCTATTTAAGGCTAGAATCTAACCTATGTCTTAGGTTCCCACAGTACTACACTCACTACACTATATGTTTGTATTTGGATGACAGAGGAAAAAAATTGAGATCTACAATTGTTGCTGCACAACTTGAATGCTTGTATGCTTGTATTTAAGCTCCCAACTGTATGTAAGGAAAAAAAAAACATTATTGTTGCTGCAATGATTATTAGTTAAGTTCTGTTGTCTCTGTTGGCACACAAATTTTTTTTTTTTTTTTAATAATTATTGAAGTGTTATACTGATATGTTATGATTGATACTAATAAAAACGATAGAAACAATAGATCTATCTAAAAATGATATTGATTAATTCACAGCTTATCATCTCAATAATTATAAATATTTTTGTGTTTTAGTAGATGCACGTAACTCCCATCTTCCTCACAAATTGCTAATAATTTTTCTGAAAATGGAAGATCCAAAAACCTGTCCAAAGAAGCAGACAGCTTTACACCACTAAATCACAAATGCTTGTTCTAAAAGTCTAAACAAAAACCACGCAAATTCTAAGCCCTACTTTCCACTTGTATCAACAATCGGTCAAAAAATAAAAAATAAAAAAATGCATGTATTATTGTATTCTTTTTCATTATTACTCATTTATAGCATTTAAAAATCCCATCACTTCAGCTTGAGCTAGTCCACATCTCTCTCTCTCAAAGTTTATACATCCATCATTAAATGTATATAGGTACGTGGCCGGTGAGGGGCGGCATATGCTTTTTTGAAGATTGCTTGCATCATATAATCATGGTGTTATTTTTCATGTTTATGGGCACAAATACTTTCAATCTCCACAAACACGTGGATTGTGGAAATCTAATGTATGGCAATTTTTTTTGGATCTCTTTCTCATAATACTATAGATATTGGACCATGTCGTTAGGAACCTCAAGTTGTTGAAAATTGATATGATATGCATAATTGTCCTTGACATTTTTTTTTTCTCTTTCTTTTCAGTGCTAGCACTTGTATACACGTTATACATAAAAAAAACACACACAAGAAATAAACTATATTATTGTACTACCAATCCCTCAGTAAATACGTTTTGAGTACAGAACTCTATGACTTAGTCTAAAAAGACAAAAAGTAGATTACTCTCTGTTTTATGGTAGTTGACCTAAATGAACATGATCTTTATTAAGAGTCTTTTGTTGAAATGTTCATTACTTATTTGTTTAAACTTGAAAGTGCGTAATTCTAAGATATTATACTACCCAATAATTTATTATAAAATTTATATTTTCAAAATCTTACTGTTAAATTATATGTTTTTAACATACATGTCAATTTTCACACTAATTAGATGTAATTTACCAATTAATCCATAAACTTATTTTTTATGCATTATTTTAAATTATAAAAATTTGAATTTAAATAATTGATTGATGACATGACTATTGACGTCTAATTAAAAAAAAAAAAAGGTGGTGTAACATTACTTAAAGTCACACCAAGTGTAACTTGAGTCCAACTTTTCTCTATATATAATTCAATATTTATAATGAGGGTGGATTTAAACCTTGGAGGTATTCACTGAAAATCACTAGGAAGTGTCAATTGAATTACAACACAAAGGTACAATAATTTGTTCTTTTCAAAAAGGAAAAGTTAATCGGTGTCCAACAAGCATTGATTTAGAAACTGTTTTTAAAAACATTTTATAGTAAAATGATAAGCAACTAATTTTTTTGACGGTTTTTTATATCTATACTACTATTTAAGAGGCTTTTCCTATTTGGATTCCTTAATTTTTAGTTAAAAAATGTCCCTACAATCTTATGTTTAAGTAGAGACAAAACTAAAGGATAATCCTGTAAAAATGTAACTTTAACTCCCGCTAAAATATTGCCTAAAAAATAAGACTACTCTCTTGTTAATTTTTAAATTTCTTTATCCACTTATAAATTTGATTTTCAAAATAAAAATTATATATATATATATATATAATCTACAAAATGGGAATACTAACAAAAAAAAAAAAGTGAAAAAATAAAAACTCTCCACAATCCCCACTTTCTCCTAAAAAAAACCATCCCACCTTCTAAAAAAACCCATCCTACCGTTTTCTATTAAAAAAACACCTATCCTAAGTTCCGTAAAAAATTAAAAAAATAAAACTATGGCCTTCTTTAAAAAAATCCCACCTACGGTTTCCTATTCAAAAAAAAAAAAAAAAAAAAAAAAACTAAACGTATGTCAATGTTATTTTGTGTTCATTTTTTAGAGCTAGTCTTATTTTTTTTTACCATATTAGTGGTTCTAAATCTACAATTTTTGTGGAAAAATAAGTGTAAATTTCAAATTAAAATAAGTGAAAAGTTATAACACTAATTCAAAAAAAAAAAAAAAAAAAGTCTTATCGCACGCGCAAAGCACATGTGATGATTTCTTATTAAGGTTGTGTCAAAACTTTCCTAAAATGATTAATTAACAATTACCTTAAGAGTACTCATTAACATAATTCAAAAAAGGAACTTTTGAAAATGTTATATATAGGTGAATAAACTAACCAAAAAAAGAAAGAAATCCAATGGTTCAACTGTTTAAGTATGGCCTTTATGCATATCAAAAAACCAAAAAGTATATGGTCTTTATTGAAATGCCAGACAGGCCCATTAATATCTGGGCTTATGATAAAACCATTACTGGGCTAAGAGAACAATCTCAAGTTTGGGTCCAACCCCATGATTGAATCTAAAGGAACTTGGATTTAATGGTCGTTTAAATAACTTAGCCAAACCCAAACCTTCGAACAAAACAACGACGAAATTGAGTTGAAGAGTAGTATATTGGGCCAATGGGCCTTAGACTCAGTCGGCCATTGCAAGTAATTAATGATTGCTAGTAGGATTGGGCCTCAGACTCTCAGTTGGGTCCGTATCAATATTACTTTTGGGTCAAATTCGCAAAAAAGAAAAGAAAAGAGGGCCTAGTAGTAATAGTCATCTCTCATTAACTAAAATACATAAAACCATAAGGGCACTATTGCAAACTCTCAAAACAATAAATACGTCTTATTTGTTTTCAATCTCAGAGTTCAGAAACCAAACCCTAATCAAACCAGACCTTCATATATTCCTCCAAAATTCACTGCAAGTCATTAGTTTGGGTAAAACAAATATGCTCACTGTTTGATCGGCCATATACACCAAGTTCAGAAAACCAAAAATGATTTTTTTTTTGTTTGTTTATTTTGTTTTGTTATGTTTTTGTTCTTCCCTATTTTATTTTTCTTTTAATTATTATTTGGGGTTTGAGAAACAAGAATCTTATCCCATCTGAACTTAATTCATTCGGTTTTTTTATTTTTTTGAATTTGGAAGAAAAGTCAATGTAAAGACTCAATTTTCTTAAAACCTAGGAACAGAGCAGAAATTGATATGATTGCTTAGAGTTTAAAGATTTTATTTTGATTTCTGATTTTTGGAATAGCTGAATTTTCTTTTGAATTTTTGGATGGAAATTGTTATTTGCTGATGATGACAAACATTAAGGCATGAGCAGCAACAATATTATTTGCGCACTGTGTAGGAATTACTACATGGGTTGTTTGTTGCAAATGAAGAATGTGCCAAAATGCTAATCTGAGGCTCTTACTTATGCATTCTACTTTTGTAGAAGGCACTGTATGAAAACTTTTTTAATTAAGGAATTTGTCCCATTGTTAGAGACAATGGAAAAACTGTGTTCTTAAGATTTACAGGAACTCCAAATGTTTTGGTTTCTGTTATTGTCTTCTGTTTATTCACTTTAGTTAAACTGGCTTAGATGTTATGGTGGGCTTGACTTAATTAATGTGGTTGATTTTAGAATAATTGAAGAAGACAAAATGGAGATCCAGAAATGGCTTCCTTCTTTTGGGGGGGCAATGTTATGTTACTCAAGTTTTCACTTTTCATCTTTCTTAATTCTAAATAAGAACCTGTTGGCTGGACTGCTGAGATGTCTGTTGTAATTGCTGTGTATTGATGAGTTGCACTACCTGTGACGATTACATTCGGACATGAGCTACAACAATGCTTTGCGCACTAGGATTATCTACATTGGTTGTTGAAACAATGAATAATGTGTCAAAAGGCTAATCTGAGGCATTAGTCCTTAAACATAAGCACATAACTTAATGAAAGTACCCTGGATTCTCTATGTAATATGGAGTATTGACATATCTGTATAATGCCTCATTCATGACTTAAAACAATCACACGCAGTATTGAGGATGCTTGAAAACTGTGACATCCCATATGAAAGCGAATACCATATGCAATATGCAACAATTGTACCTTATTATCTTTCACACTTGTAATTGCTGTTTCCCACCAGACGTGCTCAAACACAAATGATAAATTATAAATGGACTAGTGCAGCTTTGAATGGTAGGTTTAAAACATGGTTAGTTGCATGTTTGACTGGCAGCTTTCTATGTGAAAGGTTGTACATGTTATCATCCGAAGCTTAGATGAAAGTCGTGAAACTGAATGCTTAAGGACTAAGGCAAAAACTTTATTTCGGCATAGATTTCTTCTGTTATATACGCCACCAAGCTAGTTTTATAAGTTTCTTCTAAAATCGGGTGCATCTCAAGACCTCAAAATCTCTTGGTTTGGCATCTCTCTTGGTGGTGTAGTGGTGGTGTTGGAGGCTGCAGCTGTGGTGGTAGACTAGTGCTAATAGTGTAGAACTCAGCTCTAGTCTCTAGAGATGGGACCTGGTGGGCCTGGTGGGGGAGGAGGGCCTGGTGGAGGTGGGCCTGGGTGGGGTGGTGGCGGTCCTGGGGGAGGTGGGCCTGGGTGGGGTGGTGGCGGTGGTCCTGGCTGGGGCGGCGGCCCTGGAGGACCTGGATGGGGTGGGCCTGGAGGTCCAGGCTGGGGCCCTGGCCCTGGAGGACCTGGTTGGGGACCTGGTCCTGGAGGACCTGGTTGGGGACCTGGAGGTCCTGGTTTCTGGCCTGGACCTGGTGGCTTTTTTGGTGGTTTTGCTGATGGTTTATGCAACATGGTGTCTTCAGTGTAAGTACAATTTCCCTTTTGTATTTAGTTTTGCAATTACATCTAGGATTTTTGCAAGCAGCAGATGATGCTGACTTATATTACATTAGTATCACTTTGATTGCCATTTTATCCTCTCTAGTATAATTTTTCCTTTTTCTTATGCTTACAAAAAAGTTTTGAATTATGGGGAAGACCACTGAGTTATAAGGATCTGGGTGGTTAGCATAAATTATTATCTTTTGGATTATCCATTGACTGACATTAATTCTAAATTTTGTTTTCTTTCTTTTATGTTTTTTTTTTCCTCCTCTATGGGGACTGCAGATTATCCTGCCTATGCTGTTGCTGGTTGCTACAAGACTGCTTTGGTGGACCCCGTGGCCCATATGGCCCTCCTGGGCCTGGCGGGCCTCCACGTTTCTGATTGGTCTATATTTACTATACCGCAATGCTCATGTTTTATTTGAGTCCATGTAATAATGTTTGGTTTTGTCCATGATATTCCACTTTATTTCTTTTTTTTACTCTAGATTGTGAAAGAGGGATCCTTTGCTGTTATAGTTTGAGAAGTACCCTTTTCTTTTTTCACTTATTTTCCTCCAACTTTGCAATGATCTCCAAGTATTGTTCAGTTAAAGAATGACTTGGTGTATAAGTCGCCACTAAGCCCATAGGAAATGTTTCTCCAATTGTGTAGTAAGGTGCCCAATTTAGTTTATATGAGACGTGTTTGGAAGTAACGCCGTACACAATGATGCAAAATATTGAGTTTAGCCAGCAACCGATCACTTTCTTTTGCTGCCAAATAATTCTTAGACTTCTATCAAGGTGGTAGCTCTTAACTAATGCAAAAGACAATTTAAGCGTCATGGCGGATTTCAATTGAGTAACCCCCCATTATTGATCTCAGCCTTATATTGGTCTATACATCCAGATAGGTCTGCTATCTAATGGTTTCTAAGTTTGATCATCAAAGCTAGTATGAATTTCATGTGCTCTATTCGATATATCTTCGTGAATAGAAGAAACTATAGCACGGCGCCCTCTTAAAGTTGATGGTATCACACATTCCTTATGTGTATAATAATCATAATATTTGTACATCTTAATTTTAAATAATAATGAAAAAAAAAAAACACAAGAAATTGGTTCAGTTACACTAATTTTCTATAATAATAAAAAGCGGCTGCATGGTGCATACAAGCACATGGTTTACTGAACTCTTTCCATTTGTTTATTTGCAACAAAAAGCTTTCAAGTTTCAACAGGAAGATAAAACACACATGAGATCAAGTCAAGGAATTGTTAAGAAAAATAGTGTCAACAAAATTAAACAGGTAGTAGGATATAACCACTATTTATATTAGGGTAAAAAAAGCCTCTAGAACACAAGAACAGTATTAGGAAACTCACAAACTAGTCCCAACTCAGGAATCTGTCCAATCTCTCACATTCAAAATGCACTAGACAAGCACCAAAACGACCCAAAAGATGTACTTATGTTAGCAAGAAGACAACCAGCATAACCATGTTTAGCTGGTAACACCAACAATTTATGTACAGAGATGAAAAAAAGAAAAAGAAAAAGAAAAAATCCTAAATGCATACATGGCAGCTTGAAGAAAGCTACTGGATTACTAGAGACTTGAGTTTTTGTTGCCTGATGCCCCATGCTGCAACTAGCCTTCCAACCTGTCAGAAAAATTTCAGGAACTTTATCAATAAAGGATTAGTAAATTTCTGGATTGGAACTATGTTCCAAGGAGCCTATAAATGTAAGTTGTTATTCCATGTGAAAGCTAAAATCAACCTCATTAAAAGTTTTAGTGGGGGAGATTTGTCATTATTCACATTAAAAGCTCAAGTCAAAGACACTGTAACTAATCATATACAATTCACAACTATTGTGACATTGACAGTTATTGTATTGGCAAGTCACTACATTACAATATAAATATTTTTCATTTTAAACACACTCTTATTTTAAACTTTTGAATTACACATTTAGATTTCAGACAATGCAAAAGGCACTCAACCATGGAAAAATACTTAGTAATAAACCACTTTTATTATTATTGTTGTTGTTTGCTTCTACTCGTATAGAAATTAAATATAGGTAGTTTAAGTAATGAAATGAGATTCGTACCTGCTTGTCACTTATTCACAAGCGATCTTTGTGTCAAAGCTGCTAAGACATATGGCAAATGCTTGGAAAGCTGAGATTGGATACTGATAATCCATTGTGAATACATCCTTTCCCACCTTTCCAAACTGGAGAATGACATTCTCATGCTCTGGCCCAGCAACTCCATTGTCAGGAGAAGCAACCAGCTGAAAATTCTTGACCGAAGCAACTGTCACCCGTCCATTGAAGTTCAGACACCAGCACTGGAGTTGTTCATGCCACCTAGGGGCCTTGTTCCTTAAGACCAGCATTCCTTCACTTGGAACAGACGAATGTCCAGATCGGAAACTATCTGTCCGGATTGATTTTGATCTGAAGAAAGGGAGGGATGGAAAACTGTCCACACTGCCAAGGAGGAATTCAGTCTGTGTGGGAGCCACACCTCCTGGCTCAACAGCAGAGTTGGGAATGGCATCCATGACACAGTGCATTCTTCTAGGACCCCTGGTTTCCAAAATATTAAAATCTCATTTTCACATAGAGAATATAGTGTAGTAACTGACCATGGTGGTTGCCAGTTCTGTGTTGTTTTTCATTTTCTATGAAGAAAAAGAGTACTTCAGCACCATCTTTCATACCTGGAACCCAAGACATTCAACTCGTATGAAATATGAGCAATGGAGTAGTTGCCAGGAGGGACTTTGGGGGTGACTTGTCTATTAATTAGCCTGGTAGAACGACATTTGGTGACTTTCACTCCAGCATGTGGTGGTTGTGCATCAAATATTGTGAATTTGGTACCCAGAAAGTTCGATCTATATCACAGAAAGTGCAATTTAGACTTAGGCCAACAAGATAAACAAGAACCAGTCCTCTCATGCCAGCTCAACATACCTCAATTTTCCAACATAGGTGCTACTCCCTTTTGACACATCATCAGAATTTAAAGAGATGATGTAATCTGTGTGAGTAGGACGTCGACACTTCCGTGCAGCAAGAAGGAACTTTCCATCATCAGTTGAAGCTGCCAAGATAAAAATGCAAAAGAGCAGCTCAGAGATGAGACTCAAAGAAAAGCTGAACCTTTCCTTCTTGAGTAGGAACCTAACCCTCTACTAATCAAACTAATCTCACAAAAGTGAAATCAAATATACCATATACTGAAAAGAAGAAACGTTTGGTTATTTGACCTTGATTTAAGCCGAGGTAAAGATAATATGTTTGGCTGCTACGATTCCGTTTGATGAAACACTGAAGGAGGGTGTCCCTAGGTCCAGGCTGCAAAAAGATAACCAAGGATTTTAGATTATAACCTTACCAACAAGAAAATACTTGATAGCACGGTTTTCTGAGGAGGATAGCCGGCATCCAGTATTTGCTAACATATGAACATCATGAAGTACTTGCAACAAAATTCAAAATTTCAAGAATCACAAATATAAGCAGGACTTGGATGGTCTTCAGAAACTAACCATCATTTAGAAGCAGCATTTCACTCCAAAATGTCAAATGCTACTGCTAATAAAGCCATTCCCCTGACTACATCATTAATTTTTTTTGTTTTTAATGGAATGCTTTTTTTAATTGGTAATAACACATGCACACAATGGATCTTGAACCCTCAACCTCACCCTCCACCTTACTCTCACAAGAGGAGGAGGTACCATTTAAGTTGAGCTCATTGACATTTTTATCCAATGCATTAGATTCAATATATTCAGAATCCACATTAATGATCTGAGATATTGACGATAACCACTTCAAATTAAATCATGTACCAACCCATAATTAACATGGATTTGGAATATATTGGCCAAATGTTTTACTAATATCACAAAACAAAAAGAAAATTAAATCCACTTTACATTTAGTTCTCTTGAGTGTTGCAATCTACATTGGTCTCACTTTATGAAAAGATGGGAGTTTGCTTCATTTTCAAAACCATGTTTTCCACCTGTGACAATGTCTCTTTGTCTTGATGGACTACAATTATCTTTTTCATTCCCCTCTTTTCTGTGTACAATGCAAGTGGATGGATTGCATTCTAAAAAATGTTTTAACAAATATCTGAGTGACACTGGACCAGAATGCATTGATGTAAAGGTCTCTATTGATTGCATGGTTGGAACCATAGAGGCATCGATATATATAAAACGCCTAATTCCCCAGATTATAAAAATTCTAGGCAATATTTAATCTAACTTTTCTGATTTAATAATTCCCAGATTCCTCACAAACATCCCCAAGCAGTTCTTATAATAACAGAGTGAGAACGCATGTCTACTTTTTCTTCATACCCAAATCTTCCCCCATTATGACACAGATAGTTGTATACAGATTTTCGTTCAAAAAAAATGTCGCAGGAAATTGGTACACAAAAGAAAGAACATCATAAATCGCAGGATCTATTCTAAATTAAACCCATTAGTATGTGGGATCATGCAACCTGTGGATCAAATAGCTAAAGCTCAAGCATATGTTGTGCTTCTGGTTCCAAGCACCACTGGGTGGACACCGGACAAACTATTAAAGCCAACCTTCTGACTCCCCAAATTCCAAAAGATTATGAGGCAACATCTTTGCTGACAAATGAAACTAATAATGTCATTGTTTATAGACCAGTTCCCACTATCCATTATGAAACAAATTGAAAGGAAAACAAGTCAAATATGAAATTCCACTTGCTGCTCTTAATAGCTAGGAACGTACAACATGTGAAATTTTCATTTCTAATTGTGCAATTACAATGATGGTAAACATGTAAACCAAACAGATACAGCTGTATCATAACAAGAAACAAATAAAGGTAAAAACACAATGAAGAGGAACATAGTTAAATCATAAGCAGCAACTCATATATGTTCAAACCTGCTTCAAGGAGATTGGAAATGTCAACTTGCCAGAAACCTCAGGGGATTTCACAATTTCTTTCATGATTTCTCTCCAATTCCTGCAAACACCAGCACAAGCAACCACATTTTTCCGGGGAGGCCAAGTATCTTCAGAGGTGTCTATCCTTATTAGCACATCCCTCAAAAGTTCCGGTGGCAAGTTAACCCAACAGCTCTGCTTCAAAGCATCAATTGTTGCCACCGCAGAGCTATCCTGGACCACCCGGTGCGACCTGGATCTCATCCCAGACACAAACTTCACCTCAAACCCTTTCCTAGAAATGCTCCCAAACTCACCTCTCATGTCCTGAATAATACTCTTAAACGACATTTTATGTCTCTTTAGTTCCTGACCTTTCTACATCTAAAATAACACAAAACTTAATATCAAAACATTCCCAATCCCTCCAAATAACCCACATTTCTCAGAACATAATGAAATATGACCTCAGTATCCAAAAAATATATATATGACCTAGTAAAACTAATGAAAAACCCCACAAAACTCAAAATTCAAAAGTCTTTACTCAGATGAAAATGACAAACTCAAATTCTTCCCCTAAACCATGAAAATAAACCAAAATCACTCCAAAACCGGTATCTACACAACACTAAGCCATAAACACCCACATTTCTCACGAATTAAAAACCAGTAAACAAAACCCAGAAGCCCCAAAAGCTATAAAGCCACAATTTGATCATTTTGACCAACCATCACCACAAATTCTATTCCCCCCAAAAATGTGAATCAACCATAATTCATTTTTTTAAAAAAGGCATGAACACAGAATCAAGCAACAGAAACCCAGAATTTAGATCCAAAATAAACTCAAAACTTAACCAAAGTTATGACTTTTGACCAATAAATTCAAAAACACAAAAATACCCAACAAAAAGTAACGAACTAAACCGCCAAATGCAACCAAATTTTGCAGTTTCTCTCAAACAATCACTGACCAAACACCCTACAAAAAGAAAACATTAATAGTTTGCAACAACTAAACTGCAGTTTACAGAGATTGAAACAAACCAACAAACAAACAAACAAACCTCGAAATGCAATGCACTGTTACAGAAACTTGTTAAGGCCAAGAAAACCACGGGGGAGTGATCCCCATCAGTTAACATAGAAGGGAAATGGTATCACAGTACAGTCTGCAGAAACATGTTAGGGTTTGTTTGGTCTGTGTGTCAGCGTGTGGTCCCAAAAGGGGTCCCTAGGACCACTGTTTTGTCTTGATGGATGCCTTTATCTAGTGGCTTGGTATGTCTCGGGTATTGCTCGGGTCAAAGTTCGGATCTTTGGGCCAGGACCCAACAGACTTTTTTCTTTCTTTCCTTTTTTTGCTTTTGTCTTTTTCTTTTTCGTCTAAGTTCTAAGGAGGTGGCATGAATGTCGGATGGATTCTACTAACAAGGGATAAATACTTAAGAAAGATCGATGTTACATGTCGGAGGTTGCTAATTTTATCACGTACTAAATTCCTAAGTACTTTTGAGAGGTATTAATTAAATTACAACGCACTTGAGATGTCCATTTTAAAAGCATATAACTAATATTTATGTTAAGTATCAAACAGGTCTACTCTACAATCTACATACATAGTGCTTTTAAACTAATATTTATGTAGGTATCAAACTCGTCCACTCTATAATCTACATACTTAGGGCAATTTACTTGTGATAATTTCTTAAGGATGACTCCAAAACCATTGGACAGAAGACTTTAAACTAGACTAACTAGTAACTCATAGAGTGATAGACCACACGAGGCCTATATGTAAACTGTTAATCTCTTAGATTTATGAATGTTAATATAAAACTCAATGCAGTATTATTTCACATGATAATGCGTGCACACATACACACACGCATGCATATATATATATATATATATATATATGTGTGTGTGTATGTATGTATGTATGTGTAATGGTTTATATATAAAACAACAAAATAGATGATTAACATTTCTGCATATGTAAACGTACGTGTGAGTTGAGATGGGTTTTGCTTGGGCTTGGGATTGCTAACTTCTTCTTGTGGAAAACAAAAAATATAAATAAAAAATATTTTTTGAGAAAAAAATAAAATACAAATTGATGGCTCGGCACCTTGTTCTTTTACGTACTAGTTATTGTATATAATAAATGATTAGAATAATTTTAGATCAATTATACTTTGCTTTATGGTTGAATGAAAACCATATATGTATGCATAGAAAGAAACATAGAATGAGAATCTAAAGCCTCTTCCTTGCCAAAATAGGAGAGACATTACTTTTTCAGGAAACACACAAAAAAAATAAAGCATTGTTATGGTAATAACTAATACGTGATACTTTTTGAATTAGTTTTTTTTTTTTTAAAGTGGCCATTTAGAAATTTAAATTATACAAAATCTAATTAAGCGATAACTTGAAAATTTGCTACAATTGTGAGTCAAGTCACTAAGGAGAGTAAAATTATTGTGACTTTGAAGCTAAAAAGAATATAACTATCATCACCATTAAGGAGAACTGACAACCACAATATTTTTCTTGGTACCATTTTTTACAAGAAAATGAAAATATAGATTATTTTATTGAATAGGCTAACGAACTACAAATTTGAATGTTTAGCGATTTTTATCTTTTTTTTTTATAGTATGTTTTTTGTTGAATAATTAAATCACTTGTTGCTGCTTGGTCTTAACCTGTTTTTGTTTGGTTTATGTTTGTTGTTATTTGGGCTATTATTTATTGTGTTATTTAAGTTTTTTTTTTTTTAAAAGAGATTAAGGATTATGTTTAGGGGGCAGAATTAATTTTGGAATAATACTACGTCCCTAATATTTTTACAATAAATCTTACACAAAAAAATCTTATTGGTAGGTAAAAAATTATATCAGTATTAAGCTCAAATTAGAATCAGTAACAGCTTACCACATTGGATTTATTGTAAAATTATAGTGAAAATGTTATTGTTAATGAAGACAATACCGTACTGGAGACTGTACCAGTTTGGCCAGCGGTACGATATGTTTTGGATACTGGGCAATACCGGTGTATCGTTTCAAGTTTCCCACTATACATATAAAATCCTATATATATATATATATATGTTGAATTTAAATCCTATTTCTTTAAGTATATTTAGGCCCAATTCATCATTATCTTTATCATTCTACAATGGCCCAATCCATTACAAATAAATTTAAATTATCTAATTATTATATTAAAAATTAAAAAAAAAAATTCAAACAAGAGTAAAAAGTCAAATATCCCACCTAGCCATCACGTGATTCAATGTTTTGAGAAGGCAAATGCTCAAAACCATTGAACCACACATTACTTTCTTTTCTTCTTATTTTTATTTTTATTTTGTTGGCTGAATAAGGCTAACCACACATTACTTTCAAAAAGAACATCCAGCCGATTTACCTGCACTCTCTGTTTAGGCTTTCTCTGTTTTGTTTTGTACCTGGCACTCTTCCAGCCAGTTTGGCTACTGTTTGTGAGGAATATGCCTTAGT
This sequence comes from Castanopsis chinensis, assembly GCA_032878915.1. Classification (NCBI taxonomy): domain Eukaryota; kingdom Viridiplantae; phylum Streptophyta; class Magnoliopsida; order Fagales; family Fagaceae; genus Castanopsis; species Castanopsis chinensis. Next base: position 16,208,306 of record JAVQMG010000115.1, on the reverse strand, counting down.
TTGTTTGTCTTTTTGAGTTTAACACATTGAAGTTTACCAATAGAAAAAAAGAAAAGAAAAACACATCCCACACGTTTTGAAACTGCACTGAGAAGTCAAATGCTCAGAACTGAGAGGTCTAGTCTCTAGTGTTCATGAGCGGAGAAGAGGAGAAGACAAAAGAAAAGTCTGGTCTGAGAGATGCAAATTAACAGAATGAGGCTATGATGCAAAGGAAGGCTTCGCCGGAACTTCACCATTGTCTCAGTGTCAAAGAGGTAAGACCTATTCTTAAATGATTTCGGCCAGAAATCAATATTTCGGCCGGGATGACCGAAACGCCCCGAAATGGCCGAAATCACTCGAAACAGTCCGACATAAAAATTGGTACGAAATGAGAGAGTCACCTGCACTGATTTGGTCACCGGAACGAGATATTTCGGCCGTACCGGCCGGTACGGTACGAATCGTCTCCTTTGGTTATTGTGGGGGTAAATGACTTGGATAAGGGTATTGGATCGTGGGCCATGCCCGAGGACAACAAAGGGTCCAAGGACAAACAAATATTAGTAAAGGCAAGTAGGTTATCGTGTAGAGGACGAAAGCTGGTCAAGACAAGTAGTTAAGATTGTCCGATGAGTCAAACTTCCTTGGGAAACAGAGTGGAAGTTTGAAGTCCGATCACCCAACAAGTACTAGGAAGGGGACAACCATGCTTGAAAGGAGGATAAGCTTAGGAGAGAGGAGAGTCAACATAGAATTGAGAAATATCTGGGAATAAAGCTTCTACCACCGCATTGAATGCTTTGCACCTAACCAATTGGCCGCATTAATGTGGAGGTGATTCCTGAACAGTGACTTCTAGCCTTACAACTACCCAAAAAGGACTTCAAAAAGGTTTTGATGGGACAAGTATCAATGAAATTAGTTACTTGATCAATAGGTGGAAAGCTAAGATGAGAGGCAGGGAAGAAGTATAAAAGGGAAAGGAAGAAGTATAAAAGGGAAAGGATTCCTTACAGAAGGGGGAAGAAAAAGAAAGGAAGGAACTACTTTGTAATCAAGAACTTGAATATTTATATAAGTTTGAGAGCTAAATACAAGATCATACCCAGGGCCGGCTGAAGCTATAGGCGACTTAGGCGGCCGCCTAAGGCCCCCACTTGTAAGAGGGCCCCCCCAGTAATAATAACATATTATATAATATTAGTTTTTCATCTGAAAAAAAAAAAAAATACCGTTTCTCACACAGAAAAAAAAGGCCGAAGTGACCTAAAGAGAATTCCCATCACCATTACCAAACCTTTACCTCTGCCGTTCTCATCTGATGAAAAAAAAAAAAAAAAAGCCGTTTCTCACAAAGAAAAAAGGCTGAAGTGACAAGAAGAGCAATCCCATCACCATCACCAAATCTAGGCTAATCCATCATTAAATCTTTATAGCTTCCAGTCTGCCGTTCTCATCTGATGACAAAAAAAAAAAAAAAAAGCCGTTTCTCACAAAGAAAAAAGGCTGAAGTGACAAGAAGAGCAATCCATCACCATCACCAAATCTAGGCTAATCCATCACTAAATCTTTATAGCTTCCAGAAGAAAAGATTACAAAAGGGCATAGATTTTTAGCTAAGAAAATATTACATAAGGTAGAAAATTAAAAGAAGAGACAAAGAAGAAAAGGCTGAAAAAAGAAGAAGAAAAAAACACTCTTCACTCTCTGGCTCTCCATCTTCATTCATTCTAAAAAAATAAACTCTTTTTAGTTAGCTTACTCATCGATTGCTGTTGGCAATAAATTTGGTGTGTTCACAGATCTTCATTTCAGGTTTGTTTCTTGTTTTCTCTTGCTTAGTTCCTTTGCCTCTTCGTCTTCTTCATGGTTTACTGTTGCCTGTTGGGTGTCTGGGTTTTTTTTTTTTTTAGAAGGGGAGTTTGCTGCTGGCTACTAGGGTTTTTTCTTCTTTTTGGGTTTTGGCCGAACTTGACTTCAGCTATTTACTTTTTTTTTTGTTTTGGTTTGTTCTCTTATATTTGGATTTGTGCAGAAGGTTGTAGTCTTGTAGAATCAAATGGTCATTCTGTCATTGGTTAATCCATCAATGGCCCACCACCCACTTGAAGTCTTGAAGAGTTAAACGTGTAAGACTTCTCTTACACGTTACATTTTTTTTTTTTTTAAGAAATCAGATCAGATTTATATTTGGATTTGTGTAGAAGGTTGTAGTCTTGTAGAATCAAATGGTCATTCCGTCATTGGTCAATCCATCAATGGCCCACCACCCACTTGAGGTCTTGAAGAGTTAAACGTGCAAGACTTCTCTAGAAGTCTTACACGTTACATTTTTTTTTTTTTTTTTTTTAAGAAATCAGATTAGATTTATATTTGGATTTGTGTAGAAGGTTGTAGTCTTGTAGAATAATTTACTTTATATTAATATTAATTTTTGATTAATATTGATAACAAAATTATAAATTTAGAATAATTTACTTTATATTAATATTAATTTTAATTTTTTGTGCAGGTTTAAAGTGTAAAGTGATCATATTAAGTAAAGTTACCATTGTGCTTTTGATATACCAGGTTTTATTGTTTTATACATTAAATTTACATTATTCTAGTTAAATTGTAATTTTTTTATTATAAATTGTGTTTCATTTATTCATAAATAGTTTTTAATTACAAATGTCTACTAGAAAATATCCATCTGGATATGAAAAACTAAAAAAAAAAAGACAAAGAGAAGAACTAATTGAATCTCAAAAAGGAGCTATGGACAAATTTATTACTAGTAAAAAACAAAATCTTGTAGAAAATTTGAGTGAAGGTTTCATAAATGAACAAGAAATTCATCAAAAAGAGTTAGAAGATAATGAAAATATAGAACAAAATGATAATAACGAAGGTGGTCATGATAATGTTCAAACATGTAATGTCACCATTCTTGATAATGAAGCTCAAAATAATTTAGAGGAGAGTGAAAATATTAATGATCAACCTAATTATATTCCTACAAATATTTTTGATCCAAGTCAATGGAAAACTATTGATATAAAATTAAGAGATTTGTTAGTAGAAAATGGTCCAATAAGAGTTGATGATCTAAACTTTCCTATGGATAAGAACTCTAGACATTTTTCTACTACGCATTATATTCGAAAATTACCAAATGGGGAGAAACATGATAGAAAATGGTTAGTGTATTCGAAAGACCTAGATAAAGTATTTTGTTTTTGTTGCAAGTTGTTTAATTCAAAGTCAAATACAAATCAACTAGCTAATGGAGGAACTAAGGATTGGAAAAATATTAGTTCTATTCTTAAAAATCACGAAACAACCAATGAGCATATTACTAATATGAATACTTGGATTGATTTAGAACTAAGATTATTGAAGAATAAGACAATTGATAGAAATGTCCAAGAACAAATTAAGAAAGAGAAAGATCATTGGAAAAAAGTGTTATTAAGAATAATAGCAGTGGTAAAAAATCTTGGTAAAAATAATTTGGCATTCCGAGGAAAAAACGAAAAGATTTATGAAGAAAATAATGGAAATTTTTTAAGTATAATTGAAATGATTGCAGAATTTGATCCAGTAATGCAAGAACATGTTCAACGTATTCAACATGGTGCAATCCATAATCATTATCTTGGACATAATATACAAAATGAAGTAATTCAATTATTAGCAAGTGAAATTAAAAGTAAAATTATAAAAAAGATTAAAGAAGCAAAATACTTTTCAATTATACTTGATTGTACCCCCGATGTAAGTCATCAAGAACAAATGACTCTCATACTAAGATGTGTGGATATTTCAGTAAGTCCGATAAAAATAGATGAACATTTTGTCGAATTTTTAAAGGTAGATGATACTTCTGGAAAAGGTCTTTTCAATGAAATTATAAATGCAATAAAAAATCTTGAACTTGATATTAATGATGTACGTGAACAAGGATATGATAATGGGTCTAATATGAAAGGGAAAAAACAAGGGGTACAAAAAAGAATACTTGATATAAATTCTAAAGCATTTTACTTACCATGTGGTTGTCATAATCTCAACCTTGTCCTATGTGATATGGCTAATTCTTGTCCTAAAGCTATATCTTTTTTTGGAGTAGTACAACGTATATACACACTATTTTCTTCTTCCACAAAGCGATGGAAAATTTTACAAGATAATGTGACAGGTTTAACTCTTAAGCCATTGTCACAAACACGTTGGGAAAGTCGAATTGAAAGTGTGAAAGTAATAAAATTTCAAGTTTTAGAAATAAGAGATGCTTTGTTACAACTGGCAAAAACAAGTGAAGATCCCAAAACAAAAAGTGAAGCTGATTGTTTAGCAACATATGAGATTGAAAGTTTTGAGTTTTTGCTAGCTATGACTATTTGGTATGACATATTATTTGCTGTTAACTCTGTTAGTAAAAATTTACAATCGAAAGACATGCATATTGATGTTGCTATAGATCAATTAAAAGGTCTCATGTCTTTTTTAAAAAAATATAGAGAAGATGGATTTACATCTGCTATGAATTCATCTAAAGAAATTGCAACCAAAATGGAAATAGAGCCTATATTTCGTGAAAAGCGTATAATTCGTAGGAAGAAACAGTTTGATGAGAATGTCAATGATGAGACAACACAATCCGCTGAAGAATATTTTAGAATTAATTATTTTTTATATATAGTAGATCAAGCTATTTCTTCAATTGAAAGTAGGTTTGAACAATTTCAAATATATGAAAATATTTTTGGTTTTTTATTTAATTTTGAAAAACTAAGATCACTAGATGATAATAGTTTGAAAAATAATTGTCTTAATCTTGAATGTTTTCTCACAAATGAAACTTATTCTGATATTGATGGCTTAGATTTATTTTCAGAACTAAAAGTTTTAAAAGAATTTTTGCAAATAAATGAAAACTCTCCAATTAATGTACTAAATTATATAAAGAGGCTAGAATCTTTTCCAAATGCATGTATTGCTTTTAGAATATTACTAACTATACCTATTACAGTTGCTTCCGCAAAAAGAAGTTTTTCAAAATTAAAATTAATAAAATCCTATTTAAGATCAACTATGTCACAAGAAAGATTAAGTGGATTAGCCATATTATCAATTGAAAAAGAAATGTTAACGGAACTTGAATGCAAAAATTTAATTAGTAATTTTGCCTCTCAAAAAGCAAGAAAAATAAATTTTAATTGAAAAAAATATATGAATTTATAATTAAATATAATAAAAGGCCCCATTTACAGCTTTCGCCTAGGGCCCCCAAATTCGTTGAGCCGGCCCTGATCATACCATCCTCGGACTAGACAGAGGAGTATTTTTTTTTTTTCAACTTATTATTCTCTTTCGTTTCAGCATTAAACTAACCTGTAGTGATTCTTACTTGACTCGTTGAATGTTCAATATTAAACTTACTCTCTAACAAATTTTATTTTTGTGGGCTTGTTAGGCCATTGTCCAAATCTAGTAGGCCGTGAACCAATTTACGTCCTTATAGTTATAAATGTAGAATTATTCTTATTTTTGTTGAACTCAAATTTTTGTAATTTTTAAATCAGGGTGTTCAACATTTTTATTAGGGTGGTCATAATAGGTTAATTTAATATATATATATATATATATATATATATGTCATTTTTTGCAAGTTAGAGTGGTCCTACGACCACCCTGCGTATGTAGAGCCGCCCGTGTTTTCAATGGCAAAATTAGAAAAATCCTCTCTTAAGAAACTTCATAGAAAGGACGCAGGGCATTTCTTTTTTGCCAAATAATGCATTTTGTCTAGGATTATTTGGTAGTTTCTTGAAAAAAAAAAACCTTTAATGTGACCCAACTCCTATTTGACGTGGATTAGTGTAAAAAAATCTGTAGTATCTTTTTGTTAAACTGTGTAAAAAAAAAAAAAAGGCATAATTTATATATATATATATATATATAACTTAAAGAAAATCTAATTAGATTTAAATTGAATTATCAATTTTGCGCCACATGTTTTATTTAATTTTTAATTTAGTGCTAAGTGAATTATTGAGTGTAAAAATCAAAGAGTCCAAATCCAATTAGATTCTAAATTGGATTTCAATTTGAGTCCAATTTTTCGCCACATGTTCATTTAAGTTTTTAATTTTTGTAGTAAGTGAATTATTAAGTGCAAAAACAAAAAAGTTTAAAACCAATTAAATTCTAAATCATATATATATATACATACATATATATATATATATATATATATAATGAGAACCTATTACATATTTTAGAAATGCATGATTTAAAAAAAAAAGTTTAAGCTAATACCATGTATAATTTGAACTATATAATTATAATTATTTTTAATTGTACCCATGCATATACATAAGGTTACACACTAATAAAAGATAAAACACAAGGAAAGGTTGAAATTGTACATTAGAAATCAAAACTAGCCATGAACCTTCCATACCATTCTCAAATAACATTTATATTATTCAATAAACAAGACTAGAGGTGTCATTTGGACACCCCTCTATTATGCAAGCCCAGACCTATTTCAATATAAGGGTCACTGTTAAAACACTTATATATATATATATATATATATACACACGTATGTATATGTATATTAGTATTATGCCTGTGCGATGCACGACTTAATTAAAAAGTTATATATAATTTTTAAAAAATATATTTTTTTGATAATATAATTAAATTTTTAATAACAAATAAAATAGTAAAAATGTTTTAAAAATTATGGCAAGTTTTAAATTTCTAAAAGCTCTTAGTAGTAAAATTGTAATTTGTTTATATATTTATATTTATATTTATATGTATGGCACTTAAAAATCTTTCCATTATACTTACTAACATGTAGAGTAGTAGAAGTGCTAACCATATATAAATTTCTTGCATATATAACCAAAAACAAATTTCATAAATTACAAAAATAAAACAAATTCCATAAATTACAAAATATAAGTATTTAGAGTTTCTGGACTACAATGTAAATGTAAAAGTTTACCTATAAATTATTTTAATGTTGTCATAAGTGAGGAAATAATCAGCATAATCAATTAAGAACACCAAATCAAAGATGAATTGCATTATCTAAAATTTTTTTATAAAATAGTCATAATATATAAGCTATAATTGAACTAAGTTAGTATCTAGGCTTTCTAGGCTACCACACTCAAATATTATGTAAATGCATAGTCGCAATGTTGTAGGTAGAAGAAGAGAAGAATAGATGTTGTAGGTAGAAGAATAGAGAAAAAGAATTGTATTATAGGTATTCATTATGGATTATTTAATATATATATATTGTAGGAGCACAAAATCAGGCGATCGAAGCCCACTTAGAATAGTGAAATTGGTATTACCTGACTAGGCCCAAACCAATAGATATTTGTAAAGAGAGTGTGATGAAACAAGTTGGGTTTCGCCCAAGGATACAAATAAAGAAGGAATTAGCGAAAGTAAAAGATTAAGCATATTGATAGTTCTTTACAAGCTTGCTCGAGGACAATACTCTTGTGCAGATGTATACATTGTTCTCTCTCTCTTTTCTCTCAGTCACTGTTCTAGCTCTAATCTTTTTCCCTTGATTTTTCTGGATCTCCTTTCTCTAGAAGTTATTTTCCTTTATATACTCTTAAGCTCCTTGCATGCCCTCCACCTACAATCCTCTAAACTCTCATTAGGACACTTGTACCATTAGACTTATGGTGAAGGTGGTAGAAGGAGTAGCTTAGCTGTGGATCTGTTGTTCAGGTCACTTCCTCATCAATGTAGCTGATAAAGCTGTTGCCAGTCATTTAATGCAAAGGTGGTAGGTGAAACTTTATAGGGGACTTCCCAAAAATATCTTGCTTTTCCCCTAAGACGCCCTTCTCGCCCCTTATACTTCCAGAAGACGTTCTGTCTCTTCCCCTCTTCTCCTTGGGCAACCTCATTCCTTGGGTTATAAATACTTCTATATGAGGAATGACTAAAGGCTATAGTTGTGCTATCCTTTCTCGGTCCTTGGGTTCCCACAATAGCGCCCTAAAACCTTGCTATTGCCTCTGAGGTAAAATGTAAGGATTTAGTAGTACTACCCCAATTAGTAAGTGCCAAGCGCTTTCCCACTTGATAACGTCTCTTCACCTATTCTCAACACGCTCTTGACAATTCGGTATCCACGATACGACATTTATTGTGTCAGGTGGCTACTTGTCTACCTACGTTCTACGGTGAGATGGTGACCTTACGGTCTTTATTTACACTAATTTATAAGCGGGAAATTTACCTCTCCTTTTTCACCTCTATATAGGGAGGGGCTGGAGATAAATTTGCCGCATTTATTCACTTTGCAATTTTTTCGTTGAAGCAGCAGTCCGATGAGAGATTCTTTTATTGCATGTAGATGCGTTTAGATTCATTCATTTTTATACGTAGATTTTTTTATTACCTACACCATAAACCTCCATAGGTAGATTTGCTAGGTTAGTAGATCTCGAAGGCATGGCTACCTTTAAGGCTCAATATAAGATCCCTAACGGTGTTGAACTCCAACATTGTGAGTTAGGCGAATGGCTGGTCTTAAACAGCCCTCCCAGCTCAGTAGTGATTCTGATGATCGCCTTCATAGAAGGCGGGATGGAAATTCCCATAGGTAGGGTTACTAGAGACTTTCTTATGAACTATAGGTTCACTCCCACACAATGCACCCCCAATGTCTTTAGGGTTCTCGGTAGCATAGATATGATAAACCATAAGATGAGGACCAATCTCACATGGCATGATGTGAACTGGGAATACAATTGCCAAAAAGGGAAGGAGACCAACTACTATATCAATGTAGGGTTCCATCCGTTAGGTTAATTTCGTGTATGCCTAAATTAAATAAGGCTATGGACGAGAATTTCCTCATTGTCTCGGGAGATTGGCATGATGAATTGCATTGTCCTATCCAAGAGGGGGAACCAGGTAAGGTTCCCACAAACATTAGACACATGTAGGATTCTCTTATTTATATAAAGAAAAATTTTTATAAGGATTTTTTTTTTCTAATATATGATTTATGTTGTATGTTTATTAGCAGATGAACATCATACCACCCCGAACAAGAACCTCGTGAACTTTCCCGAGCTAAACCGAATCCTCAGGTTAGAAATTTTCTTCACAAGTACGGTTAGCTTTGGGCAGTGCACATGATCCTTGGGTTCAAACCCATCTCCAAGTGTTTCCAAAGCCCCAAACAAGTAATCAAATCTAAGGACCCCAAGCTAGCTTTAATTGACGTAGCAGTTCCTAGTTTTCTAACAATAGAGCCTCTTCCATCTGAAACTCAAGAAGCCCAACTCCAGCCCCACTCGTAACCAAACTACTTTACTTATAGGAGCAGCCTAAACCTTCAGACGATGAAGTTAGGGAGCGCATTTCAGAACCCACTCAGGAAGTAACAGATAAAGACTTCATGATCTTTTACCAGCAAGAGGATCCTGAAGATCTTCTCGGCCCCTCTCATCATCCTCTACTACCTGCCCAGATCAGCACCAGCCAAGAAGCAGCCGGAGTGCTAGAAGAGAAGACCCTAGACCTGCTGGTTCTGCTCACAGCCCATACTAGGGGTAGCAATCCCAGTGGTGCCTCGACCACCCATTCTTGCCCCCACACATGCATCCTTTGGTGACGCCGCTAATAAGAAACGAAAGGGAAGCCAAAGGGGTAAAGGGTCTGAGGGTGCTGAGGAGGGGGAGATCACATGCCCATCGTAGCAGCCCCCAACAAAGGAGCCTTAAACAACAAGGGCTCAGCAGAAAAAGAGTGCCTCTTTGAGGGCCTTCAAAAGTTCTAAGGGGGGAAAACCTCCAAACGCCTCCCCATAGAGGCCCACCTTCGTGCTGAGCTCAGGGAACCCAGTCATGAGTGATGCCACCTTAAAGGACACCCAGCAAGGCAAGTCAAGCATTGTCTCTAAATGCCTTTAGAAGGCCCTTCTCCTCCCTAAAGACATGCATAAACTTCAATCCTTATGGAAGAAGGAGGTTTTTTTGTCCCTTAAGAAGGACCTTTCCAAGGTACACAATTAATTTCTTGCTTTGGTAAACTTATGTCCCACTTGTACATGTACTTACACTTGACAATTTTTCAATCAGTGCAAGCAGCCTTCATGGCTAAAGAGTGGGTGGATCATGCCCTAGGCTAAGCCCGTGAAGCCAAGGGCAAAAAGGAAGCGGCTGAGAAGGCCCAAGATGAGTCTGAATAGAAGCTTAAAGACACCATGTTCCATCTAGCTGAGGTGGAGAAATCTAGGAAAAATGTTGAGTCTGCCTTGACTAGTTTTGAGAAGCAAGCTACAGATTCCTTAGCAGCCTTGGAAAAAGGCAAGACTTAGCTGCCCTTGGCCATGGTAAAGGTCAAGTAGCAGCAAAAACAACTGGAGGCTAAGGACGCTGAAAAAGCCATGGCTGAGCAAGTTGCCTATGATACGGGCATGACTAAGACTACCCAAAGTCTAACAGCCTAGCCTAGGGATGTTACTCAGGCATTCTGCCTCATAGTTTTAAATATGGACTGGACTGGCCAGTCTGACCGGTTCAACTAGGAACCGGTCTTAAATCCTGATAGGCCACAAATACATAGACCCCTTGTGATGAATTAAATTAATTAATTAGCCAAGTTATTAATTAATCAAGTTAACATGCAAGTAGCGTAGTAGCACAAAAAAATCACCAATAAACTAAAGTATGCAGCGAAAATTAAATTGACACGGTGATTTGTTTACAAATGGGGAAAACCTACACGGCAAAAACCGCACCAGGTGATTTAAGGTCACCACTCTCGAAACTCCACTAGTATCACAATAAGTGGTTACAAGTAAAGGAATCCCAGTACCTTACCAACCTATAGTTGAACCCTTACCCCAATACCCAATCGGACTTGTTCTGTAGTAACAGTTTCTCCTTTTGATGCGCGGCTCCCAATACGTGACTAACCAATTGCGTGGATCCCAATACGCGACTTCAATTCACCAACTAGAGAGAGAGTTGTTGGCTGCAAAGTTCTTCAATTCATCTACACGATGAAGATCAAGAAGGTGCTTGGTTACAAAACCCTACGGTGCACATTACACAGCAACTTCTTCACAAGAAAGATGAACTAGGGCATGAACTTTGTCCTGGATCACAAATAGCTTGAACAAGGATTTCTCAATGCTTGTGCAACTTGTGTACCTATTGACGGCCCTTAAAATAATCCTTTTATATGTCTAGAGTTAGAAGAAAAGAAATCCCAAAGACATATCCATGTATTAGAATCAAAATAGAACTTAGAATCTATTTTCCTTAAATCTCGACAACTAGAGGTGTCGAGGAGTTGTCGAGCAACTGTCGAGCCTTGGGGTTGAAACAGCTTCTTACAGCTCGATAGATGCAGGTGTCGAGACTAGGTGTCGAGTTTTAATAACTTGCACTTTCCAGCTTGTTTCTTGGACAGACTTGATGACTTCAACACTTGATCTTGAAACACAGTTTCTTAAAGTGTTAAACACATCCTAAATCTACCCAATTACAAGTAAAGTGCGTTTTGTTAAAGGATAAGCCAATTACATAAAATAATAACATATATTCAAAACAACTTGAACCACATATGTCCTAACAATCTCCCCATTTGGCAATTCGTGACAAAACCACAACAAACAAATGAAGATATGAGAGAAGTCATAAATTACTCAACTCATATTCACTTGTTGAATACAATAAAATCTATCCTAACACAAACTCTTAAAAAACTTTGCAAGAAGAGAGTTTATGGCAAGTAGACTTTGACAACCTGTATTTCTGAAACACTTTTAAACAAAACACAGCAAGGCATCTTTGTGTGAAGCAGAAATAATAGATTGCATACAAATAAAGAAACATGTATATAAAGACAGAAAAGAAACAACACATGAAAAGGTAAGTGAAAGAAACATACATCAACATATATATATAGAACAAGTAAGCACAATGTATGTAAAACTGGTCACAAGACCGAGGTACATGAACAATGTATCTCTAAAAGGAAGAAAAGAAAAGAAATACATGTAATCCTCGTAATAGCAGAAGGAAAGATGAGTTTATTACGGGTACTATATCCCTATAGACATCTATGATAGAGAAGATGAAGTGTGAAGGAAAGTCTATAGTGAGGTGCTCTAAAAGAGACAACAAAAATCGAGCATGAGGTTCTGTGATGGAGTTATAGTGAGAAAAAGAGTGCAAACAAAAGTCATCACCATGTTCAGGAAACGAGGACCTTTAGCAAAAGGCCTACATGGTGTGAATTGACGCTCACCCCAATCAGAGGGGCGCTCACAAAAAGTTGACATCATCTCATCTTTGGACACAGTCCATAGACGCTCACAACTGGGGTAGTCAAGATGATCAACCCTCGGAACATGAAGCACCTCGGAGACTAACTCCAGAGTGATGACAATGCGCGTACCTCGAACGCGAGTATGAAAGAGAGGTACTAAAGGATCAATTCCATGTATGTTGGAGTAAAACTCCTGTATCAGCACAAAAGGACAAGTGACCGGGACGTCACATAGTGACTCCCAACCTCGACTGTGAATGACATCAGGTAAGTTAGTGTCGGCAAAGTCTGCCAGAATAACTTGGTGTTCCAAATGAACACCTCGTTTAGAAAAGTTCTCCGAGAAGTCCAGTTGGGCTTTCTCATCATGAAACCGAACAGAAAGAGGAGTAGGATCAGAAGATGAAGAGCCCCTAGAATGAAGAGGGTTTTGGGACGGAATGGATTTACGTTTTGGTGCCATAGACACTACTAATGCAAACAGAAAGAGGGGAAGAAAGAAAGAAACAAACAGAAAAGTCCCAAAACAGTTCAATATATAACAAGTATATTAAAAAGAAAGAACGTATGCATGGGAAATACATGAACATGTGACATGCAACATGAACAACATCATGGGCTTAGCCCAATCCAATCCTACCAGCACACAACAAGATTTCACACATCTAAATGCATGAAAATATCATTAGAATGCTAATGTGATGCAATGCATGTAGATTTAAAGATCAAATCTACAAAACCAACCCAAAAATTTCAATAAACACTCATCAATTTTGAAAAACCCCAAAATTTTTCAAAAAACCCAAAACCTAGATTTCAAAACATGAAATGCATGAAGAAGAGAGATAAGAAGCTTACCAAGTGAAGAAAAACTTGAAGAAAGCTTGAAGAATCCTTAGGAAGAGGTTTGAAGTGATTAGAGAGGTTTTGGAAGAGAGAACAAGAAAGTGTCGAGAGAGAGATCGAGAGAAATGAGAAAAGACTCGCGAAGAATCAATATATACACCTTTAGTAAATCTCGACAAATGCAAGTATCGAGCCATCTATCGAGGTAGATATCGAGAAAAACAGCATTGACAGATACAGCTATCAAGGATGTGTCGAGAATGAAGCATCAATAACCAAAAGAATCTCGATCAATCCACCAGCTATCGAGAGGACAGAAAGTTCCTCGATCGTTCCACAAGGTGTCGAGAAGCTATCGAGATTGCGATAAGAAAAAGCTGAGAAGCTCAACAGACAGCCAGGTATCGAGGAGGTGTCGAGCTGGCTTCAAAAAGCAATTTTTCGAGAAGAGAAAAACACAGATATGAATGTAATCACGCATGCAACTCAGCCAATGATCCAACCAATATATTAAGCTCTCAAAATCATCTCTCAACAACAATTTTAAGCACATGGATCCCAAAACACACACTAAACAATATTGAAAAAATAAGTCAAGACAGTTTAGTGAGCATACATTAACGCATGTAAACCTTGTGATGGCCAAATCACATTGTACCTGCACATGTATCAAGAATAGCAAAGAATATTAAGTGTTGCGTGTGAAAAATATCGCAAGATTGCATAAATGTCTCAAAGTTATGACGATTTGAGATATGAGACAATCACTTAAACTCACACACAATCATAACTGTTTGATGGGGATTATCACCTTTGAGGTATATCTTATAACTCCCACATCTCCTAGAAAACACGCTTGCAATCATATTTTAAAGCATTTTGTTCTTTTTGCTTTTTATTTCTTTGCATATTTTCTTTTATTAAGCATATCATTCATGGGCATATAAGAGAGAAAAGAAATAACCAATTATGTTAAGCCTTTTCACATTGCACTTTTGCTATGCCGAAGCATACAAATGTCATTTCATGATTGGCAAGTAACAGTGGTGAGATGGTTATTTATGCCTTTCTCTTAAGATTTTCTAGTCCTACCCGTAAAAAAGAGTGATACGAGTGATAAGAATAAGAGATCACTTAACCTTACTCATCATAAACAAAGAGCCACAAAGCTCACCTGCTTAATTGTGCATAAGAATGCTCATCTAAGTTATACGAGATACAAAGTTTAGAAATCCCTGTTTCAATGGCCATTTTAAGGTTCACAAGAACCAATGTACACAGACACACACTATTTTTGTATTTTTCAATTTTATTTTTATTTTTATCAGAAAAGCAAAAAATAAAACACAAAACTAAAAACAAACACACAAAAACATGTTAAAGAAAGCAAAACAATGCATAAAACTAAATGTTGATGCATGAGGAGGAGGAAGAATAGAAGGAGATCAATCCATAGAGATGACACCGATGTTTTGACGAAGGAATCCAAAATGTTTACTATCCAGAGATTTGGTGAACAAGTTAGCCTTCTGGTCATCAGTGTGAATGAACTCAAGGGTGAGAGTATCATCTTCGACAAGATCCCTAATGAAGTGATGTTGAATCTCTATGTGCTTAGTTCGAGAATGTTGAACTGGATTCTTAGAGATATTGATGGCACTGGTATTGTCACAGTAAATGGTGATATGTTCTTGACAAATACCATAATCATGAAGGAGTTTTTGCATCCATAAGAGTTGGGTGCAACAGCTACCAACAGCAATGTACTCAGCTTCAGCAGTGGATAAAGAGATGGAGTTTTGCTTTTTGCTCATCCAAGAGACAAGATTATTACCCTAAAAAAAACAACCCCCTAAAGTACTTTTTCTATCATCAGCATTCCCAGCCCAATCAGTGTCAGAATATCCAGTTAAGACATCATTTGTGTCTTTGCTGTACCACACACCAAAGTTGGTAGTAGTCTTGACATACTTTATGATTCTTTTCAAAGCAATCATATGTGACTCTATGGGATTTGCCTGATATCTAGCATACACTCCTACACTGTAGCTAATGTCAGGTCTACTCCTACACTGTAGATAATGTCAGGTCTACTAGCAATAAGGTAAAGAAGACTACCTATCATGCTTCTATAAAGTGAAGAGTTTATACTTTTACCTAACAAGTCAACAGTGAGTTTAACATTCGGGCTCATGGGGGTTCTAACAGAACTAGTAGATTTTAACCTAAACTTTTTCATAAGATTCTTAGCATATTTAGATTGAGAGATGAATATATCTGAATCTTATTGACGAATCTGCAATCCAAGGAAGTGAGATAACTCTCCAATCATGCTCATCTCGAACTCTACTTGCATGAGTTTTGAGAAGTCATGAGCAAGTTCATCCTTAGTTGACCCAAAGATGATATCATCAATATAGACTTGAGCAACCACCAGCTCGCCATCTTTTCTTTTAATGAAGAGAGTCTGATTAGCCTTTCCTCTTGTGAACCCATGGGATATCAGGTATTGAGTTAACCGATCATACCAAGCTGTGGGTGCTTGCTTTAATCCATAGAGTACCTTCTTGAGATACAACATATGATCTGGAAAGTGTGGATCAATGAATCCTTTAGGTTGAGCCACATAGACATCTTCTTTAAGTAGTCCATTCAAGAAAACTGTTTTTACATCCATCTGGTAAAGCTTGAATTTCAAGTGACAAGCTAAGGCGAGGAGAATTCTAATGGACTCCATGCGACCAACTGGGGCAAATGTTTCATCATAGTCTAGTCCCTCCATTTGAGTGTATCCTTGAGCTACAAGTCGAGCCTTGTTGCGGATCACATTGCCCTCCTCATCAGTCTTATTGCGGAATATCCATTTTGTCCCAATGACGTGCTCGCCCTCAGGTCTAGGAACTAAAGTCCACACATCATTCCTCTGAAACTGAAGTAGTTCATCATGAATTGCTTCAACCCAAATTTCATGCTGAAGAGCTTCCTTAACTTTAGTGGGTCCAACCTATGACAAATAACAAGAATAAGACACAAAGTTAGCAACACATTTATCAATTGTACGTTTCCGTAATGTGAGTTCATTCATGTTTCCCACAATAACTTCTGGAGGATGATTTAATTTGATCCTGAAGGAAGGTCCTTTTTCTTCATGAGATTTAGAATCTGGTGATGTAGGCATATTTGCTAACTCTTCTGCAACACTTGGAGTACCGGGAGTACCTGGGAATGTGGGCTCTTATTTAAGAAGTTCTGGAGCTTCCCTAGGTTCAGGAGGAAGAATTTCTTTAGGGAGTTCCTCATCAATTTTTTGAGAACAAGAGTTTGAAGACTCATCAATAACAACATTCACCATTTCCATAACCTTCATGGTTCTTTTGTTATATACTCAATAAGCCTTGCTTGCAGAGGAGTATCCCAGAAATATCCCTTCATCACTTCTGGAATCAAACTTTTCCACATTCTCTCTATCCTTTAGGATGAAACAAGTACTTCCAAAGATTCTGCATATACTTTACATTCGGCTTTCTTCCTTTCCATAACTTATATGGAGTCTTTTTGGTACCGGGTCTAAAATACACTCTATTCACCGTATGACATGCAGTGTTGACAACTTCTCCCCACAAAATTTTGGCCACATCCTTACTATGCAATATGGCTCTTGCCATCTCCTGAATAACCCTGTTCTTTCTTTCTACTACACCATTCTGCTGAGGAGTAATAGGAGCAAAGAATTCCTGAGATATACCTGATCTTATGCAGAAGGACTCCATATATGAGTTCTCGAATTCTTTACCATGATTACTTCGAATTCGGTCAATTTTCAGACTCTTTTCATTCTGCAGTCTTGTGCACAGTACTTCAATATGCTCAAGAGCATCAGACTTGGATCGTAGAAGAATGACCCAAGTGTACCTAGTGAAGTCATCTACCACAACCATGATGTATCTTTTACCTCCAAGAGATTCAGTTCTAGTTGGACCCATGAGATCTAAATGCAGTAGCTCCAATGGTTTAGATGTAGCTGATGTCTGAGTGCTTGGATGCTTAGCTTTCGTCTGTTTCCCAAGCTAACATGGTCCACATACCACATTGCTCAGTCTATTAAGCTTTGGCATCCCTAAAACTGATTCATGCTTAGATACAATAGAGAGATGTTTGTAACTAGCATGTCCCATTTGTTGGTGCCACAAATCTTCGTTTGGCAACCGAATGCTATTGCACAAAATATCAGCATCAGAAACCAATCCATAACAGTTGTCTAGAGTACGAACACCACTTATGAGTTTCTTTCCAGACTTATCCATGACAAGACACTTCCCTTTGGAGAATAGCACCATGAAGTCTTGATCACATATCTGACTTATGCTTAGAAAGTTCACCTTCAGGCCTTCCACATATAGAACATTTGCAATGTCCGGTAGTCCAGGTAAAGAGATGATTCCTTTTCCTTTTATCTGTGATTTGCTCCCATCACCAAAAGTGACATTTCCACCTTTCTTAGACTCGAAGACTTTGAAGAGGGATTGGTCTCTAGTCCTGTGTCTTGAGCAATCACTATCAAGGTACCACAAGCATGTGTCCATCACTTTAAAAGCAGAGTTCATCATAAAACACACTTCGTGTTTAGATGTCAAATTAGTGGGAATGGTGGTTTCTCTCATCTGCCTTTTTCGAGCTAGGCCTTTAATTTTTGCTTTTCTTAGAAAAATTCCTTTGCACATTTTCACTTTGAGACAGTCTAGTTCCTTTCCAATAGTCATCACAAGAGAAATCAAATAACTTTTAGGCTTGTATTTTCTAAGACACTCAAACAGGTAGAGATTAGAAAAACAAGATGTATTTGGTAACAAGGATCTCTTCAAGCTGATTAATGACCACTATCCATGACAAATAGGGGTCAATGGATCACACACAAGGATTAAACCCTAATCAGAGTGTGCCTGCTCTGATACCACTTGATAGGCCATAAATAGTAGACGCCTTATGATGAATTAAATTGATTAATTAGCCAAGTTATTAATTAATCAAGTTAACATGCAAGTAGCGTAGTAGCATAAACAAATCACCAATAAACTAAAGTATGTAGCGAAAATTAAATTGACATGATGATTTGTTTACAAATGGGGAAAACCTACACGGCAAAAACCCCACCAGGTAATTTAAGGTCACCACTCCCGAAACTCCACTATTATCACAACAAACGGTTACAAGTAAATGAATCCCAGTACCTTACCAACCTACAGTTGAACCCTTACCCCAATACCCAATTAGACTTGTTCTGTAGTGACAATTTCTCCTTTTGATGCGCGGCTCCCAGTACGTGACTAACCAATTGCGCGGATCCCAGTATGCGACTTCAATTCACCAACTAGAGAGAGAGTTGTTGGCTACAAAGTTCTTCAATTCATCCACACGATGAAGATCAAGAAGATGCTTGGTTACAAAACCCTACGGTGCACATTACACAACAACTTCTTCACAAGAAAGATGAACTAGGGCATAAACTTTGTCTCGGATCACAAATTGCTTGAACAAGGATTTCTCAATACTTGTGCAACTTATGTACCTATTGACGGCCCTTAAAATAATCATTTTATATGTCTAGGGTTAGAAGAAAAGAAGTCCCAAAGACATATCCACAGATTGGAATCAAAACAAAACTTAGAATCTGTTTTCCTTAAATCTCGACAACTAGAGGTGTCGAGGAGTTGTCGAGCCTAGGGGCTGAAACAGCTTCTTAAAGCTCGATAGATGCAGGTGTCGAGACTAGATGTCGAGCTTTAATAACTTGCACTTTCCAGCTTATTTCTTGAACAGACTTGATGACTTCAACACTTGATCTTGAAACACAGTTTTTTGAAGCGTTAAACACATCCTAAATTTACCCAATTACAAGTAAAGTGCGTTTTGTCAAAGGATAAGCCAATTACATAAAATAATGACATATGTTCAAAACAACTTGAACCACATATGTCCTAACAAATCCGGTCTGGTTATGGTAAAAAATAGAAAATGAACTTAAAACCAACAAACAGTAAAAACTGGCCAGTTCAACCTGAGAACCGAAAACCGTCATGGTCGAAACAGTTAATGACCGGTTGGGGTTTTTTTACTTTTCCACTAAAACTACGTCGTTTTGGTCCTCTATAAAATACTGAAAACTAACCCTAAGCCTAATCAGATCATTCTCTCATCTCAGTCTCCTGATCATTTTGCCTCACTCTGCTTGAAAAAACCCATGTGAAGAAGAACCAAAAACACCAGGAAAAAAAAAATCATATCGGAAACCCACAAACCCGGAAATCCAAAACCCATGAACCCAGAATTCTCGTCGTCCCCAATCATGGTGCTGTTTTACTGTTGCTTTGACTGAGCACAGAACTTCAATGGGTCGGTGGTTGGGCAAATCTATTGGTTATGCACTGGACAAATCTGATGGGTTGGCGGCAAGTGAAGGAAGAGAGGGAAAAAAAAAAAACAAAATAGGAAAGGGTGAGCTTCTATGGAAGATTTGGATTGGCTAGAGGAAGAGAGGAAAAACAAAAGGGGAGAGGTTAAAGAACCAGAGAATGTACGAAAAAAAAAAAAAAAGAAAGAAAAAAGGAAACAGAGAAACAGTTCAGACTCTTCAGAGTGAGAGAGAGAGAGAGAGAGAGTCATTTGAGCAATTTTTTTGGATAAGAAGAGGAGACTCGGGGAGGACTATCCTTTCTAATATTTTTATAGTGGGCAAAGAATACTTGGATGTCCTTTGGCCACGTTGATGGTTAGGTGGCCAAAGGACTTTTTTTTTTTTGGAGCGGCCAAAAGAGACTCAGGCAGACAAGAGACAACCTTTTTTTTTTTTTTTTATGAGAAATACTCAAATACGTTTGCGATATGGCTTAAGTGGGTTTGAGTGGTCAATCAAAGGCAAAGAATTATTTGCACTTTGTACACCAGTAAGGTTATTGCAATATTCAAGACAAGCATAAAATATTTCTATAATAAATACAATTTTTTTAGAAGAAATATTTATATCTGAAATTATATTAACATAGATAAATATTTTTTAAATTAAATATTGGTTTTGTTAAAAATACTGAAAATTATATATGATTATAAAACTTTAAAACCAAAACCTTTTTGTTTTTGATAGTTTGTTTAGGTTAACTTCTTTTTCTTCCTCTAAAAAAATGAGAATTTATTTTTCTTATAATTTGAGTTAAATTTAACATGAGAATACTTCTAAAATTTTATATCTTTTTTTAGTAAATATTAGTAGCTATACCTATATTCTTATTTATTTTATTTTATTTTGTTATAATTATTTTTTTATTAATTAAATTATTTATGATGTCACCGGTTTGACCATCAGTCAGACTCCGGTCCGACTAGAAAACCGGTAATCAGTCCCTTTTCCAGTTATTTTACCGTACCGGTTTTTAAAACCATGGTTTGCCTCGAAGTCTGGGGTGATGCCTTTAATGCAGCTGAAGTTAGTGTTGAATTAAAGCTTCGTGCTCCCGACTCAATATACTATCCTTAAGCTTTGCACCTAGGTCCCGCCCCGACTTAGCCCTCAGTTGACCCAAGTTCTACATCCGCCGTGGTCCAACCTACCTCGACTTCAGCTGCTACCCCTGCCATTGAAAAAGAGCAAGATCAACCAACTCCTGTTCCCGTGGTGGACGTGGAATCAGAGGAGGTTGCTAAAGTCGAGCAGCTGAAGAGGAAGAAGAAGGAGAAAGAGAAAGAGGCCTCGACATAACTTAGTCATAGGTTAAAAATGATAAATTAACTTTGTATTCGGGCCTAGTTTATCTAATGCCCTTATCTTTATCTTATTGTAATCAAAATTTTGAACTGAAACGAATATATTCAACTTTTACTCTATCTCTTTCCATTTGTCTGAGCATGATTTGCATTCCTTCCCTTTCTAATACTGTTTGACATGCGCTGAATTATGTTTAAATTAATTCATTTCCAACGCTACACCTTCCAACCTTGAATGAACCTTGAGGCAACTATTAAATTGATAATTAATGTAATTCATAGTAATATTCTAGCACTTAGACAAAATTTAAAGTAAAACTCACTTTACCTTGGATTTATGATATTCAAAGGCAAACTGCTCAAGACCTGTGACCTAAGGAGTTGAACAAGACTCTGATTCGATTCAATCACTTAGAAACTTTTGCATAAGGGTTAATTTACCCAAGGCTTGTGACCCGAGGAGTTAAACAAGGTCGAGATTTTATTTAACACTTAGAAACTTTCACACATAGGTTAATTTACCCAAAGCTTGTGACCCGAGGGGTCGAACAAGGCTGAGGTTCTGTTTAACACTTAGAAACTTTTACACAGGTTAATTTACTCAAAGCTTATGACCCGAGGAGTCGAACAAGGCTGAGGATCTATTTAGCACTCAGAAACTTTTACAAATAGGTTAATTTACCCAAGGCTTGTGACTCGAGGAGTTAAACAAGGCCGAGATTCTGTTTAACAGTTAGAAAATTTTACAAAAAGGTAAATTTACCCAAGGCTTGTGACCTGAGGAGTCAAACAAGGCCGAGGTTCTGTATAACACTTAGAAACTTTTACACCAAGAGATTACAATATAACTTGCAGCCACAGTAATATGTAGATGAACCAGTAATGTATGAAAATAACTTCATATTATTAATAATAGTAACATCATAAATTATTTACATTCTAAGGGCGTGGAACCACATTCTCGTCTAAGTCTTCCAAATAATAATCCCTAAAGCCTGCCACTAATGTTATTCAGTATGAGCCTTCTCAATTGGGGCCCAACTTCCCCCAGGCTGGGTTTCTCGCTATTCCCACTACCTTTCTCATAACTAAGTCCCCCGAGGTTAGTGGCCTCAATTTCACTCCTTTGTTATACCCTTGCTTAAGTTTATGCTAGTAATGCACCATTTTCACCATAGCCACCTCCCTTCTTTCCTCAATAAGGTCTAAGCTAGTTGAGAGCAGGTGATTATTTTCCTCGGCGCTGAACTGATCAGTTCTTAAAGTTAGGAATCCTGATTCAATAGGGATTACTGCTTCAACTTCGTAAGTCATTGAAAAAGGAGTTCCTCCGGTTGATCTTCGGGGTGTAGTGTGATAAGTCCATAATACGTGGGACAATTCCTCTACCCACCTTTCTTTGGCATCATCTAACCTTTTTTTTTAGCCTAGACACTATGGCCTTATTTGTAGCCTCGGCCAGACCATTCCCTTGTGGATAGGCAGGAGTAGAATACTTGTTCCTGATTCCAAACTCTCTGCAATACCTTCAGAAGGTCTTACTATCAAATTGAAGCCCGTTGTTCGAGGTCAATGTGTGTGAGACCCCAAACCTGGTGATAATGTTTCTCCAAATAAACCTCTTAGCATCCAAGTCCTTAATGTTAGAAAAAGGTACGGCTTCCACCCACTTAGTAAAATAATCCGTCCCAACGAGGAGCCATCTTCGATTTCCTTTGGCTCGAGGGAATGGTCCCACAATGTCCAACCCCCATTGAGCAAACAGCCAAGGACTGGAAAGTGGGTTTAAGGCCCCTCCTGGTTGATGAATGTTTGGGGCATACCTCTAGCACTGGTCATATTTCTTTACATAGTTCTGGGAAGTCTTTTGCATGCTCGGCCTCTAATATCCTTGAGTGAGGGCTCTGTGGGCCAAAGACCTCCCACCAGTATGACTTCCATAAATTCCCTCATGTAGCTCCTCTAATAAGGGCTCAACTGCCTTAGGATGCACGCACAGTAGGTACGGTCCCGAGTGGGAATGTTTATACAATTTCTGCTCCTTGAATAACCAGTAATGTGGGGCTTTCCAACGTATATCTTCTGCTTCAACCCTATCCTCAGGTAGATGTTCTTGCTCTAAGAAAGTAACCAAGGGATCCATCTAACTAAGCCTAACCTAGACACTGTGCACTCCAACTGATGGCTTCTTTACAAGGCTAGAACTGGCCATGTCTTCGACAAGGACGACCTGAGGTAGATTTACTCCTAAAGAGATTGCTAGCATGGCCAAAGAGTCTGCATGAGAGTTTTGCCCCCTCGGGATTTGCTTTAAAGTGAAGCTCTTGAAATGGGTTTGAACTTGTCTAACTTTAATGAGGTATCCTTACATACACTCATCTCTAGCTTCAAACTCACCATTGATTTGTCCTACAATCAGTCATGAATCTGAATATACCTCTACAACTTCTCCCCCCAACTTGTTAACCATTGCCATTCCAGCCAGCAGAGCTTTATACTTAGCTTTATTATTTGTAACCAGAAAACCCAAACGTATTGACTTCTCCATTACTAGCGTCTCAGTCGTTATTTGCACAATTCCTACTCCTAATCCTTTTCAGTTGGCTACTTCGTCGGTGTACACATCCCACATGGCAACACTAAAGGCCAAGACCATCATAACCTCTACTTTCCCATTTCCATCCTCGACCATATTCTCTGTAAATTCTGACACAAAATCTACCAAGACTTGTCCTTTTACTGTAGTACGAGGCATATACCTAATGTCATAGGCTCCCAGCATGGTTATCGATTTAGCTATCCTAGCCGTGTAATTTGATTTTCGTAAGCTAGGTGAGTACCATCACAGTGTGTGCTTGAAAATAGTACGGGAGCTTCCTTGTGGCATGTACAATGGCCAACACTGCCTTTTCCAAAGGTAGATAGCGTGTTTCAACTTCTTGTAGAGATTTACTAACATAGTAGACAAGTCTTTGTACTTCATTCCCATTTCTAACCGAAACTAGACTAACTGCATAATCCGTGACTGCTAGGTATGCATATAACACCTCTTCCCTTTCAGGCCTAGAGAGGATAAGGGGTGTGACAAATACTGTTTAAGCTCCTCAAAGGCCAACACACACTCCTCAGTCCATTGAAAGTCCTTCCACTTATAAAGAAGCTGGAAAAATGGATGATACCTGTCTGTTGATCGAGAGATAAATCTATTCAGGGCTACTGCCATTTTTGTCAACTTCTGTACCTCCTTGGGACTCCGAGGAGGGTGCAAATTACTAATGGCCTTAATCTAATCGGGATTGACTTCAATTTCTCGGTGCATGATCATATAGCCTAAGAACTTTCCTGAGCCAACCCTGAAAGAACGCTTAAATGCATTTAAGTGCAATCTATGTTCTTGTAATACTGAAAACACCTCTAGGTTTGCCAAGTGTTCCTCAACCTGCTTGCTTTTCACCACCATATCATCAATTTATGCCTTCACATTTCTCCCAATCTGACTCAAATATGCGTGTCACCATTCTTTGATATGTGGATCCTGCATTTTTAAGGCCAAAGGGCATCATCCGGTAGTGATAATTACTAGTGGGAGTTTGAAAAACGGTCTTCTCTTGGTTAGGTAATGCTAAAGGGATCTAATGATACCCCTTGAAAGCATCTAAGAAGCTCATCTGAGGATGTCCAACTGTTGCATCCACTAGTTGATCAATCCTAGGAATAGGGAAAGGATCCTTTGAAAACTTTATTCAAATCTGTGAAGTCCACACACACCCACTATTTTCCGTTCTTCTTTTTTACTACCACAATATTGGCCAGCAACTCGAGATAGAAGATTTCATTAATTTCTCCAGCTTGTTTGAGCTCGTTTACCTCCACCCTTATGGCCTTTGCATGCTCTTTAGACGAACGCAGGTGGTTGTCTTCGTGGTACCGCACTTGAACTTACATTCAACTGGTGACAAAAAAACTCGAGATCAATCCTGGGAGTGTCATAAGTACTCCAAGCAAAAACGTTAATATTATCTTCCAGAAACTTCACTAACGCTCCTTTCTCCAAGGGTGGCAACTATGACCCTATTTGAAAATATTTCTCCTCATCCTAATCGATTAAAAAATCCTTTCCAATTCTTTGGATAGTATTTCCTGAGACTTGGTCTCCTGTCCAATTTCAGGACCTTTTTACTACTATGGGATTCATTCCTCTTCCACCATAACTTGATCCACGAGAGGTTGGGTGATGGCCGCCACCAGACATTGCTTGGCCGTGGCCTAACTTCCCACCAATTCTCCTACTCTTCCTTGGGTGGGATATTTGACCTTGAGATGCAAGGTTGAAGAGACTGCTCCCATAGCATGCGACCACGATCTGGCAAAAATAGCCGTGTAAGGGGAGTGGGCTTCAACCACGATAAAATTAACTTACACCTCCTCGTCCCCAAACTGCACAGGTAACTTTATCACTCCACATGGAATTGCCAAGCTCCCATTAAAGCCCACCAACGGTGAATCATACTTTTCCAAGTCTTCGGACTTGAGTTTCAACCCCCTTATGCAGATCCGGGTACATAATTTTTGCCCCACTTCCTTGGTCTACCAGGACCCTTTTTACATTGTATCACCCAATCTGAATAGTTACCACTAGGGCATCATCATGTGACTGGAACGTCCCCTTCTTATCCTCTTTTGAAAAACCTAAAGTGGGCGCGGCCATCATTTTGGCCTTTTTGTAAGCTAGACTCCTGTCCTCCAACTCTGGACCTAAAACCACAGACATAACCCCTGAACGAGTTCCAGCGTCATCCCTGGGTTTAGCAAAAATGACATTAATGGTGCTTAGGGCTGGCCGAGGAGCTCCGTTCCTCTGATACCCAGTTTCGGGCCTTCTAAACTATCCAATGGGTTAGTGCAAGAATTGTCTCAACTTCCCTGCCTTCACCAGTTGACCTAAGTGATTGCGTAGAGTCCTACAATCTTCAGTGGTGTGTCCTTTTTCCTGATGATAATGGCAATAAAGGCTCTGGTTCCTTTTGGATGGGTCCCCACTCATTTTATTGGGTCATTTAAAATACGGCTCATTTTTTTTTTTTTTTAGTATCTGATAGATAAGCTCTTTAAATAATGAATTAACCACCTGAGAACCCGCTGACGATGTCTGGTTGGGGAAATCTCTCATAGGTCGGTTATTTTGATATCCTCCTCTCCGAGAATCCCTCTTTTTCAGGAAAAGCCTTCGCTTTGCCCTTGCCTTGGTTCTGATCATCCTCTACTTGTTTATACTTGTCAATACGATCCATAAGCTGGCGCATACTATGGGCAGGCTTCATTGTTATTGACTTTCTCAACTTATGCCCCGTCGAAAGCCCTACCTTAAAAGTTTTCACTGCCACGTCCTCGAAATCCCCATCTATGTCATTGTACATTTTCCAATACCTGTCAGAATAGGTCCTGAGAGTCTCCCCTTCCCTCATTGCCATATATAGCAGAGAGTTTAAAGGCTTAGGGACCTTGCTACATGTCACAAACCTAGCACTAAATACCCTTGTTAATTCCCTAAAGGATTGTATTGACCCCTCTTGCAAAGCTTCAAACCATCACATAGCCATGGGCCCGAGGTTGGAAAGGAGTATCTTGCACATAAGGGCTTCATTGCTAGAGTGAACTGCCATCTTTTGGTTGAAGTGGCTCACGTACTCTACGGGATCAGTCCTTCCATTGTAGAGAGTGAACGTTGGTTGTGAAAACCGGTGGGAAGCTTGGCCTTGTTAATTCTCCTAACAAAGGGCGACTTTGAGATTTGTTGGAGTGCCTTACTCATTGCACCGTTCCCCATGCCATGATGAGATGACCCTGGCCCACGCTTGAATTTCTCTTTTTCTAGTTTATCCTAGTGTGAAGATGCTGAGAAGGACTCACTGGGTGGGGTTCTAAACCTATAGCGATATGAACGATCCTTACTCTCTTCAAGTCTGTCACTTGGTGAGGAAGATGGACTCCTTCTATCACGCTCCCTTCGCTGTAGTTTCTTGCGCAAGTGATCTATCTCAAGTTTCAGCTTTCGCGTTTCCTGTTTGTGCGAAACATGGCTCCTTGTCCTTGAGTGACTCCTCTCAGTACGCTCTGTATGGTATGACTCTACCATAACACTTGGTGTATGATGTCTATCCCTCCTTCACTCTAGGTTAATAAACTGATTTTCCCTTTACGAACCAACAAATTCTTCCCTATTCTGTACTAGGTTGGCCATGGCTAATTAGCATAAACCCTAAAACAAGATGTTGTTTCCACAGACGGCGCCAATTGTAGGAGCACAAAATCAGGCAACCCAAGCCCACTTAGAATAGTGAAGTTGGTATTACCTAACTAGGCTCAAACTAATAAATATTTGTATAGAGAGTGGGATGAAACAAGTTGGGCTTCGCCCGGGGATACATATAAAGAAGGAATAAGCAAAAGTCAAAGATTAAGCATATTGATAGTTCTTTATAGGCTTGCCTGAGGACAATACTCTTGTGCAGATGTTCACACTATTCTCTCTCTATTCTATCAGTCACTGTTTTAACTCTAATATTTTCCCTTGATTTTTTTAGATCCCCTTTCTTTGGAAGTTATTTTCCTTTAGGGGTGTGCAAAAAACCGACGAACCGAAAAAACCGCTTCAAACCGACCGAACCGACGCAAAAATTTCAGTTCGGTTTCGGTTTGGTTCGGTTTCGGTTTTTGATATAATAAAACCGAAAATTTCGGTTCGGTTGTCGGTGGGAAATTTTAATGCACCGAACCAACCGAACCGAACCGATATATATATATATATATATTTATGTAACACTTGGTCCCATAGGAGCTGGTGGCCTAGTGGTATGATGTGGCTTCAATGACCATTTGATCTCTTGTTCGAGCCTTCGCCTACACGTTTTTGAGGTTTTTAATTTTTTAAAACCATTTAAAGTTAAAACCCTACTTCTTATTCTCATATTCTGCCCTTTTCTTTTCCAGCCGCCTCTCACCATTTTTTTTGTTTCTGCACTTTCTTGCTTCTTTTCTCTCCAGCCGTCCCTCACCCTTATGTTTCCTCTCTCACCAATTTTTGTTTCTTGCTTCTTTTCTTTCCAGCCGCCCCTCCAACTCTTTCTTTTCTCTCTCACCATTTTTTCCAAACAATTGTTTCTTGCTTCTCTTCTTTTCAGTTTCTTGCTTCGTTTTTTTGGGCTGGGTATTATATAACTCTAAGAAAGTTCTCTATTACTCTCCAATCCCTCTCTCTCACGGTCTCTGCCGCTGCCACCGCCTCCCTACGCCGGCCTCTCTCTCACGCTGGTTCAGAGCTTCTTCTCCGTCCTCTCTTCTTCTTTTTTTTTTTTTTTTTTTTTTGTGTTTGCTTTATGCTTGGTGCTTCATGTTTGGGTGGTGAGAAAACATGAGAAAGCAAAGGAAATATATATTTTTTCTTATTTTGGTATGTTTTCTGATTATATACATGATTTTGATTTTTTTTTGGTTTGCTTGGTGTTTGGGTGCTGAGAAAATGTGGGAAAGTAAAGATAAATAGGCCTTTTTTTTTTGGGTCTCTGATCTGTTTTGTTCTAAGATTGGAAGCAATGGAAGCAACCGAAAACCGACCGAACCAAACCGACTGAAATCCAGTCAGTTCGGTGTCGGCGTTTCTCCCTTTCGGTTCGGCGTCGGTGACAAATTTGGTAAAACCGAAATTTCGGTTCGGTGGAAAAATTGCACTTCAAACCGACCGACCCGAACCGATTACACCCCTATTTTCCTTTATATATTCCTAAGCTCCTTGCATCCTAGCCCTCCACCTATAATTCTCTAAACTCTTATTAGGACATTTGTCCCATTAGACTTCTGGTGAAGGTGATAGAAGGAGTTGCTTAGTTGTGGATTTGCTGTTCAGGTCACTTTCTCATCAATGCAGCTGATAAAGCTATTGCAAGTCATTTAATGCAGAGGTGATAGGCGAAACTTTATAGGAGACTTCCCAAAAATATCTTGCTTCTCCCCTGAGACACAATTCTCACCTTTTATACTTCTAGAAGACGTTTTGTCTCTTCCACTCTTCTCCTTGGGCAACCTCATTCCTTGGGTTGTAAATGCTTCTATATAAGGAACAACTGAAGCCTATAGGTGTGCTATCCTTCCTCAGTCCTCGGGTACCCACACACGCGCACACACACACACACACATAGTTCATATTGAAGAAGTTGATATGAACAAAAAGTCTAATGTTAATATAATATTAGTTGAATAGAATTTTATAAAAGACCTTTTTAAAGTGTACTATGTTTAGGTTACTATTTTCTTTTTACGTGTAGTAATATAATTATAGGAGAAGAAGATAAGAAAAAAAAATTATACCAATTTTATTTAAAAAAAAAAGCATGTATTAAAAATCTGTTAGATTTTTAATATATAAGAATTATATAATAATATATTAATCATTACTTATCATTCTATTATAATTAGATAAAAAAATTTCTCAAATAAAAAAAAAATTATAAAGTGTGTACTATTGTTAGGTTGTGTGCCCTTAAATCCTATTGTATGATGCTATGTATGACTTAATGTTGTGTTTAATATAGTTGTTTAATTATTATCTAAAACAATGGTAACATGAATATTGGGACATTATCATATAGTCCATGAGATGCATAGTATGTGATTTATGTGAAAAGTCACAGAAGATATAAATCACAAGTTCTTTGTAAACTCAGAATTTATATTTCATAATCGGTGATGAAATTGAGCATTTCATCTGCGAAGACTATAACGTATCAACTAAAATGATTTGTCTTGCTCATGGAAGTGGAGACTTCTAATTGATATGTTGATATGCTTTAAGAGTTAAGACATATTGAACTAGATCGCTGTGAGATTTATTATTCTCCTAACGACTGTCAAATGAATAATAAATCTCACGACTTATATTTGCATGAACTCTTAATCCTGAGAGAATAATGGACTCGATCATAACGTGTAGGTTGCTTTGATATATCAGGAGTGAGATCTAAAGTAACGGTCAAAACCTCAGTATGTTGGGCAACCACATCTAGTGTTGATGGAACATATATTCTCAAGATGGAATTCATAATCTCTTAACGGAGATATAAAATATTCCATTGGGATAAGTTTAATGGGTTTGGTTATTCAGAGTGTTAGGCCTATCCACTTTAGTAAGTAGTTACTAAAGTATATATTTATGAAATTGGATTTCATAAATATATAATGAATAACTTTAAATGATTAAACCGGGTACTCAAGGATAAGATGTAGTAATTAACAAAGTGGCAGTCTACATTCATGACTTTGTGTTACTACGAATATTTTATGAAGGGGTTGCATCTATAATAAAATCTTGGGATATAAATTTATTAATAGGGCCTAGAGTGCAATTATATTTATATAGTGGTATTAAATATAATTAATGGTAACTTTGGACTTGTCAAGAGTTGACGGAAAAGCTCAAGGCTCATTGAAGCTAGTGTCTTATTGGTCCCTTTTGGTCCCACTCTAAGCCACACACTAAAGCCCAATTGGAAAGGCCCAATAGGCCAGCCTAATTAGATAATCAGTTAGTTATAAAGGGAAAAAACATACATAATTTTTTGTAAGTGAAGACAGAAAGAAAAAGAGAGAGAGTGAGGCATACTTTCATTCTCCCTTGGAAACTGATTGAGAGACCACATATCTGGGCGTAAAGTGGAATTGGAGTGAAGATTAAAAGTGTTCTCAAGTGCTTCTAATCTTTGTTTTGAATTTCTCCACACCAAGGTATACTATCTTGTTCTTAAATTTTGAAATTTACATAGTGCATGTTGTCAATCATGAATGAAATAAATCCTTATTTGTTGCTTCCGCTGTGTGTTTTGTATGAAATACAAAACCAAATTTTCCAGCAACTACTTCTTTTTACGTGTGCTTTTGTTTTTGTTATCAAACATTTGGGTCTAAGATTTTTTGTTGCTGTTTTTTTTTTTTTTAATAAAGATTTTTTTCAACATATATATTATAATAAGAAAATGATTAGAGAATTGGAGTATAATCAAATTATGATTTTTATCTCCTTAGAAATTATAGGAAAAGAAAATTTATATCTATTTTTTGAAATCTAATAATTTTTTTTTGAAATTATAACTATTTTTTAAATAATCTAAATCTAATACTTGTAAGATTAACGTGTAAGATTTTTTTGTTGCTTTTTTTTTTTATTAAGATTTTTTTTCAACATATATATATTATAATTAGAAAAGGATTAGATGAGTAATTTGGATTGTAATCAAATTAATATCTTTATCAACTTAGAAATTATAAGAGAAGAAAAATTATATATATAATTTTTTTAAAATCTAAAAAAATTTCTACAATTTGGTGAAGCCACTTGGCACAACCATGGCTTCTAAGCCCAACTTTTATGATATATATCCAAAATTTTTGACTTTTTATTGACTTCTCTTAAACTCGCCACATCATTATCATTTTTTTAAACAAAATTATTTTTCAAAAACAAGATTAATTAAAGTTTTTTTAATTAACAATATCAAATTCAACCTGAGAATGACTAATCTTTGAAATCAACTATCAAAGTCCAAACTTAGCAAGGAGTGAAATTCTATTTCTCTAATTAGTCCAACTCAGACATTTAAAAAAAAAAAAAAAACTGTTTTCTTCAAAATTTTCCATATAAAATTTTAGATGGACCTTACTTTGTTCCCCTTCTGAATATTATCTTATGTCTTTTTGTTTCTTAATAAACCGAATACTAAATTAGTTACACCATATTTTATCTAATCTCTTCCTCAAAAAAAAAAAAAAAAAAATCTAATATATATATATATATGTTCTATATATAAAATCGAAGCCTTTGACTTTTTATTGACCTGTTCGGAACTTGCAGCATCATTATCATTTTTTTAAACAAAGTTATTTTTTTAAAACAAAATTATTTAACTTTTTTTTAATTAACAATATCAACTTCAACCCAAGGAAGACTAATCTTTGATATCAACCGCCAAAGGCCAAACTTAACAAAGAGTGAAACTCTATCTCTCTAACAAGTCCAACTTAAACTCAAACTTAAACATTAATAATTTATCTCCAAATTTGTGAGATTAATCATGAACACTATAAAAGCAGTGCAAGCCCTAATATTTTTTTTTAGAAAAAGTCGAGTAGAGGTATGAGCTTTCTTTTGTTATTTTCTTCTCCTCTACTTTGTTAAAAAAAAAAATTATGGTTTTTCATGTATTTTTTAAAAAGTGATTTTTGTACATGTACCACCAAACCCTATGCCTGTGACTATATGTGATTTTTTTTTCATCGTTTAAAGTTTAGACTTGTTAAAGTTTAAAACTTATTGTTTTATGGGTTCATTTACTTTTTTCTTTTTCTTATATTTCTCTTTTGAATAGTCATATATTTTTTGAATTGTTTCAATAACTTATTCTTTAATTATATATCTTTTTTTGGCATTTTGGAAGTTTTAACATCTGGATTTGTGTTAGTTTTTGCAATATTTGAATATGTTTAGTAGATTTCAATGACTATACCATGTATTATTCTTTTAAAAGTAATCAATTTTTCGTTTATATATCTCCATTGTGTAACAATATACATTTTGTTTTGTTTCAAAAATTTATAGGAAGTAAATCTTATGATTCTTCAATATTTATTGGTCTTTCAAAAGTTTTAACATTTGAATTATTCTTTTGATGGTGAGACATCTTTCTCTTATATTTTTCTATTGTGTAGTCACACACACACACACACACACACACACATTATCTATAATTTGTAGGTTCTGAATATTTTGATTCCTTTATATAGTTAGAGCCATAGATTATTCTTTTGAATGGAACTCATTTTTCTCTTATATTTCTCTATTATTCAGTCATTTTTTTTAAATAATTTCTAAGCAATAAATCATCTGATTCTTTAATTTTTTTTTTGTCTTCCAGAAATTTTAGTATCCTTTTTGTAAGCCATTTCACGTTCCAGTAATTCATTAAATTGTAACACAAATTGAAGTCATACAAGAGTAATCATGCAATGATGTAGTTTCTTAATCAATTAAGATTTTGTAAAATTATTTTAGTTTACCTCATAAACAAGTAGATTCTCGTGCATAGCATAAGTTAGTGACTAGTATTATTTATAAGTCAAGATAACATTTCTCCTAAAATTATTAGATCTTAATTGGCATGTCTCACCAATTTTTAAGCTACTAGAGAATTTTATTGGAATTTTGTCGCATCAAATTACTGTAAGAACCAATTTAGCTTCGTTTTTTTCCTTTCAAAATTGGATCCAACTCGTAATTTATAAAAGCTTCTAAATCTGGATTTTAATTTGAATTTTATGATAATTTACCTACTTGGTACTTGGTGGTTCAGTTGTTACCATTTTGTTCCTGTATTTATTTCTCTAGTAGCTTCCGTTGGCATGGGCAGAACAATTGGATCGAGGAAATTCTTTGCTAGAGAAAATCAAAGCAGCTTGGTGTGCTATCAGGTGTGCTACAATGGAAGGTTATAGAAATATAATATTGGAAGGTGATGCTGTAAATGTTATTGAGTCCTTGAAGAATGTAGATTCTATCCCTCAATGGAGTATCAAACCCATTTCTGATGATATTTTGCATTTGGCTAAATCTTTTGTAAATGTTTCTTTCTCTTTTATAAATAGAGAGGGCATTGCCCGTGCTCATCTCCTTACCTAATGGGCTAATTTTGTATCTTGGTCTGGGCTAGTCCTATCTCCATTTTGCCTTTATCAGTGGTAAAAGTTTTAGATAGAGATGGTTTCAAACCCAAACCTTTTTGTATATCCCCTATTTTGGGTTAAGTAATAAAGTATTTATTCAGAAAAAAAATACTATCTTGTTTATAATAGTTACAATAAGTTTGTGGCGGGAGGGAAGGGGGGATTTGAACACTTTAACAATAATTAAGAGCACATTATACCACTTACAAGGGCCAAAATGGGCAAATGCCTTTTTTTTAAAAAAAAAAAATTCAACATTTTGTTCCCTTTTTCAAACTAATTAAGGAAATACTCCTGTTTTGAAACTCAATTTGTAGAAAATCGAGTTTCAATGTAAAACTCAATTTGTAGAAAATCGAGTGTTGATGAACATTTTTGCAAATCCATTCCCAAAAGTCTATGAGGAAGAAAGGCTAATAAGTTGCAAGACGAAAAGTAACGCCTAAAGGCTGAGAAGACCAAAGAGTAAGAGAGGTCCAAAGAAAGAAGTGCAAGAGAAAATGATCTACAACATAATACAGGTCTACTACAGAATATAGATCTGCCGTAGAATATAGTTCTTCAACAAAATGGTTTCGACAGATGAAGATAAATTGGGCCCAAGACCTTTTTGAACCATTCATCATTCGGTCCACAAAGGCCCAAATCCTTTTGTATAAAAGAGATAGGCGTGGAAGCTAATATGAAGAAGCACGATGAAAAGAAACAAGGAACGGTAGGAAGTGTCAGCAACAGGAATCACGTGAAGGAAATAAAATTCAAACCAAAGGAAATGACATACGCAGCAGGAAACGCATGAAGAAATAAGACAATTAATTTGTTACGGTAGAAACAGTGTGGGAACGAAAGGAGATAAAAACAGAAGACAAAGGAGCAAGCACAAAAGGGCCGGAGCACCATCAACCTGTACCCAGCCAATACAAGGGAGATGGGTCCACGGTCAAGGAGATTCAAAGGGTGTGGTTTGGTGGTGGGGGGAAAAGGGGGTTTATATTTGGTTTCCTGCCATAACTTCTTTTGGAAATATACCTTGCTGGGATGGCGTCTTACCCAAAAGAAGTAATAGATGGTTGAGACCATCTGATGCATGCCATAGAGCTAGGTAGTGAGATAGCCCAAGAGGTAGAGGTATATAGCAAGAACAAACAAAAGGAAATTCTCTCGTGCAGCAAACATGAACTAAGCAATGACAGTGGTCGGGTCAACCAATGCGTTGGTGGGTAGTCCTAAATGGATGCTCACAATAAACCAAAAACAGTTGGTGAAACCCTAGTGGTTAAAAGGAGAAATCTCATTGAATTAGCTCCTTATAAAAGGAGGAGGTAGCCATGGAATAAGGGGATCAGGAATGGAGACCCAAGGGAGGGGGACCTAAGAGCGGAAGCACCTAAGGGAAAAGACCCAAGTGAGAAAAACAACCTACAGCAAGAGAGTAGTAAGAAAACGAAGAGTAAAAGGAATGGAGAAAAAGAAAGAAAGTGGTAAAAAGAAGAGAGAAAACACGGCAGGAATAAGGGCATGCATCAATGGACCATCTTTTCCCTCCTTCTTAGCAAACCTACTCTTTGAAGTCACCAAAAGTAATAGCTAGTAGTCACTTGGGCTTATTTTTCAAAATGTACAACTTTGATGGCAGAAACCTATGACAAGGTTGTTCAAGTTGGGGTTTGGGTTCTTTCTTGGTACACTTATTCTA
Source organism: Castanopsis chinensis (assembly GCA_032878915.1). NCBI lineage: Eukaryota > Viridiplantae > Streptophyta > Magnoliopsida > Fagales > Fagaceae > Castanopsis > Castanopsis chinensis. The sequence continues at coordinate 16,172,935 of JAVQMG010000115.1, read as the reverse complement.
TGGGAAGATTCAATATTTGATTTTCATTGTAAATATATTTGATTTCACTCATTAAAACTTATATCTGCTGTATTTAGTTATTCTGTCGTAGCATGTTTTTATCACATCTGCCGCATTAGTTGTCCTGCTGTGGTATCTTTACTTGCTGTATTAGTTATTCTACTATAGCACCTTTTTATTGTATTTACCGTGTTAAGCTAAATCTTTTCTACCGATGCTTTCTTCTTTATTTGTTATTATGTGTTTTACTTTTGACTCATTATCTTACCATAAGTATATATATACTTATAACTTGTTTCTCATGTTCTGCAAAATATATTTTATAGAAGTATATGTGAATACGTATAGGTATATTTATGAATATGTGTATGTATATAGTGGATAATCTGCTAACCCATGTAAGCTAACATTTGCTTGATTGGTATTTTCTTTGGGTTTTAGATTTGTTTATGTGCAGGAAGTAGAAAAGTATTTTTGCAATAAAAAATGAATAATCATTCACATTACAGAAGGCTTTACTGCACGGCAGATAGCTTTAATGCACAGCAGACAGCTTTATTGCATGACAAGAGGCTTTAATGCACGGTAGAAGTCTTTACTACATGGCAGAAGGCTTTAATACATAGCAGACAGCTTTATTGCATAGTAGAAGGCTTTACAGCAGACGACCTTAATGCACAACAGATAGCTTTATTGCATAGCAGAAGGCTTTACAGCAGACAGTTTTAATGCATAACAGAAAGCTTTACTGCATAGTAGACGGTTTTACTGCATCGCAGACAGTTTTACTGCACAACAGAGAGAAACTGGAGAAAAGTTCCTTCTGTGGCAAAAACAAGGAATAAGCCCACATTGCAGCGTCTTCCCTTGGACTTAGATTTAACGTTTGCGCACAAACTGGCAGCGATAGAATGGTACTTTAGAGCCCATTCCACGGAGCGCTAGACCCAATTTCCTTTTTAGAAAAAGCCTAGACTAAGCATTGTCCAATAATATCAAAATGCGTGTTTAAGGTACAAGAAACGTAAAAAGAACCCTCGACATTGAGTATGGGGTGACCAAACTTTAAAAAAAAAATTGCATGGAACTCGAGTTCATGGAGCTTGGGTTCCATTTAAAACGCCGCTATAGGGTTTTAAATTGACATTATAGGGTTCCCTAGATGTAGCTATAGGAATAGGGCGATCAAATTTAAAAAAAAAAAACTTGCATGGATAAACTTGAGTTCCATTTAAAACGCCATTATAGGGATTTAAAACACCACTATAGGGCTTTAAAACGCCACTATAGGGCTCCTTAAAAGCTATAGGTATAGAGCGATCAAACTCAAAAAAAAAAAAAAAATTGCATGGATGAACTCGAGTTCCATGCAAGTTTTTTTTTTTTTTTTTTTTTTTTTTTTTTTTATAAAGTTTGATCGCCCCATACTCGATTTTCTACAAATCGAGTTTTACATTGAAACTATATTTTGAGAAAATCAAGTTTTAAAATAGGGGCATTTCCCTAATTAGTTTGGGAAAAGGGGCAAAATGTTGGTTTTTTTACACGAAAAGGGCATTTGCCCATTTTGGCCCACTTTCAAGACACTTTTCAAGAACTATCGTTTATTAATTATGTTAAAAACTCAATTAAGAGCAATGCAGTAGCTTGAAGATTGACCATACACGTGTTTACAAGAGAAAAGAGTAGTAATATTAGATATAGTTGAAGGATGTTCCACCTTTTCTTATCGGCTTTCTAATGCATGACATTTACAATGTGTATGTCTGATACCAAATTTTTATGCCATCAAAAAAGATCTTTGTTTATTAGAAAAACAAAAAAAAAAAACACTTCTGTCTGATACCAAATTGCTTCTTTTCTTACCCTTCTCTCTTTTTTTGTTCAATTCCCCCACCCCATCTTATGGGAGTCTCCTTCCATTTTATAGTAGTTGGGGCCTCATCTCAGCCCTCCACCTAGGCTGCCATGGATCCTTACTTAGATACTTGTCCAGTCAATGCCTGATCGGTGGTGGTACTCAGTAGAGTAGGTTGCAAGCTGTAAAATCTTTGTTTAGGGGTTATTTTGCCATTAAATGTGACATGCTAAGTTGGTATAGTGCATTTAATGCAAAGGTGATGAGTATTTTACCTAAAAACTTCATTTCTTCTTTACCTGTATGTCTCTACTTCTTTCCTCGGTCTTAGTCTTTTGGCCCAAGTGGCTTGTCTAAAGTCTTTTGAGGAGTGTTCGCTCCTCGGGTGGTCTGCTTCTTCGGTTTCAATACCTAGACTCTTGTCAACGTGTTGGGCTGAAGTTGATGAGAAGTTGGACCTAACTCCTCCTTGGGTTGAACCTACCTAGTAGTATTCCATGTTCAAACCTTACCCTCCCACAACTTACAAGACAACATCCTATTAAAAAAAAAGTCAAATACTTTTATTTCCCGTTGTTTATTAGGGGGAAAAAAACCTTGTATGACAACATCCTAGTAATTTTATATAAAAAAATTAAATACTTTTATTTCATATTATTCATTCATTTTTTTAGCCAAAACAAATATTATTCATTCATTATAAATTAATTGATTGAATTTTATAACATTATCAATAATTTAAGTAGAGATCAAAACGATAATAATTAGCTGTTAAGTAAATGAAAAAGTATAAAAAAGCTGGTAAATATTAATTTCAAAGATGTAGGGATAAAGTTCTAAGAATCTAATTTATTGTATAATGGAGTTATCCTATAGATTCTAAAAATGTAAGAATAAAATTGAATTGTTTTACATTTTCTTTTTTAGAAATACTATTATACTTATAAACTTAGAATGACCAAGTTTTAATATTTGAATTTTTTGTAAGCCATTGCACTTTCAAGTAATGAATTCTTCATTAAATTGTAACACAAATTGAAGTCATACAAGAGCAAATTATGTAATGTTGTATTTTTTTTTTAATTTTTTTATAAAATTATTTTAGTTTACCTCATAAATAGGTAAGTTCCCGTACATAGCACAAATTAGAGACTAATTTATTGTATAATGGAGTTATCCTATAAATTCTAAAAATGTAAGAATAAAATTGAATTGTTTTACATTTTCCTTTTAAGAAATACTATTATACTTCTAAACTTTTTTTTTTTTTTTGCAAGTTACTTCTAAACTTAGAATAACCAAGTTTTAAAATGGGATACAGATAAAACTAAATTAGTCAACACTGAAAAAGTACAACATTATCTAAGTATTAAAGAAATATCACATCTATAATATTTTCGTAACAAATCTTAAATGATATATATATATTCTACCAATAACAATATGCTACTTAGGATTAGTATTAAAGTCAATAGAAAAGCTATTCCCATGATATATTTTAAGTGACAGATTGTTGCGGGTAAAATTAGTAGTTCTAATGAAGAGTCAAACTCAATTCAGATTTTTCTTGCCCAAGAGGCAAACAACACTAACAACAACAACCTTAATTTAACTAACATTTATATATAATAGCGTAGAATCAACAACAAAGGGCCCCACCAAATTAAAAGATTTTTCTTTTTCCTTCTTTAAAAAAAGAAAAGGAAAAAGGTTCTTTATTTTAAAATTGTTTAATTTTGATTTTTCACATGCACACAATCAAACGGATCAAGATGAAGAGATAAAATATCTACCTCCCGTGTTCGTTACCACACCATATGAAAATCTCACCGCACCTTCCTTTCGCGCCGTGGTCTTCAACTATTCTTTATAGCTCTCTCTCTCTCTCTCCAGAAAGAGGAGCTCAGATTCGCTACAGATTACCATGAGAAGCGACTTGTAGGTAAATTTTTCTCTTTTTCTTCCTCAGTTTACTAGTCTTTACTTCTTGTTTGGTTGTTGAGAAAATCGAGTAAAGAGAAAACAAAAAAAGAAGAAGGAGGAAGGTAAAATCTTAAGTCAAGTCTTAAGCTTTTTTATTTGATGGTTTGTTTATGATAATTGGTTGGCGGCAATGATTCTGAGTTTGCTTTTTTGTGTTTGGTTGCTGAGAAAACGTAGGGAATGAGAGAAAGTAAAAAAGAAGGGAATGTGAAATCTTAGGTCTTAATTTATATTTTTATTTTGCTTGATTTTGTTTTTTTAATGTGGAAGAGAGCTGAATTGGTTAGTTAGTGAAAACGATATTGAGGTTGCTTTTGTGTTTGGTTGCCCAGAAAGTGAGGGATGAAAAGGACAGAAAGCTATGGCGTAGGCGTTAAGTTTTCTATTGTTCTTTGCTTCTGATTCGTTTAGAGCTGAAATTGTTGAGTATAGAAGGAAAAAGGAATGAATCTAAGAAAAAACAAACGCAAAAGAGAAACTTTTTGAGGCTTAGGATATTTTGATTTTGCTTCTTTGTTCTAATTCACATCTTTTTGACTTAAAAAAAAAAAAAAAGAAGAAGAAAAATTGTTTTTTGTTTTCTCCTGAAAATAACTGAATTATTCAGTTTTATTTTGTATACTCTTTTTTAAATGTTTAAACAGAGGACATTGTTTGGTTGTATAATCACTTCTCTTTTTAGGTTTATAAAAATGGTATAATTTGATGTTATATTGTTTCATATTCATATTTATTTGGAATTTTCATCATGTATGTTTATAATTTGTATATAGTTATTATGGGAAAATGGGGTACTCACTTTTTTAACATACATATGAATTTATGTATATCTTTGTGTCTATGAACAGAGAGTTTCTTGTGCCTATTTGAGATTGAAGTGGCTTCATGGGTTTCAGTATGAGCTCTTTTTTTATGAATTTGGGTGCGACAACCGGCCCTAATGAAACTTCGGTCAATTCTATTACTTTATTTGTGTTGCTTCTTACTGCCTGTATTGTGATCGGGCATCTTCTAGAGAAGAGTAGATGGATGACTGAGTCGATTACTGCCCTTGCCATTGTGAGTTTCTCTAACTGATATACAATTAATTGGTAACTTGCTAGTTTCAATTGTAATTACCCATGTTTTATGTAGTATTATGGAAGTCTGTGGAGTCACTGTTTTTGCGGTTGATTGCAGGGTCTCTGTACTGGAATTGTAATTCTACTTAATACTAAGGGAAAAAGCTCACACGTCTTAGTATTTAGTGAAGATCTCTTCTTTATATATCTTCTTCCACCCATTATTTTTAATGCTGGGTAAGTTTGGTTCTCTTTATCACAACCTTTGCCTTTCTGGTTGATGCTTTTTGCCATTTTCAATACATCTCAATGATCCTACTTCTGAATATTACATTTGATTTCTACGAAACATATAATTCCTGTTTATTGTTAGGAGGTTTAAGTTTATTATATGGAGTCTTGTTTCCTTGCTGCATTTTATTTGCAACTGGTAAGATGGTTCATTTATTTATTTGTCTGCTTTCCAAATTTGATTTGAAGTGTGATTGGGGAAGATGCAGGATCCAGATTATTTTCTTCCTACCTCCTCTTTTTAGCTTCTGAGACTTAGCCCATAATCTAGATAAAAGGTTACAGTGAAAGTACAGTGTCTACTACTGTCAGCAAACCATACATTCAATTAAACTTGAAATTATTAACAGCAATAGTCGTCCTGATGTTCCTATTCATATTCCTCCTTGACCTTAAACTCTAGATTTTAGAACATCTCTGCATTTTGAATTCTTTACCCCTAGTATCTGTTTTCATGGACTACCATAATCAACAACAACATAAAGCTTAGCTATCCTTAGCTGAGTATTTATATACCCCTTGCTTATATTTGAGTTTAAACTATTATCTTTAGCTGTCTGGCCTTCATTTTAGTCAATTTTATTAATTTGTTTGAACTTTGGATGGATTGTGCATATCATATTTTTTAATGCTGGTATTGGAGAGCAATTTATGAATGTCAAAGATTGATTTTTGGTGCCTTGTTTCCTGACCAGATCCTTTCCCGTTCAGGTTTCAGGTGAAAAAGAAGCAATTTTTCCGAAACTTTATGACAATCATTTTGTTTGGTGCTGTTGGGACTTTGATATCCTTTACCATCATATCGCTAGGTATGTTGAGAATGTGCAGGCATGCTTACATCAGATGGATATGGCAACATGCAGTCTTCAATAAAATGTTGCATTATTTGATGTGTGTGTGTATATATATTTGACCTAATTGATATCGATTTAGAGTATACTCTTTTTTTTTTGTCATGTTGTAACTTACAGAATCTTGATCCAGGTTCGATGCAGCTATTCAAAAAATTGGATATTGGCTTCCTGGAGATTGGAGATTATCTTGGTAATCTCTCACTTTCTTTTATTAATTTACGTATGAACACTTGGCAGACGGAGACTTTCTGTGGGTGTTGGGTCTTTTGGATAACATATATGAAGTTGGGGTTCAGGCTCTGCATGCCTCTTTCTCTATGGATTGGGTTGGAATTGAACCCATGCACAAGTGTTTTGATGAATCCTATTGAAACTCAAAATCTTTGGCTCATTAAAATTCATGGTTATGTTTTTGTAAATTTTTTGCTAAAACAAATAATATGTACACTATCTTTAATGTTCTCTCTCTAATTGCCTGTGTATGATACCATTTCCATTGCTCTACCCATGATTGGTTGCAAAAAAATCCCCTGCCTTTTCAAAGTTATATCTTCACTTTAAGCTTCAAATATGTTATGCCTTGCACTGCTTTATTCTTTGGACTTGGTCCTAAATATTGCATCTCTTCATTTTTTTGTAGCAATTGGAGCTATATTCTCAGCTACAGATTCTGTTTGCACATTACAGGTATAAAAGTATTGTCAAGGTGTTGGCTCTATGTACAATAGCTAGAAATTAGTGAATAACTAGATAAACATTCCTTTTAAAGTTCCCCTCTGGTATGGCAGGTGCTTAATCAGGAAGAAACACCTTTACTGTACAGTGTAGTCTTTGGGGAAGGTGTACTCAATGATGCCACATCTGTGGTACTTTTCAATGCAATTCAGAGATTTGACCTTTCTCATATCACCTCAACCAATGTCATGCAATTTATTGGCAATTTCTTATCTTTATTCTTCACCAGCACGGTGCTGGGGGTAGCAGTGAGTCTCTCTCTCTCTCTCTCTCCCCCTTTGTGTGTGTTTGAGCACACTGCACATGCATGTATGTTTGCTTATCTTTTCAATTGTTTACATGCCTTATTACTGCTATTTAAGTTCAACAACATAAATTCTCCTTTTTCATTCTGTGTGCTAACAATTGGAGTATGAATTGTGTTTCCCCGTGCTCCTGGGACCATTTAGCTGACCTTAGCAAGAATCCTAAATGAATTAGCAAACTAATATGCTCCATTGAATGAGGTGAGAGTGGAAATTCTTGGTAACATCTGAGTATGGGGGAAGTTCAAATCACTGGGCTTTTCTATTTCGCGAAGATTCAATGGTGATAGAAATCCAATTACTTAAGCCCCAGGTTTTTCTGGAAGAAAAATCCTTTTTGGACGTAGGTGATGGTGCATGTGATTCAGTCATGCGGTTTTAGTTTTATTTTTTCCTTTTTTTTGGGAGAGGGCAGGGGTCGGGGGTGGGCAATCACTTGGCTTTTCTCATTGGAAAGATTCAATGGTAGTAATTGAGATCCAATTACTTAAGCCTCAGGTTCTTCTGGAAGACAGTTTATTTTTGGACCAAATTGATGTTGAATGAGATGCAGCCGTGCAGTTTTAGTTTTAGTGTTTTTTTTTTTTGGTTATTTTATTAGGCATGGGTAATTATATCTTTTATTGACATTTTGTATCTTTTACTTGCAGGTTGGATTGCTTAGTGCATACATAATAAAGAAGTTGTACTTTGGCAGGTAGTGAAGGGCTAGAATTGTCATTTGCTTATTATTTAATTCAATTGATCTGTTGTATTATTTGATGTATAAAAAAGTTATGCTTTAGTTTGCTTGGGGAACTTTAGGTGTAGTTCAGTATTATGATATTGATTGGTGTGGTGCACCTCGGATTATAACAGATATTTGGCAATATTTGGCTATAGAGAACAATTTAGATTTGGAATTAGTATTCTAAATATTATTATGATCAAATTTGGAACATAAATAAATAATTTATTTTCTATGAAAAATTGAATGATGTGGGATGAATTAAAGTTTTATATGCATAGCAATTGTCTGGAATGGCCCATGAATTTTAGCATGTGAAGTTTTTAAAACTATTTTTTTTCATTACCAGTGTACTGGATGTGCTGGTATTTCATTGTCGTGATTCTCTTTTAAAAAAACAGGGAGAAAAAAAAGAACTTTTTATCTTCTGTTGCATCAATAAGAAAAACTTATACAATATGTTCCTATTCTTTTACTTATTTATTTATTTACTTGAAATTGAAGTCATTAAAATTTTTTGGTAGGCACTCTACTGATCGTGAAGTTGCTCTTATGATGCTAATGGCTTACCTTTCGTATATGATGGCTGAAGTAAGATTTTTTAATCTTTAGCTGAAACTTTTGTTTCAGGTTTAGTTATTGGGTTTTATGTCACTGACCTTTGTATTCTAATGATTGTTAATACTTGTATTTCAGCTATTCTATTTAAGTGGCATTCTTACCGTGTTCTTTTGTGGGATTGTCATGTCGCATTACACCTGGCATAATGTGACTGAAAGTTCAAGAATCACAACTAAGTATGTTAACTCTGTAAATAGTTTCTTAAACTTTTGAGACCCACAAACCTCCCCTCCCCCCTCTTCTCCCATCACATGATATGTTTTTTCTGAACATCATTGAAACAATTATTTTTCCTTTCCTATTTATGTGTAGGCATTCTTTTGCAACATTGTCATTTGTCTTAGAGATTTTCATCTTCCTATATGTTGGTATGGATGCCTTGGACATGGAGAAGTGGGAATTTGCTTACAAGAGGTAATATATACAAGTGTTCAGAAGGCTGATGCAATCAAGCTTATTCTTCTCTTGTTTAATCTAAATATATTGTACCCCTTGTTTTTAGGATCATAAAAATGTTAAAATTTTCTTATATTTTATCGCAATGCTATTCAATGTAACTTGTTTTTGTCTTTTTTTTTTTTTTGTAACTGGATCTTCATTCTAATTTTCAGTCCTAAGACATCGGTTGGGGTGAGTTTGATATTGCTTGCGTTGGTTCTGATTGGAAGAGCAGCTTTTGTATTCCCTCTATGTTTTATATCCAACTTAACTAAGAAGTCTCAGGGCAACAAAATAAGATTCAATCAGCAGGTTGGTATCTTTGGTATTATTGTTTTTGAGTTTCCAATCTCCCTGAATCTCCCTGAATCTTTATTATAACTCAAACAGGTGACCATATGGTGGGCTGGACTCATGCGAGGTGCTGTATCTGTGGCACTTGCTTATAATCAGGTAACATGGGGACAAGTTTACTGTGCTACTCATCACCAGTGTTAAGGCCTCCTGCACATTGAGGGAGTTAGGACATGCATAAGTTACTCCACTTTGTGTGTAGGTCATAAGATGGGATGTATGCTTTAGTGGTGAGGATATGCCATTTTCCTTATTTCTTGGGGCATTTTTCACACTACTATACTATATATTCTCATTGGTCCTACTGTTTTCAATACGTAGAACTAAATTAATGATACATGGGATGAGATCCTCTCTCATTGAATCCTCCAATCCTTCCAATTTTTATTTAGATGTAAGACATGTGGCATTTAAAAATCAAATGATTGCCAAGTGTTGCTTATCTGGCTAAAAATGGGAGGAAATTAGAGGGGACCCTTTACCATGATACAAAATGGCATCTTTATTTATTTGTGGTGGTTTTTACATCTGATGAAGTCTGTATTATGATGTGTGCAGTTTGCTAGTTCAGGGCATACTCAATTGCCAGGGAATGCAATCATGATCACCAGCACCATTACGGTTGTTCTCTTCACTACTGTGGTAAGAGATCTCATTCCACTGAGGTTAAAAAGTCCTAAACTTTGGACTGCTCTCTAGTACTTGCCATAATTTCCAATTTATGTTATTTAAACACGGTGATTTACACTACTGGGTTAATGTGGTTAAACTTTTAATAGACATTTGGTACATGTGGATAAGAGGTTGGACATTAGTGCAATGAAAAGTGCTTCCACCCAAGTGATGTGTCATGAGTTTCAGCTCATGTTTTAGATTCTCCAAAGGTTGTTTACTGACCACCGCTCTCGTAGACCCTGCAAAAAGCAGGAGTCTTATGCAGTGCAAAAGCAAGAGTCTTAAGCAGTAGGTACGACCTTTTATTTACAATAGGTAAAAGCAAGAGTCTTTTGCAGTATACTTCACAGCCTTTGATCATAAGTGGCAGTCTCACTCCCAAAGGGATCCCCATGGGGTTGAGTGGTGCTTGGTTTAGGGAATTATTACCACCATGCTCCAAAGTATTTATGTTTTTAAAATTTTTTTTTTTAATGTTTTTGGTAAAAAGGAACTTATAAAAGAAAGAGCAGAGGCCGAAGCCTGCAGAGGCCAAAGCATTTATGTTACCTTCTATACTTAAGTCATATCTAGATCATCTGGGGTACTAGATAGTTCTCTGTTAATGAGCTCCTTATTTTCAAGTTTTCCTGTTTAGTTCCTTGGATTGGACTTGCTTCTATTTAGAACATCATAAAGGCTAGTTGCAGCCCTAGCCCTTCCAGCAAGTTGTTTGTTGTGTGCAATTGTGACTGTTGGCATGTCCTTTGTAGTCTCTGAAAGATGATAGCTATGATAGGATTTGCTTTGCTAGATTTATTTATCATGTTCATTCTCCAAGTTATCATTGATTTGTGGACATTTCAGGTGGGTGGATTATTGACAAAGCCTATTGTAAGGTTCTTGCTACCCCAACAGAAACACTCGAGCGGCATAATATCCCCTGATTTTTCATCATCAAAGTCTTTGAATCTTCCACTTCTTGGCATCAATGGGCAAGAATCAGAAGGTAACATAAGTACCAACGTTACCCGTCCATCTAGTTTACGAATGCTCTGGACTACTCCAAGTCGCACTGTCCATTGCTATTGGCGAAAGTTTGACGATGCTGTCATGCGTCCTGTGTTTGGTGGGAGAGGTTTTGTTCCTTATATCCCCGGTTCACCAACAGAAACAGAAGGAATTATCCAGTAATGGGAAATAGGAGAAATATATATAGTAAATATAGAATTTTGAAGATATCTTCTAGTTACGGTATTTGGCGTGCCACTGGCATTTTCTTTTGTGTAAATAAAATTAAAAAAAAAAAAGTGTTAATACTTATTATACACTTTCACTTGGAACGCTCATTACTGTGATTCAAACTATAATGTGGACGTTGCTTTTTGGATGTAAGAACTTTTATATAGAGATTCAAAAACAGAAGAGAAATATTATCATGGTAAAAAGCGACAACAATGGAGTCTAACATAATAATATTAAAAAAAAGGTTATGTTATGCCCTGCCGTACTGATTGGGGAAATTGCGGTCTTGAATTCTTATTTAATTTTTATTTTCTTTAGAGTTTTTTAAGTTAAAAGAAATAGGCCATTCTTGGGGTGTGAGTTTGGTTTGCATTAATATGCATTCTGCTATTTGTTGATTATGAAATTGCTGCCAAATTTTGTCCCAACTTTGTGTTGGATTAAAATCTGGTTTTGTATCTTATACAAAACACACAGCGGAAGTAACAAACAAGGATCTATTTCATTCATGATTGACAACATGCACTCTTTAAATTTCAGAATTTAAGAACAAGATAGCGTACCTTGGTGTGGAGAATTTCAAAAACAAAGATTAGAAGCACTTGGGAAAACTTTTAATCTTCACTCCAATTCCACTTTACGCCCAAGATGTGTGGTCTCTCAATCAGTTTCCAAAGGGAGAATGAAAGTGTGTCTCACACTCTTTATTTATTTTTTTTTTTAAAATCACGTTAAAAAATTCTGTATGTTTCTCCCTTTATAACTAACTGATTATCTAATTGGGCCGACCTATTGGGCCTTTCCAATTGGGCTTTAATATGTGGCTTGGAATGGGACCAAAAGGGACCAATAAGACACTAGCTCCAATGGGCCTTGGGTTTTTCCGTCAACTCTTGACAAGTCCAAAGTTACCATTAATTATATTTAATACCACTATATAAATATAATTGCACTCTAGGCCTTATTAATAAATTATATCCCAAGACTTTATTTTACACACAACCCCTTCATAAAATATTCGTAGTAATACAAAGTCATAAATGTAGACTGCCACTTTGTAAATTACTACATCTTATCCTTGAGTACCCGGTTTAATCCTTTAAAGTTATTCATCATATATTTATGAAATCCAGTTTCATAAATATATACTTTAGTAATTTCTTACCAAAGTGGTTAGGCCTAACTCTCTGAATAACCAAACCCATTAAACTTATCTCAAGGGAATATTTTGTATCTCCATTAAGAGACTATGAATTCCATCTTGAGAATATATGTTCCATCAACACTAAATGTGGTTGCCCAACATACTGAGGTTTTGACCGTTACTTTAGATCTCACTCCTGATATATCAAAGCAACCTACACCTCATGATATATCAAAGCAACCTACACCTCATGATCAGGTCCATTATTCTCTCAGGATTAAGAGTTCATGCAAATAGAAGTCGTGAGATTTATTATTCAATTGACAGTCGTTAGGAGAATAATAAATCTCACAGCGGTCCAGTTCAATATGTTTTAACTCTTAAAACATATCAACATATCAACTAGAAGTCACCACTTCCATGATCAAGACAAATCATCTTAGTTGATACGTTATAGTCTTCGCAGATGAAATGCCCAATTTCATCACCGACTACGAACTATAAATTTTGAGTTTACAAAGAACTTGTGATTTATATCTTCTGTGACTAAATCACATAAATCACATACTATGCATCTCATGGACTATATGATAATGTCCAAGTATTCATGTTACCATTATTTTAGATAAAAATAAACAATTTTATTAAACACAACATTAAGTCATACATAATGTCATACATAGCATCATACAATAGGATTTAAGGGCATATATCCTAACACTTTGAAATACACAATCTAAGAAATAAAATGAAATGAGTCTTTTATGTCGTAAAAGGTTAGGAACTTTAGAGTTTAAAATTTAAATGAATGATTTATCAATGTAATCAACTAATCAATAAATTCTCTTAATTTCTCCATATCTTATTAATGTTTAAGAATCACGTCTGATCAAAGTTCACCCCTCTTTTAACTCCTTGAAGGTTCAAATGATTAGATGATGGTTTTGAATCCTTCTTATATGATATTAAAATATTGAACTGATATTTTGATGCCAAAGGTGTGTTTTCCCTTCCTAAATTTAGTGGAATTATGGTTATTATTATGATTATTACAAATTACAATAGGGAGAAAGGATTTGAATTCTAAATTTATTTCGTTTGAAATATTAGAAAGTATTAATTGAACTATAAGGCTTTTGATGGCTTTTTATCTAGTGGCTAAAGTGTGTGAGTGGTTAGAATTTGTGGTCTTGTCCTTAAGTATTATATATATGATAGTTGAATTAATATGCTTATAAAAAAAATGCTTGGTTGTCATGAATTTATTCATTTAAAAAAAAATATTACGGTACATTATTTGTTCACCAAGTATTTGGATTCAATTGGAATTCAATTTGAAAATCTAAAGTATTGTAGGTTTGTACCTAAGGTATTGATAAACTATCTTTACAAATTTCTTTCAAAATAAACTAGTTCAAACTCAGCGGTGTCTAAAATATAATCCATCCATGAGCTATCAATTTTTATGGATGGAGCCAAATCTTCATGACTTAACTCCAAAATGTAACACTCTTCAAAGTGATAAGAGGTAGAATGGGATACTCTAATGGAGATAGATGACTTTTATTTACTGTAAGCAGGATTGATCCAGAACTTTGAGTTAGGGAGACGAAAGTATAAAAAAAAAAAAATCATTATGAAACTTCGAATAAGCATCAATTTTCATCTAAACAAAGCATCTATTTAGTATTAACGAACCGTTAATGAAGACAAATACACAAAATTATTGTTTCTTAATACATTATAATGCAATCATTTATAAAAATGGAACTTGATGGTTTTTTTTTTTTGTTTTTGTTTTTTTTTTTGTTTTTTTGTTTATGTTTGTGTGTCTTTGATGCGTGCATTTGCTGTTGGTTAAAAAAAAAATATTTTGCTAAAACTTTTAAAATGTCAGGTTGTTTGTTTTGGACAAAATTAGTTTATTGAGCTTAATTATTTTTAGCTATGTTATTTGTCATTTTTGTTGTTGGACTAATTTTTTGGGGCTAATTAATTTTGTTCTAGAATTTAGATTTATAACTTTCTTTATGCCCTTAAAAGGATTAATAATATTGTTAAGGGAGACTAAGTATAATTTTATTGAACCAAATTACTAAAGTTAGTACACAAGTAACTATATTCTAGTATTTTATTTTATTTTTTAATAAAAAATTTGCGGGAAGGGGACATTGCTCCCTAAGCCCAAATATAGTTTCATCCATGACTATAAGCCATTACCAACTCAAATTCTCAAGAAAGTGTAAGTGCCCGTTTGGCATAAGTTTATTTTATTTTATGTTATTTTTGGTTGCTTTTAGCTAAAAATAGACTAAAGTATATGTATATTTTAAATAATGAAAAAAAAGGTTTTCGAAAATTATATAAAAAAAACAAGTTAAAAGTTAAAAGAAAAACTGAGGATAAATTGAATACATTTGCAAATAAACACCAAATTTTCTTGAACAGATACCCATAGTAGAGGCCATTTTGGTGGGTTACTTTAAAGTAAGACCATAAAACAAGAATCCTATTTGTCCCATTTCCCATAAATCCTAATAGGATAATAACTTAGGAAATTCAATATTATTTTGTTGATGAAAAAGATAGAAGAAAGTTAAACATTATTGGCCCCCAAAGAATATAGAAGGCTCTTTATGATATTTTTCGACCGTTGCACACATTTTCTTTTTGACCCCACTAGGGCCACTACGCTCCCCCACATGATTCATCATACATCTCAACCATATAAATACCAAATATCTCTAAAACGCCTTTACGACTTTTTTGCAACAATATTATAAATAAATGGATTTCAATTAGTTTGAATAGTAATTTTTTTTTTGGGGATAGTCATTGTATAGTAAATTCTTTTCTCCCGAAATAAGGGCTTTTAGTTTGAATTCAGCTTATATAAAAGTAGTCTCATCACATGCGAGAAGAATTTTTTTTAATTTTTATTTCATTTTTTGGTTTATTATCATAATTTTTCTTTAATTTTTTTTTTTTGGATAAGTTTGCTCTGAAAATGTAGAAGAGTGTTTTATTGTATAGACATTTTAAATGAAGTTAGAAATATATATATATATATATATATATATCACATGATTGTTTTCAAATTTTTTTCCTATTAAACCTAAGGTTTAGAGGTATTCCATATTTCTAATTCACATAAAAGTTCAGTTCAAAGATGAGAATCTTTTTATAGGTAGTATAAATATTAATAAGTGTATTAACTTAATGATAAAGAACCGTTATTATAAAATGAAAACTATGAACTTAAGTATTTATTAAAATAAAATATTAAAATAGAAACCACTAGAAAATTGGCCAATTACATATATTAAACCCCCCAAAAAGTGGGATAAAATATTTCTATTTAAAATATATATATATTTCTTTTTTAGGAAAATATTCAAAAGTTTTGAGGGGTTGTTGTTGTTGTTGTTTTTTTTTTTTTCCTAAGCCTCTAAGAAAGAAAAGCTTGGAGTTCAAATGTTCAATTAAGACAAGATTACCACCATCATATTAGGCAAAAAACAAGGTGATAATTTTTTTTTCATAAATCAAAGATTTTAATTTTAATTTGAACTTTAAAATAATTTTTTATAATTTTTTAAATATATTGGGATAGAGACTCTTAGATTATTATTTTTTTTTAGAGTTTTAACCTATAATGTTTGCTTCTAATAAAACTTTTTTTTTAGAAAGTTTCAACTTATGATATCTGCTCTGATGATAGTTTAAACATGGTATGAAGTGAATTTTTTTTAAAAAATTTATACAAGTTATAAATGGACTTGAAATTTATTAATATATAATTTTAATTCTATTCATTAGGTGTGAATTATCATTTCAAATTTCTATTTGAACAACAAAGTCTCCAAAGTCACGTGTTAAATTTAAATCTGCAAGTAATTTGAGGATATAAGTCAAAAAGGGAACAAATTCAGCATGGCTGCATGGGATAAGATAAATTTTTTTTTTTGAATGCATTTGATTTTTATGGGAAAAATCGTAATTTTCATCATAGCGTCATTCATGCCTCGTGGGCTACGACTTTTTTTGGCATAGAAATAGACGTGTCAAAATACCAGTGGCCAAGACCCAAATTTCAATTCCAGTACGAGACAAAGTAATTTGGAATTCCAATTTAAAACTCGTATTACACTCCCTACTACACACGCACACAGTCACAGAGACAGAGAGACAGAGTGAGATCCAACTTTGGCTTCTCCGTGGAGAAGATCAAACAGTACCAGGTACCCTTTCACTCTTTCTTTCTATATGTGTCTGTGTCCGTGTTCTACTTACTAGATTTGTTGTGTTTCTTTAACGTTTGACAATGGTGTTTTGTTTTGTTTTTTTTTTGGTTGTTTGGTTTGGTGGGTTATACTTATGAAAACACCAAAAGCTTGCATCTTTCTTGTTCTTGTTATTGTTCTAGTTCTTGTTTTTGTGGTGAAGTTTCAAGTGATTGGTCTAGGTGGACGTAGAACACTGTCGCATCTTTCTTGTTCTGGTCACTTAGTTCTGTTTTGTTTGGAGCTTGAAGATAACTTTTTTTTTTTCCTCTCTTTTTCCTAGTGTAAATTTTCTAGTAATAGAAAATTTAATTGCTTTTCTGGGGTTTATCTGGTCAGTTTTTATATATGGGAAGAAAATCATAAGGTATCAGAATTTCTTTTTTTATCTTGGCCTTTTAGGAAATAAAATGTTTATTATATTGGCTCTTTTTTTTTCTTTAATTTACAATTCTTTTCTAGTCGCCTGTAAATAGTGTTGTTAATGACCGTTATCTAATGATACTATGTGGTATCACTGGTTGTTTGGTAGGTTCTTTATAAAAAATTATTCTTTTTGGGAAAAAAATCTGGGTTTTTGAAAAATTAGATTTCCTCTATAAGCTTTTTAGGATGTAAAATGATTAACATTAGCCTATGTAAATTACAATCTTCTATTCCTGGTCCGCCCTCTTTGTCACGTCCTTTTCCAACACATATCTCTTATATAAAATCAGGCTAATTTTGTGAGTTCTGAATTTTTAAAAGAAAGTTTGGATATTATTTTTTGGGTGCTTGATATGTTTTAATTTGTTTCTGGGAATTAAAAGTTTGAAATTTGAGATGATGGTGTTGATTTAGTGCAGGTAAGGAGTAATAAGATAGTGGGAATGATGATGAAGAACCAAACATCACATTGGTGGTGGCTTGACAGCCACAAGAAGTCAAAGCGCTCTCCGTGGCTTCAATCCACTCTTGCTGGTACCTTGTCTTTTCTCTCTCAAGTCTCAATTTGGTTATTTCCCTGTTGAATTTTTTTCCCCTCGGAAAATTTGGGTTTAAGGTTTATTATATCATATATATATATGTGTGTGTGTGTGTGTGTGTGTGTGTGTGTGTGTTCCTCAAATTTCAATATGTTGTAATTTAATTCTCGAAAATTTTAAACTTCAAACTTCTGTCAATCTGTCACGAAATTTATTCTAGATCATGTCAGCTTTTTTAAGGTGCCATGTCAATATTTTGTGTCACATTTACTATTTTTTCATGGTTGATGGAGGAAAAAAATTGGTGATTTTTAAAAACTTTCAGAGACAGAGACCTTTTTCAGTCTCTTTCTTTAGGTGTGTGTTGATATCAAGTGGGCCCGGATTGCTAGTTTTGTTTTGATTCCTGACCGTTGGAAAATGCGTATTAACTATTAACTATTTGTTTTTTGAAAGTTTGAGTTTGAAATCTTTGTACTTTTGTGGCCTAGTGTATTTTACTATTTTTAGTGGGGATTTGAATTTTGACATACAAGTAGACAAAAGGTAACTGAGATTAGTGGGTGGATCTCCTCAAATGAATACAAACAAAATTTCTTGATCTAGGATTGTTAGCTTCAAACAAAAGTTATGAAGGTTAAGAACAACAAAAAATCTGAATACTATATGGGATAGCGGACAGCCGTGGGTTTTGTGTGAATGGTATATTTAGACGTTGAAGTCTTGAGTTAAGTAAATTATAAAATACTACTCATAAAGGTAAAGGGGCAAAGGGGGTGGGGGGTTGATATTGAAAAGGTTAGGGACAAATCAACTCAAAAGGTGGCTTTCCGTAAGGAGAGGGTATCTCACGAATGTGGAGGGTTCATATACTATGAGAGGGAGGATGCATAATGAGACAATTATTGTGTTGTAGGTTCATATCTCTTGGATCAAACAAAGATGTTACAATAGGAAAAGTTTCCACCATTTTTTGGTATATGCCATTACATTAAATATAATGATTTGTGGATATGAATAAGTTCCAAGTCTCTAGCTAGTACAAAACCATAAAGACTATAGTAGCAAGCTAGCTGACTAACAAAATAACAATTTGTTGTGATTAAAAAGATTGTGCATGACCTTGAGTTAAATAGGTGAAGGGGTCCACTCATATGATGGACTGGTAGACTTGGAATATTGAGAATGGGATTGGGGGAAATGAATTTTGGAGACAAAGGACCTCGGGATCTTGGAAGAGGTACAGTATCTTTTCTTCATGGCACTGGTTCTAATAGGATTAGGGGATATGTTAGTCAGTGATATGATGATTGTAGGGAATGCAATAGTAAGAGCACTCACTGTTTTCATTGTGGTCCTCTCTGTTGATTACCCTGAACTCCACCAAGAGCTATCAAATGCTTTTTATATTTACTCTTAAAATTTGACTCTTAATAGCTTTTAAATGCATTGGTTAAGGCCTTCACATTGTCTTGGACCCTTTAACGTCTTGTTTAATGTAAAGAAACTTTCTGAACATACAAAGCAGATTCTGAGTACTAAAGAAAGTTGGAAGGTCCATGGGACCCTATAATAATCATCTTTCGTTTTTTTTTCTTTATGTTCTCTTTTTCTCCTTTCTATTTTGTTGGTTAAACATGGTGATTGGCTTATTTTTAATTGATGGCCCTCTCTATTCTTATATGATAGAGCTAGAGGAGAAGACAAAGGCCATGCTAAAATTGATTGAAGAAGATGCAGATTCCTTTGCTAAACGTGCAGAGATGTATTACAAGAAACGACCGGAGCTAATTAGCATGGTTGAAGAGTTTTATCGTACTCACCGCTCATTAGCTGAGCGATACGATCAACTTAAGTCTGACTCTGGAACACGCCTCCTGACAACCTTGGCGTCCCCATTTTCTTCGTCTAAATCTCAACCAGAAAAGTTAATGAGTGTGGTGGATCAAACATATGACAGCTACTCGGAGACTTGTGACACTGAAGAGTTAGCTGAGTCTGAAGTTGATGATCCTGAAGAGGAAGATGAACCTCTAGTTGATGATCAAGAAATGAAAGAGGAGGAAATTTCAAGTGGGGTCTGCAATGATGAAGTGAGGAAGTTGAAAGAAGAAATAGAGAGGCTTAAAGAAGAGAATAGAATTCAAAAGGAGCAACTAGTGCAGAAAGATGAAGAGAAGAGAGAGGTGATAAGGCAGTTGAGTCTGGCAGTGGATATGCTTAAGGATGAAAATGTGAAGCTGAGGAAGTGTGTGGCGAGAGACTCCAACAACAAGAAACGTACCCCTTTAGAGTTCAACAAATTGAAGGGAGCATTTCTAGGGAAGTTATTTAGTGGGTTTTCCAAGAATACAGTTGTTGCCTTGTAGATGTGGTTATGTGTTGTAGTAAGTTTTTTTTTTTTGAGAGAAATGTTGTAGTAAGTAGTGTAGTCTGTTCTACCAAGAAGAGAAAATAGTGTAGTATGTAATGCAATCTATAGAGATGTAAATTGGGGAGATTCCCCTTCCAACTCAAATTAGAAAGTTAATCTAATGCATCCTTTTAAAGCATTTTCCATTATTCTGGATATTCTTTCTACCTAGAGGTCAGTGTGTTTTGGTAAATAATCCCATACAAGTCGTTATCCGTAGTACTTTACCCGAAAAGAGCCATTAGGTGTAGTGCAAATTGTTTGAACTTTTGTTTTGTCTAATGTGATTTTGGTAATTATTTATTATTAATTAAGCAATAGCCCCCCTCTTTAGCTCTGCCAAATATGTAAAAATACAAGTTAGATTCTTTGGTTGAAGTACGTGCAGTGTATCAAAGATTCAAAGTGATTTATGGCTCTTTTAACTCAATTATCCAAGTCAATGAATGATAGGTGAACCTTTTTGCAGGGTGTTTTCCTGGGTTTAATGTGGAATGGGGATGATGATAACACAAAAAGGAAGAAGAAAAAGAGGGGGAAAAGGAAGAGAAGAACGGGGAAGAAATCACTGTTTCAGTGGTAGAATACTAGGATATTTCTTTATAGTAAATCTTCCAAACCTAAAAGAAAGGGGGAAAAAAAAAATCAAGATCCTCAATTTACCGACTTTCCCATTAGTGACAATAAAATATGGGATTGGAAGAACAACTACTATTTATTTTTTACTTTTTGGCAGACATTATATTATCACAACTTACAACAATGCCTTACACTTCATACCCAACATCACACTACACCAAACCATGTAATACCAAAAAAAAAAAAAAAAAAAAAAAAAAAAAAATTATACAAACATAAAGTGGAAACACTAGTAACAATAATTGGAGCTGTCAAACAAGCTCTCACATACCAGGGAGCTGCATTATGCAAGCAGCCAGCAATCCCAACAATACAACTAAGTTTAGAGGCCCTGATGGAGCTATAGAAACTGTGGAAGATTCTGGCAAAGTCCCAGATGGTGGAAAGGCCGAGTCTGGTCCGGGAGCAACTGTAACATCCGGGTTTGGAGGGCTCTGGCTTGAAGGAATTGTAGGCACTGATGACTCAGATGGAGGAACTGCCTCGCCACCAGGAGAAGGAAATAGTGGAGAAATGTCTGGGGATAGAGCTGGAGAGTACACAGGAGCACCAGGCAAGACTGCAGGTGCAGCTGAAATAGTTGAAACTTTGATATTTAATTCAGATGCTAAGGCTAATGAAGAATAGTAGGACATAAATATCATGAACATTGCCAAGATTGAGGAAAAGGAAGCCATCAATGATGATAGAATCAATTCCCTTATTATGAAGTATAATAAATGTGTCTAAGAGAAAGGGAGAGAGTGAGAGTTGGAGAGTGAGGAAGAATATGTGAAGAATGTGATTAGGTTCATGATTATGGCTTAAAAGGTCTTGTGGAAGTGCTGGTGGGGACTAAATGCTATGTGGCAGAAGATCACTTGGACCTGTTGTGATAGTACAGCTTGCATTTTCTGCTAAGGGACAAGGTCCATATGTGATTTTTGTTCAGAAGAATATGAGGATGAGTTGTCTTTTTTTTTTTTTTTTAATTTTTTATCTTTTTCCTTTTGAATATTGTTAAATGTTGCTGCAGTAGGCACCCATTAAACAATATGTCAAAAGGGATAAACAAATTTTCCTATACTTTTACTTGAGTGCTTATATGATTTGGTGTGAACTTATATGATTAGTGTATAATAAAATTAGTGTGAGTAATGAGCTCATGTGAAAGTAATATTGCTTCATTCACAACTAACACCTCAGCATATTTATGAAAAATATTTGTTCTTTTAGCTCATTCTATGAAATCGTGTCGTTAATATTTAATTTAAGACAGGTAGGCTTAGCACTTGGCATAAAAAAATTTATCAATTGCATAATAATTTAATAATTACAATCACTATAAAACATTTGAAAGTTACAATTCAATCTTACAAACAGGCAGAGACGTAAAGAATATTGAGCATTCCAACCCTATGGACCCGGGAATTGGATTTAACTTCATGTTTTTAACTCTTAATTGGATTACATATGGAATAAGGTCAGCTTTACTGCCATGGCCATCTTGATAAACTCATTGTTAACTCTTTAAACAACTTTGTTTCTTGAGAAAAAAAAAAAATTAGTGTGGGATTAAAAATAAAGACTTGAAAAAAAATTGTTTAAATGGGACTAGTGCTATTATCAGAGCTTATGGCTTTTCCTTCCCCCAATATTGTGATTGGGTTGATGACGCAGCACAAAATTGCAAGGAAAAATAAAAAGAGCACAGCCCCAAAATTTCACAACCTATAGTTGGTTTGGAATCGCCACCAAGCTTTATGGAAAATTTTCATTGGAAATGTGTAGTTGGGATAGGGATGGTGACTAGAAGATGAGAGAGAAAGGGAGACGTAGTCATAAGAGTATTGAGTTAAGAGACTAGTGTTTTAGAGAATAATAATAGTATATATAAACCAAGAGAGATGTAGTCCTAAGAGTATTGAGTTAAAGACGAGTGTTTTAGAGAATGATAATAGTATATATAAACCTTCTGGAGTAGGGCGGGACATATTTACCATCCCTAACTAAGGCTTTTAAAGTAACAAATAAGAGAAGAACAACATAATCAATACATTAAATTCGGAAATAAAAATAAAAATAAAAATTAAACAAGATCCAATCCTGGCTTAATTAAAGTCCCTCAATCCCCCATCATCCAGGGAACTGGTGTGCACCAATTGATATAATCTCTCTTTAGAGTTTAGAGTAGGTTCCTTCTCAAAAAAAAAAAAAAAAAAAAAAAAAAAAGAAAAGAAGAAGAAGAAGAGAGTTTAGAGTAGGTTTGGAATGTGATTTCCTCTCTCTTTTGTTGTCCACATTTTTTACAATCATAGGACACCATGTAACCATGTGCTTTCCGACCCTTAGGACTTAAGAGGCACATAACATCCTGGTGGTGTTTATCTGTTTGGTGAATAAAGACAAATGTTAAAGTTGATGAAGCTGTTAAATTTTAGGCAAAAATACAAAACTGACCTTCTAACTTTCACCTTTTTTACATTTCAGTTCTCTAACTTTTAGTTTTGTCATTTCAGTCCTCTAACTTTCAATTGTTGTCAATGCAGGATTCCGTTAGAACCCAGTTATGTCTTGCCGTTAACACTGCTGAAACGACGCCGTTTTGCATGTTTTTAAAAAACAAAAAAAAAAAATTTAAAATCGAAATTAAAAGAAAATAAGAAAAATCTGAAAAAAAAACATTAAGGGGAACGATGTTGTCATTCCCCTTCCCCTGAAATCAAAACAAAATGGATATCTGAACTGGTAATATTCTTATGCAACTTATACCAATTGTTCTTTTTTTTTTTTTTTTTTCTTTTTTTTCTTTTCTTTTTTGTGCATGGATAAATCTTCACATTTCTCTTGGTAATACTTATATTTTTCAACTCTTTCGGATACTCACTTGATGATCTTGATTTTCATTCTTTTTCTGGTGAGAGCTACCCATCTAACCCAGATCTCAATTCCAAAAGCACATACAACTTTCATGCTTCAGTCATAGAAAATCCTCAGACTGACCTTGGGAGACCCGGAAAATCGCTCAAGACGAATAGCTGGAATTCTTGTGCCACTGACCATATTCCTTCAAAGGCTACTTCTTCATCTTCCTCACATTTGATTTCATTCGAGAACTTAAACTCATCGCCAGCCATTTCACAGCAATTTTATGGTCTAGACTGCACCATGAAACCAAAGAGTGAGGCAGCTTCTAATAGGAATATGAATTTCCCAGCTATGATTTCTGAGAGTTCCTTTGGGATGCAAAATTGTTCATCAAAACATGGACAGGTGCCCATGAAGGTAGCTACAATGACTAGAACTCCTTTACATGCACAAGATCATGTAATAGCAGATAGAAAGCGCTATTACATGCACAAGATTTGTTTCCCCAAATTCTTAAAGTTATGGATTTGGGTGTGGAACGATTCCTCTATTTGAATTTCAGGGGAAGGGGTGTTGAAGATAAAAGCGCAAATACAAAAGCAGGGCACTTGCAGAACAAGAAGGAAGCCAGATAACATGTGTTGTTCTCCACACGTGTACATCAGTTATTCAAATTGTGTCGTTTTGCTTATAGTTGAGAGTTAGTTATGGCACATGTGTAATTTTGGTATAGCTCGTGTGAATTCAAGCTCCAACAGTGGCGGGAAAGTTTGTTATAGTTAGTTAGTGTTGTTAGAAGTTTCCAGATCCTATTTATGCATGTAATTCCTTTATATAGTGGAGGTATGTAACAATTACATTCATTGAGTGAATAACAAATTAGTTTTTCCTCTTAGAGTTTCTTCGATTCTCTCTCTGTTTTTCTCTACACTTTCTCTCTATTTCTCTCACTTTCTCACATCTTTTCCTTCTTAGATTTAGTGTGTTTGAGTCAAAGATCTTTGTGTTCATCTCTAAAACTTATTTGTTTCTTCATGGTATCAGAGCCACAGATGGCTTCTACTGAACAGATGGCCTCTACTGCAATGTCATCTTCTTCGTCAACAATGGCGTCCATGGCGTCTTCTTCTACTGCTTCAATCCATTTGATCAATCAACCTCTTCTATTGCTATCAAACATGTCAAATATGATGACAATGAAGCTTGATAGTTCAAACTATATAGTTTGGAAACATCAGATCTCGATGGTGCTTGAAACTTACTCCATGTTTGAGTTGCTCAATGATATTCAACCAATTCTAGAGAAATTTCTCAAGGATCTTTCTGGATCCGTTACTTCAATTGTCAATCCAAATTATTTAATTTGGGAATCGAAGGAGAAAGCACTTGTTACTTTTATCACTTCAACTTTGACACCTTCAATCCTTGCCCTTACTGTGGGTTGTCACTTAGCAATGTAGGTTTGGAAGATTCTTGAAAACGGTTTTTCCTCAATTTCAAGATCACACATTATGAATCTAAAAGGAGAACTTCATAACATTAGGAAAGGTTGTGATTCTGTAGATCTGTACCTACAAAAGATCAAGGTTGTGCGGGATAAGTTGATGGGAGTTGGAGTGATTCTTGATGATGAAGAATTGCTTCACATAGCCATTAAAGGCCTTCCTAAAGAGTACAATGCATTTAGGTCTGCTATACATACAAGAAGTACACAAGTGAGTTTTGATGAACTCACCACTCTGCTTAGTGTAGAAGAAGAATCTTTGAATGATTCTAATGATGTTAAAGAAACTTTTGCAATGGCTATGAATGCCACTCCTAGACTTGGTGGTTATAATCACTACAATGGTAGAGGTAGAGGAAGAAATAGCAATAGAGGAAGAGGTATTGGTGATGGTAGAGGATCTAATTCCTTTCCACAACAATATTCACCATACACCTCCAATCAGTATCAATCAAATCAGTTTTCTTCATCATCACAGGTTTAGAGTTCCAAGAATGAGAGACTAACCTGTCAGATATGTGGCAAGAGTGGTCATATAGCTATTGACTGTTTTCATCGAATGGACTATGCCTTTCAAGGCAAGCATCCTCCCATTGAACTAGCTGATATGGCAACAGCCTCAAATGCTGCAATCACTCAAGAGCAACCATGGCTAGCTGATAGTGTTGCAACAGATCATGTCACATCTAGCCTCAATGCACTATCCTTTCCCAAACCTTACACTAGACAAGACCATCTAACTGTTGGTAATGGCCAAAACCTTCCTATCATTCATATAGGTAAAGTTCAATTCCCTACTCAAAACTCATCTTTACATCTTAATAATGTTCTTAGGGTGCCTTCTATTTCTTCAAATCTAGCTTCTATTCACAAACTCTGCCAAGATAATCATTGTTGGTGCTATTTTGATCAAAATCTTTTGTCTGTTCAGGCCTTGGCCACGAGGAAAGTTCTTCACCAAGGCAGGAGTGAATAGGGTGTATACCCTATCTACCCTAGTAAAGCTAATAATCTATTTTTACAATCTAGAGTCTGAAATCATGTTGCTTCTGCTTCTTCAACTTGGGAATTATGGCACAACAAGCTTGAACATCCACATGCTCAAGTCTTGCAAACACTTTTTCCTATGTTTAAGACTTCTTCCAATAAGTGTAATAGTATATCTTGTACACACTGTATTAGTGGTAAAATTCATAGACTTCCCTTTCCTGCTTCACAATTTACTGCCCATTCTCCACTTGAATTGGTGCACACTGATGTATGGGGCCCTGCTCTTGTTTCTTCGATTAATAAATTCAGGTATTATGTGTTGATTATGGATCATTATACTTGTTTTACTTGGATTTATTTTCTTCTGCATAAATCTAAGGTTTTTTCTATGTTTGTTAAGTTCAAATCTATGGTTGAAACACAGTTCTCTTCCAAACTTAAAATCTTGAGATCAGATGGGGTGGTGAGTATGTTTCCAAAGAGTTTGATTCTTACTTATCTACACATGGTATTTTGCATCAACTCTCTTGTCCATATACTCCACAACAAAATGGGTTAGTGGAAAGGAAACATAGACATAATATAGAAACCACAATCACATTATTGTCTAGAGCTTCTCTCCCTTTCCAATATTGGTCTTATGCTATACAAATAGCAGTCTTTCTCATAAATTTGTTGCCTATAGCCACTCTTCAATCTCACTCACCATATTACTTGTTATATCACTCTTAACCTGGTCTCAGTCAGCTTAGAGTCTTTGGGTGTGCTTGTTATCCTCTTCTTAAACCATACAACTCTCATAAGCTTGAACCTAGAACCAAGGAATGTATATTCCTAGGATATTATTCTGTATCTAAAGGTTTCTTGTGCTTTGATACTATTACAAACACTATGTACACTTCTAGGCATGTTTTGTTTAATGAGTCTAAATTCCCCTTTCCTCAACTCACTCCTTCACAATCACAGGTTACTCCTACAACTCATTCAATTTGGTTGTCCAATTTTCCTTACTTGCATTCTCTTAATCACCCTTCTATTCTTGGGTCAGCTCCTCAGTCTGTCATTACTCCCACATCTGATCAGTCATTCCAATCTGCCACTCCACCATCTCCTACCAATACTTCTTCTGCTACTCCTATTGACCCTTCCTCATTACCTACTTTAGCCCCCTCTTCTTCTCAACTGCCTACTTCTGCACCACATCCTCATCATTCTAGTGATCCTTCTCCCTTGCCTGTTGTTCCTGTTAATCTTCATCCCATGCAAACTAGGTCTAAGAGTGGAATATCCAAACCTAAGCTTTGTTATAAAACTACTCTTGACTATAATTTTACTGAACCTCCCAACTACAACGTTGTTTCTTCTTACCCAAATTGGTGCAAGGCGATGGATGTTGAATTTGATGCATTGCAGAAATAGCAAACCTAGGTGCTTGTTTCTCCTTCTCCCCATTTCAATCTAGTGGGTTGCAAATGGGTATATAAATTGAAACTTCATAGTGATGGATTAATTGCTAGATACAAGGCATGGCTGGTAGCTAAAGGGTTTTATTAGCAACCTAGTATAGACTTCACAAAAACTTTTAGTCCTGTCATCAAACCAGCTACTATCAGATTGATTTTGGCTATTGCAGTCAGTCTTAACTAGTCTATTAGGCAATTGGATGTTTCTAATACCTTCCTACATGACTATCTCAAGGAGGAAGTATATATGTAGTAGCCTCAGGGCTATGTTGATCCATCTAAACCTCATTATGTCTGCAAATTGCTTAAATCTCTTTATGGGTTGAAACAGGCTCCAAGGGCTTGGTTTGAAAGATTCACCTCTCAATTACTTCATCTTGGTTTTGAAGTTTCCTTGGCAGATTTATCTCTCTTTGTTAATCATTCAGAGTCTACAGTTCTCTACATGCTTTTATATGTTGATGATATTATCATCATTGGCAATACACTTACACAGAATGCCTATCTCATCTCAGCTCTTAGTGCTACTTTTGATCTCAAAGACCTTGGACCCCTCAATTATTTTCTGGGCATTCAGATAACACCTACTAAGAATGGTCTTAACTTATCACACGCTAAATATGCCTCTGATGTTCTCCATCGTTTCAATATGCATCAGGGACGGACTTACATTAAATTGCCCCCCCTCCCCCCCAAAAAAAAAAGCTAGTATATATATACATGTGTTGAAATTTCACATGTTCATCCTAACAACGCCCCCCCCCAGTTAAAAAAAAAAAAAAAAAAACTAGTATACAAATGCAATCTAAAAAATAAACTGACAGACTCTCATAATAAAAAAATAAAAAAACCCACAAACTAAAAACTACAAAATAAAAAATAAATATGGACTGAACCTAAATTACAATTCCCAAATTTTTACCCTAACCTCATTCTTCCTCCACTCAACCTCATCAGTGCCTCCATCATTGCTGCTGCTGCTGTGCCTGTTCTTTTCCTCTGATCAAATTCGCTGATCTGGTGTTGGCGTGTTGCTGCTCGGCTGCTCCTTAGATCCTTAATCACAGTAAGAAATTTCTCTCCTCTCTCAAGTTCTTATTTTTGTTTTTTTGTCTTTGCCATATTGCTGATTGCTTTGCCTTAGCCCTCTGCCCTTTGCATTTTATTTTTAAAGAACTGTGGTGTGTGTTGTGTTTGTCAGTTGTGGCATTTTATTGACTAGTGTATTGTGTGGACGGAAGGATAGTTTGTGGCTTTGTATGGAATATTGTGTAACTGACTAAGTATGACTTTTTGCCTTTTTGTGTGGACCAGTGTTAGTGTTTTAGTGATTGTAACTTTTTTTTTTTTTTGGTTTTATCTATAATAAAGACATAAAGTGGGACCATTACACTAGGACAATAGGACTAGGATATCAGTAATGAATTGTGATCGTGAATTTGTGATACTAGCCTTTGGTAGTGAGTAGTGACTATTCTATGAGTATTGTAATTGTGATTTTGTGACACTAGTCATTGGTAAGTGACTTTTTTGTGAGACTAAAGTCTTTGGTCTATTGTTTTGGTTTTATTAAAAACTTTTTTTTTTTTTTTTTGTGATTTTGTCATCTTGTATGATGTAGCTAATATTAGTAATACATATAAACTTGTGCTTATCTGTTTGTGATAAATGTGTTGAAACGTTTAAGAAACACTTATTTTATTTGTTATACTTTATTGACATTTTTATAATATCAAATGTTTAAGAAACACTTATTTTATATGTAGTATTTTGTTGAATATGAAATAGATGTTAGTTTTTATTTATATATATAAAAAAATTTGTTTTAAGCTTTGGTCTCCCTTAGGTTCGAATCCTGGTTCCGTCCCTGATATGCATATCTCCAAGCTTACAAAGTCACCATGTTGTCTTGCCATAAGACTCACTCCAGATTCTGGTCTGCCTCTATCTGATCCTTCTACTTATAGAAGCATGGTTGGAGCTCTTCAATACCTTACATTTACTAGGCCAAATTTGGCTTTTAGTGTTCATCAGTTGTGTCAATTTGTGCAATTTCCTACAACTACTCATCTGGAGGCTGCCAAGAGAGTTCTTAGATATGTGAGGGGCACTCTTGCTTATGGCATTCATTTTTCTTGAGGTCCTCTCACTTTAACTGCCTTCACAGACGCTGATTAGGCAGGGGATTCTTTTGATAGGAAATCTACCACTGGGTTGATGGTGTTTTTCGGACCCAATCCTATCTCTTGGTCATCCAAGAAATAGACTACTGTTTCTAGGTCATCTACATAAGCAGAGTATTGAGCTCTTGCAACCACTACAACTGAGCTTTCCTAGCTTAGACAATTGTTTCGTGATCTTCTTTTTTTCGTTCATTGTGTTCCAGTTCTGTGGTGTGATAATGTGTTTTCAATTGCTCTTGCTTCCAATCCAGTCTTTCATGCCTGTACCAAGCATGTCGAGGTAGATTATCATTTTATTCAGGATCTTGTTCTTCGAAAGGATTTGGCTATTCACTTTGTTTCTGGCAAAGATAATCTTGTTGATATATTTACTAAGCCTCTTCCTGGTCCTTTGTTTCTTTTCTTCCGTGACAAACTCATGCCTCGTTCCTCCCCCATTCGTTTAAGGGGGGATGTTGAAGATACAAATGCAGATACAAAAGCAGGGCACTTGCAGAACAAGAAGGAAGCCAGATAACACGTATTGTTCTCCACACGTGCACATCACTCATTCAAACTGTGTCGTTTTGCTTATAGTTGAGAGTTAGTTATGGCACATGTGTAATTCTGGTATAGCACGTGTGAATTCAAGCTTTAGCAGTGGCAGGAAAGTTTGTTATAGTTAGTTAGTGTTGTTAGAAGTTTCTAGATCCTATTTATTCATGTAATTCCTTTATATAGTGGAGGTATGTAACAGATTACATTCATTGAGTGAATAATAGATTAGTTTTTCCTCTCAGAGTTTCTTCGATTCTCTCTCTGTTTTTCTCTCACTTTCTCACATCTTTTCCTTCTTAGATTTTGTGTGTTTGAGTCAAAGATCTTTGTGTTCATCTTTAAAAATAATTTGTTTCTTCAAGGGGAACGACCCCTTAATGTTTTCTTTTCTTTTCTTTTTTCAAATTTTTCTTATTTTCTTTTAATTCCTGATTAAAAAAAAAACATACATGCAAAATGGTGTCGTTTTAGCAGTGTTAATGGCAGGACATAACTGGGTTCTAACAGAATCCTGCATTGACAACAATTGAAAGTTAGAGGACTGAAAAGACAAAACTGAAAGTTAGAGGACTGAAATGAAAAAATGTGAAAGTTAGAGAGCTAGTTTTGTATTTTTGCCTAAATTTTTATATGCAACTCAAACATTGGACCATTAAAGACTGTTGGAATCTTCTTGTGTGATTTTTGATTTATGCATGAAACATAGTCTAAAATTAGTAATATTAGTTTGACAACAAGAGGGTGATTCTTACTCCATTTTTCTACTGAACAACCAAACTGCTGCAAGGAGAGATAGATTCCTTGCTCTTTTTCCCCTCTCTAACACTCCTTTTCATCCTCTTTACCAAACAAGATAAAATATATTAAATTTTTTTGCTTATTTGCGTTATGTTTACTATTATTTGACTTAGTATACTTATGTGGTATGTTCTTACCGTTGGTGTGAACATAGTTTCCGCATCTTATTCTCATTCCAATTTTTTTTAAGGCTTTTGGATGAAATAGTTGCCTGTTGCCTCGTGTTATTCATCTGTACATATCTAAAATTTGAGATGTAGAATTTAATGTTGCTGTACTCTTATTGAGACGCCTCATACTTAAAGAGAAAAAATTCCTTTATGATTTTTCTATTTTATTTTATATAAAATAATTAAATATAGTTCATGGAAAAACTTGTTAATGCACTCCATTACTATTCATTTGTTTTAAATGCAAATATTTAACTATTCAGCAACCCAAATTGATTTCAACTTTTCATTTTCTTCTTTCTAATTTTAAGTAATTGTTAAAATTGAATAATTCATTATCTTTTTAATGGATATATGCACATGTTTGGCTATTCATTAGATGCAAATTTTTGACAATATTCAACTATCCAAACTGATTTCAACTTTTCATTTTCTTCTTTCTAATTTCAAGTAATTGTTAAAATTGAATATTTAAACTTTTCATCTTCCTATTCTAAAAAAAAAAAAAAAAAAAACCTCTTCTCTTCCTCCAACCTTTCCCCTCCCTCTTTGTCTCTTCATCTCCCTACTACTCTTTACTTTACCGTTAAACATTCTTCATCATTTTCTCTTTCTTATATTTTGACTCTTCTTTTCCCCATCTTATTTTCTATAAATTTGATATCATTTATTCCATTCAATCTATATTTTTTCCACACAAAAACTGTGAGTACTATTTTTGTTCTTTCTTATAACTTTAATTTAGGTTGATGGTGTTTTATTTAATTTTTTTGTGTTGTATTTTTTAAATTTTCCATTACAAATCACTTTTATAACTTTCGTTGAATTTTGGTTTGGGTTAATATGTAGTTTTTTTTTAAAAAAAAAAAAAATAGAAATTTGATTTTATATCAAAACAAATTATATATGGCTACGAATTTGAATGTGCCTACCAATGGACTTCCACTGAACAAAGATGTATTCACAATATTTTTAGCTTCATATACTTCTTTTGTATTATTGCATCCCATGTGTTTGGTAAAATTTCTTTTAGAAATCTTATGTGTTTTTCTCAAAACTATTTGTTATTTTGGTAATTTTATTACAAATAATTAGCATCTCCACCATCAAATTTTTAATTAATATGAACTTTCTTGGTAAGTTTTTACTTTACTTAGGTAATCATCTTTACTAAAAATGCCAAAAAGAAAATAAGATAAAGTGTAATTTACTCTAGAACATCATTATGCCATTAATGTTTTTATGTATAGATACTTAAAGAATTCTTTCCTTTTGCATTTTATTTTATTTTATATTTCCACTTTATGATATATGATTTATAAATAATGATCTATTGCATAGTTATCTTTATTTACTTTTTTGCTTAGTTTCAATTGTGAGGAAGAAAGAGATGTGGATCTATGTTTTGGAAAAAAAATGTACCTATAAGAGTTGAATTGCATATGTCTGTATCGTAATAAACAAAATATACATAGTTACAACTTGGTCTAATAGTATTCACACTATCAATTTTTTTAAAAAATAAAAAAATATTGCATTGTATTTTCATACATATCTCACCATATATAATACCTGACTACAAAATATATTTTGTTACACTACGAAAAACTTCTAATTTAAAACATAATTTCAAATAATACATAGTGAATTTTTGAAAATATACAATCTAATATATTAATTCAATAATTATCCAATAAAAAATAATCATATCAAATTTTCTCGCACATCATGTGGGTCTGGGACTAGTTTATATAAAAATGGGAGGAAGTTGGATATTTTTAAACTGGAGGTGAGCCACTCCCATTACAGAGTTACAGTAACCTTTTTCTCTCTCTGTTTTTTTGTTTCTTTTCAAAACTTAGTTATTAGAACCCTTTACCTGAGTTTTGTTTTTTCCCTTCTCATGTTGCAAGTAGGATTATAAGACCGGAAGTATTAGAAGGAAGCTCTAACAAAGTTAGAGGACATTTTAGAAAAGAATATGGCAAATGTGAGTTTCTCCCAAGATTAAGATCTTTACATGAGATGTATGTATAAACATTCTGTTGACTGTAGTATATGTACTAAATAGACAAGAAATAAGAAACAAGAAAAAAGAATTGTACTATTTTAGGGATATTTAACTGTGGATGCCTTTTTGTGTTAATAGGTTGGGGTCCATTCTGTTATGTTCAAGCCCATTGAGTCGTGGGTCAGGAAGTTGAGGCTGGCCTAATACCTTAGCAGGACCATGCTATAGACCAGTTTGTGCGGAAGCTGAGTGTTCCAAGGGCGTAGACAATGAAGCACAAAAAGTAGCTAGTTGGACCATGGTTAGGTGGGCTAGCTACAATAGAAGAAACTAAAGTGGTAGAAATTGCTGACATAACAGAACAACTGATACAGCAAATATAATAAGGGGTGCCATGGTAGACCAACTAACATGGCAAATATAATAAAAGATGCCACCGCAGAACAACTAATACAACAAATATGATAAAGAATGCCATGACAGAACAACTGATATGGTAAATATGACAAAAGATGCCACAACAGAACAACTAACACAGCAAATATACTAAGAAAATGTCACCACAGAACAACTAATACAGCAAATATAATAAAAGATGTCACAGCAAAACAACTTATACAACAAAGGTGGTTTCTAACGAGTGAGATTATATGTATTTTCAATCAAAGTTGTGTCAAATATTTCTGCAAAAAGTGAACCAAGAAGGAGCTTGAACCCCAACTTGAACAACCTTGTCATAGGCTTCTACCATCAAAGTTATGCATTTTAGAAAATAAGCCTAAATGGCTATTTGTTACCACTTATGGGATTCTAGAGAATATGTTTGCCAAGAGGGAGGGAAAAGATGATCTATTGATGCATGCCTTTTTTCTACCTGTGTCTCTTCCTTTACCATTTACTTTCTTTTCTTCCTTTTCTCATTACTATCTCTCTTAGTCTTTTTACTATTCTCTTGCAGTGGGTTCCTCCCCCCTTTTCATCTATGGCTACTGTTCTCCTTTATAGTGGGTTAGTTCTATGATATTTCTCCCTTTTACTCCTGGGGTTTCACCGACTATTTTTGGTTTGTTGTGGTCATCCCTTTAGGATTGCCTACAGATCCATTGGTTTCTCAGCCACTACCACTACTAGGTAAACCCAGTGCATTCTCTTTCTTCCATTATCTATTCCATGACAAAATATCTCTTTGTTTGATCTTGCTATAAGTCTTTCCCTCCTTGCTTGAATGGATAAGGACTTGGGTCTCTCACACTTACCTCTATGGCATACATTAGGTGGTCCCAACTGTAGACACCATATTTTTTACCCCTTACGACTCGAGCCTCTGTTCCCTAATGATGCCGAAATTCTGAGACCTAAGGTTAGTTTAGGGCCCAATCAAATTACAAAATGAATTGAGAGGTGTTAAAATGGAAAATATAAATTTTAATGAGCAAAAAATCTACTTTTGAAAAATAAAGGCTAAGGTAACCACTCGACTTGCATATGCAGGCACGAACCTGTGTACGCAGCCTTAAAGCCTACGTATGTAGGTAGGGTTTTTGAAACCTATGAAAGACAAATTTTTGGCATTAAGGACTGAGGTTTGGAATGAATTTCACATCATCTAGGAGCCGTTCCAAACCCCCAGTTTCACAATATAAAGAGCCATTGTACTTAGCCTTAAAGCTTGCATAAAGGCATGAGCCTGCACACGCTGCTAGGGTTTTAGAAACCTATGAAAGGCAAGTTTTTTGTATTAAAGGTTGAGGTTTGGAATGAATCCCACATAGTATGAGAGCCATTCTAAACCCCCATTTTCACAATATAAATAGCTATACATGGTATCTTTTCAAGACACATAGAAATCGCACGGGAAAACACTAAGATTTACTAGAAATGGTGAATCAAAGAGGGAGTTTTTCACAAAACATCCTTAAGTCAATTTTATTTGATTAGAGTCTTTTCTAGCCTTGATCATTGAATTCTAAGATTATTAATCACATTTTTATTGATTTGTGAATAGACTTGACTAGTGGAATGGTAAAAAATTAAGCCTAGGAGCTTTTGCTTTGAGGTATTCTTTTTAAGCTTTCTCTTTTATTTCTACTTTTAATTCTATTTTTGATCTTTTTTGTTGCTTTGTTTATGTTATTAGATATTTGTTTAGATTAGGGTTGGGTTATACTTTCCTTTTGTTTTGAGCAAGATAGGATGTTGGATTTAAGCTTTTAAGTCATTTTCTTCTTTTCTATTTCTGGGTTAGGGTTTAGGGTGTGTTTGCGTCCATGTACTTCTTGCATGTGTATGCAAGCTTGATGTATCCCTACGCATATAAAGGGTTTGTGTATGCAAGCCTATGTATTATATGGGCACGCAAGCTTGTTGTATGCCTATGTATTAAAGGGTTTGTGTATGCAAGCCTAATTCAAGTTTTCTGCTTTTGTCCCTTCTTTTATTTTACATCACATGCCTCTGTTTTAACCTTCTTGTATGCTTTTGAGTTTCCTATTTCTTTTTTCACATGTTTATTTGTCATTGTATGTTAGATTAGGGTTTTCTCTTAAAGTTCTTGCTTTGATGCTATGCCATTCATTCACATGTTCATGCATGATGCCATAGGTGCTGAGTTGTTGTAAGATAAGCAAAGGTAAGTCATGCATTCACAATGTACATGCATGGTCTTGTTTAGGTTTAATGATACAATTGTGTTCTTAACGTCTTGGATGATGACATGATTTATTGGCTTTATTTCTGCCTTGATTTTAATGTTCATATGCTGCTGCCTTGGATGTGATGACATGATGCTAAATGTATGCTAGGGTTTATGTTATGCCATATTAGATGAATGCTAGGTTGGTTTGACATGTATGCTAGATGTATGTTAGGATTTATGATGTGAGATAGGAGCAAGATTAGGGTTTGTGGTGTGATGAGATGCCATGATGATATGACATGTATGCTAAATGAATGTTAGGAGATGCCATGATAGATGTATGCTAGGGTTTGTGATGCGATGATAAACATGATAGATGTATGGTTAAGGATGTTTGATGCCATGTTGATTGTTGGATGAATGCTAGTGTGTGTGTGAGTATAGATGCAATATTGAGTGTGCTTTTAATAGGGTTAAGACATAAGACACAATGAAGGGTAGCCAACCTTAGCGTTGGCAGTTTTAGGTGCCTAACACCTTCTCAAGACCGTACCTTAACTCTGAGTCCATATCTCTGATAGTAAGATCAAAAGATTCTTCCTCAAGAGGACGCTATATATATGGTTCCTAGACCATTGCAAAAACTAGGTGGTGACTCCCAACACTTTCCGTTATGTCCATAGAAGTCGTCTATTACCTTTTTGGGCAAAATTCCATCTCAGTAAGGTATTTTCCCAAAAAAAGCTCTAGCTGAAAACTCAAAATAGACTCTTTCCCCCCCCCCCCCCCCCCACCCCACCCCACCCCACCCCACCCCACCAAATCATACATTCTAAACCCCTTGATCATGGGCTTATTTCTCTTGTATTGATTAGGTACAGATTTGTGGAGCTCTGGTCATTGTGTGCTTGTTCCACTATCCTTTGTCTTTGTATTTTTTTTGTTCCCATGCTGTTTTTGCCATAGCAGACTAGCCTTGTCTTGTTTTGTTACGTGTCTCTTCTACTTGTGCTTATCTTCTACGGAAAAGGGCATGGGCTTTTGGGCTTGCCTTATTTCTTTTCATCCTTTTCTGGGCTTGTGTGTTTACTTGGCATAAGTTCTTGTTAAACCAATTTGTTGGGCTTTTTCTCTTCTTCTTTCTTATTTTCTTGAGCCTTCATAACCCGCCGATTAGAAAATTATTCTCCTTTTTTACCTCTTATGTGCCTATAGGCCTGCTGGCTGTCACTTCTTGCTATGTTGATTCATTGGGCTTTTACCTCTTTTCTTGAACTTTCATAGCCCATTTACTTTACTTTTACCTCTCGTTGTTTCCATGGGCCTGCTGGTTGTCACTTCCTGCCATGTTAGCCCATTGGGCTTTTATCTCTTTTCTTAAGCTCTCACAACCCATTTACTTTACTTTTATCTCTCATTGTGCCCTTGGCTTGCTGGTTGTCACTTCCTACCATGACATTGGGCTTTTACCTTTATTCTTGGGCTCTCGTGACCCATTTACTTCTATCGTGTTTTTTTTTCATTCTTTTTCTCCTTTATCTTCCTTCACTATTGGGCTTTTTTTTTTTTTGGTTGTTGTTGTTGCTGTTGGGCCTCTTTTCAAAAACAAGTATCAACACTGACCAATCCTTATATATATATATTGATAGGCCACAAATGTATTAACTCCTTGTGATGGATTAATTTATAAATTAGTCAAGTTATTAATTAACCAACTTAACATGCAAAGCATGTGTTAGCATAAACAAATCACCAATTAAACTAAGTATGGAGCGGAAATTAAATGCCACAGTGATTTGTTTACAAATGGGGAAAATCTACACGGCAAAAACCCCACCGGGTGATTTTAAAGTCACCACTCCCAAAATTCCACTATTATTACAACAAGCGGTTACAAGTAAAGGAATCCCAAGTACCTTACCAACCTATAGTTGAACCATTACCCTAATACACAATTGGACTTGTTCTGTAGAGACAATTTCTCCTTTCAATGCATGGCTCCCAAGTATGTGACTAACCAATTGCGCGGATCCTAGTATGTGACTTCAATCACCAACTAGAGAAGATTGTTGGCTGCAAAGTTCTTCAATTCATCCACACAATGAAGATCTCGAAGATGCTTGGTTACAAAACCCTACGATGCACATTACACAGCAACTTCTTTACAAGAGAGATGAACTAGGGCAAGAACTTTGTCTCTGGTCACAACTTGCTTGAGCAAGGATTTCTCAATACTTGTGCAACTTGTGAACTCTTTGATGACCCTTAAAATAATCCTTTTATATGTCTAGGGTTAAGAGAAAAGAAGGCCCAAAGACACATTCACGGATTTCAAGAAAATCAGATCAGGATTCTAAAATTCTTAATTCTCGACAGATAGAAGTTGTCGAGCCATGGGGTTGAAATAGTTCTTTAAACCTCGACACATGCTAGCTGTCGAGCTAGCTATCGAACGTTAGTGAACTTGCACTTTTCAGCTTGTTTCTTGGACAGACTTGATGACTTCAATACTTGATCTTGAAACACAGTTTCTTGAAGCATTAAACACATCCTAAATCTACCCCAATTACAAGTAAAGTATGTTTTGTCAAAGGATTAGCCAATTGCATAAAAGAATGACATATGTTCTAAACAAATGAAACACATATGTCCTAACAATCTCCCCCTTTGGCAATCCATGACAAAACCACAACAAACAAGTAAACATATGAGAGAAGTCATAAATCACTTAACTCATATTCACTTGTTGAATAAAATAAAATCTATCCTAACACAAACTCTTGAAAAACTTTGCAAGAAGAGAGTTTATGGCAAATAGACTTTGACAACCTGTATTTCTGAAACACTTTAAACAAAACTCATCAAGGCATCTTAGTGTGAAATAGAAATAATAGATTGCATACAAGTAATAAAAATCATGTGTATAAAGATAGAAAAGAAACAAAACATGCAAGGATAGGTGAAAGAAACATACATCAACATATAAAGCAAATAAGTCCAATGTATGTCATAAATGGTCACAAGACCTCATGTACAAGAAAAAATGTATCTAAAGTAGAGAAAAGAAAAAGATACAAGTAATCCTCACTACATCCCTCAAAACAACAACATTCTCCCTATAAAAAATGTCCTATACAAGCTCTCCCCTTAAGTATGACTACTCTTATAACCCAAAACTACTCCCCCTTATTGTCACGAGTGACAAAGGGTAGAGTGTCAAGTAGACATCTTATTGGTAGAGCTAGCATCTCCATAATCATCATCTGAAGCATCATCGTCATCACCATCATCATCCTCAGACTCGGAAGCCACAGGAGGTGGTGAAGGAGAAACCTCAGGAGCAAAACCACCCATGGTCGCCTGTCGCCGAGCAATGCAACCAACACGAACATTCACCTGATACAACTCTATAGAGAGCGTATCTAGGCGAGTATCCATGCGCTAAAGCTGTGCCATGATGTCTCCTAGTAACACATCGCTCGTAGAAGAGAAGGGAGTAGATGTGGCTCGAGCAGATCTAGATGGAGCTGGACGGGAGGAAGGAGCTGCTGAAACCGTCTGTCGCGAGTTAAACTGTGCCTCACTACGTTTTATGGTAGCGGCATCTATGGCACACATGACATGGAAGGGGTCGGACAGGGACGAAAAAGTGGTGTAAGATCCTCGTGATAGTGGAAGGAAAGATGAACTTATCACGGGTAGTCGTATCCCTACAGACATCTATGATAGAAAGAATAAAATGTGAAGGAAAGTCTATCGAGAGATGTTCAAGAAGAGATAACAAAAATTGAGTACGAGGCTCTGTGATAGAGTTATAGTGAGAGAGTGGGTACAAAACAAAAGCCATCACTATGTTCATGAAACGAGGACCTTTAGCAAAAGGCTGACATGGTGTAAACTAATGCTCACCCCAATCAGAAGGGCGCTCATAGAAAGCGGTGATCATCTCGTCTTTGGACACAGTCCTCAGACGCTCACAACCTGGGTAGTCAGGATGCTCTATCCTAGGAACCCGAAGCACATCTGCAACAAGTTGTGGTGTGATAGAAAAGCACGTACCTCGAATACGAGTAAAAAACAGAGGTACAGAAGGATCAATTCCATGCATGTTGGAGTAAAACTCCTGAATCAGCATAGAAAGACAAGTGACAAGAACGTCACACAGTGACTCCCAACCCCGATTATGAAAGACATCGGGTTGGTTAATGTCGGCGAAGTCTGCTAGAATAACTTGGCATTCTGAAGCTTGCTAGAATAATTTGGTGTTTAGAAAAGTTCTCTGAGAAGTTCTTTTGAGCATCCTCATCACGGAACCGAACAAAGGAGGGAGTAGGATCAGAAGATGAAGAGGCATTAGAACGAAGAGGCCCTAGAATGAAGAGGATTCTGGGACGGAGTGGACTTATGTTTTGGTGCCATAGACACTACTAATGTAAACAGAAAGAGAGGGTGGAAGAAGGAAACACTCAGAAAAGTCCCAAAACAATTCACATATAACAAGTATATTGAACAGAGAGGCCGTATGCATGGGAAATGCATGAACATGTGACATGCAATATAAAGAGCATCATGGGCTCAGCCCAATCCAAACCTACCAGCACACAAATAGTTTGCACACATCTAAATGCATGAGAATATTGTTAAAATGTTAATGTGATGCAATGCATGGAGTTTTTAAGATCAAATCTACAAAACCCATCCCAAAAATTGCAACAATAACTCATCAATTTTGAAAAACCCCAAACTTTTTTAAAACCCCCAAAAACTAGGTTTCAAAACATGATATGCATGTAAATGAAGGAGATTAGAAACTTACCAACTGAAGGAAAGCTTGAAAAAATTTGAAGAAACCTTGGGTAGGGGTTTGGAGTGAGAGAGAGAGGTTTGGGAGGTGAAGAGACAGAGCTATCGAGAGAGAGATCGAGAGAAATGAGAAATCGAATCGCATAGAACCTTTATATAGATATTCAGTAAATCTCAACAAATACAGGTGTCCAGAGGTGTTGAGTCATCTGTTGAGGAAGGTGTCGAGAAAAACACGTTGATAGATAGAGCTAATGAGAAGGTGTCAAGGAACAAAGCAAAGACACGAGAACAAAAGCTCAATCGATCCACCAGCTTTCGAGAAGCTATCGAAAGGACAGAAATTTCTTGATCGATCCACTTGGTGTCGGGAAGCTGTCGAGATTGCGATAAGAAAAAGCTAAGAAGCTCGACAGATAGCCAGGTATCAAGGAGGTGTCGAGCCAGCTTTTAAAAGCAGTTTTTCGAGAAGAGAAAAACACAGGCATGAATGTTATCACGCATGCAGCTCAACTAATGATCCAATCAACATATTAGACTTTCAAAATCATCTCTCAACAATAATTTTAAGCACATGGATCCTAAAACACACACACACACACACACACACACACACACTAAACAAGTCTAACCGATTTTATATTTCAAAAATAAGTGAAGACAGTTTAGTGAGCATACATTAACACATGTAAACCTTGTGATGACCAAATCACATTGTACCTGCATATGTATCAAGAGTAACAAAGAGTATTGTGTGTTGTGTGTGAATAACATAGCAAGACTGCATAAGTGTATGCATGTTATGACGATTTTAGATATGAGAAAATCACTTTAACTCACACACAATCATAACTGTTTGATGGGGACTATTACCTTCGAGGTACATCTTATAACTCCCACATCTCTTAGAATACACGCTTGCAATCATATATAAAGCATTTTTATTCTTTTTGCTGTTTATTTTTCTTTGCATATATTCTTTTATTAAGTATATCATGCATGAACATATAAGAGAGAGAAAAGAAATACCCAATTATGTTAAGCTTTTTGATATTGCACTTTTGCTATGCCGAAGCATACAGATGTCATTGACATTGCACTTTTGCTATGTCGAAGCATATAAATGTCATTTCATGATTGATGGGTAATAGTGGTGAGATGGTTATTTATGTCTTTCTCTTAGGATTTTCTAGTCCTTCTTGTCAAAATGAGTGATACGAGTGTTAAGTACAAGTGATCACTTAACCTTACTCATCACAAACAAAGAGCCACAAAGCTCACTTGCTTAGTTGTGCATAAGAATGCTCATCTAAGCTTCAAGAGATACAAAATTTAGAAAACTTTGTTTCATTGGTCATTCAAGGTACACAAGTACCAATGTACACAAACACACACTGTTTTTGTATTTTTCAATTTTTTTATTATTTTTATATGAAAAACAAAATAAAACAAAAACTGAAAGTAAGCAA
This sequence comes from Castanopsis chinensis, assembly GCA_032878915.1. Taxonomy (NCBI): domain Eukaryota; kingdom Viridiplantae; phylum Streptophyta; class Magnoliopsida; order Fagales; family Fagaceae; genus Castanopsis; species Castanopsis chinensis. The sequence goes on along the minus strand of JAVQMG010000115.1, from coordinate 16,130,955 downwards.
ACAAAACATATTAATCAAAGCAAAATAATGCATAATACTAGACTGACTCAAAACAGTAAAGCAAAACACACAAGTAATGCAGAAACACAAACAAGAAGGGGAGAGAGAGAAAAAGTGATTAAATCACTTAGAACCCTTTTCCTTCCACACCTGGAAGAACCTTTCTCTTTTGCAAACCCTTGAACTAGTGATGAGGGGGAAGAATTGAAACCGTTCAAGTTCGAAAGGAACATGAGGGCTTTGAGAAGATCTCCAAGAGGAGCAAGAGAGGTTTGAAGCTGATTCTGGTTCCCAGAGGCTATCTTGTCATTGCTTTGTTAAGTGACTAACCACTTATAGCAATTTGGTATAGTATGATCGGCAATACCACAAATATGACAGAGATGCTACTTCTTCTGTTTAGGCTTTTGAGAGTTAGCCTTCTTAGTCCTCAGGTTTTTAGTTTCCTTCTCCTCAAGCTTAGGGGGTGCTCCTAAGATGGATTTACCCTTGTCTAAGTTCTCATTAGTTAAATCAGTTTAACATCATTGTTCTCAATTTTAATGTTATTAGTAGGAGCAACAAAAACAGTAGTACTAGCAAAAGCAATATTAGAAGAAGAGAAATCATACCCCAAATCGGTTCGATCAGAAGTAGATTTTTGAATACTGAGCATCTCATTCAGTTTCGCACTTGATGTCCTCTCCAATTGAGCTCTAACTTGAAATAGCTCTGCTTCAAGTTTCTTGATCTTCTCAGCCAAGAAATTGTTCTCGAATCTCAGTGCCCCAATAGTCTAATTTGCTTCATCGAACTTAGTGGAAAGCTCCTCACGGTCAAGTTCCACATCACTGAGCTTCTTGGTGGCTAGCCTATAGAGTTTCTCATGCTTCTCAGAAAGCTTGTACAGTTTCTCATAGGCTGTATGGATATCATCTTGATCATCCATCTTTTCAACCTTAGCATCCACCAATTCTTCTTCTTCATCTTCATCTTCTACAATCCCTTCAATAGGATCGACAGTGGCAGTGAAGGCATTCAAGATTCCGTCATCCTCATTGTCAGAATCATCCTCATTGTCAGAATCATTCTCATAGGCTGTATGGATATCAACTTGATCATCCATCTTTTCAACCTTAGCATCCACCAATTCTTCTTCTTCTTCTTCTTCATCTTCATCTTCTACAATCCCTTCAATAGGATTGACAGTGGCAGTGAAGGCATTCAAGATTCTGTCATCCTCATTGTCGGAATCATCCTTAGGTTTAGTGTCCCTCAAAGTAGTAGCGAGTGCCTTGCTCTTCCTAATGCTCTTGAGATATGTGGGACACTCTTGTTTCATGTGACCAAAGCCTTGACACCCAAAGCACTTAGGTCCTGCGAGAACAGTGTACTGACCGCCATCCCTAGCATCCTTCTTCCCTTTATCTTGGCTCTTGAACTGAGAAGAACTGGATTGCCTATGGCCCTTGTCGATGCCTTTTCCATTGGCATTTTTCATGAATTTCTTGAATTGCCTGGTGATGTAGGACTTCATCTTAGAATCTTCATCGTCTGAAGACTCATCTGTTTCATTGCTCTTGGCCTTCAGTGCCATGCTTTTGTCTTTACCCGACTTGCCAATTCTTGTCAACCTTAGCTCGTAGGTTTGCAGATTACCAACTAGCTCAGCTAGAGGAATCTTGTCAATATCCTCTGATTCCTTTATCGCCGTGATCTTGGCATGGAATCTCTTGGCTAGAGATCTGAGTACTTTTCTCAGAATTTTGGGTTTAGGAATAGTTTCCCCAAGATTGAAAGATGAGTTCACTATGTCCTTGAGCTTGGCATTGAACTCATCGAACGACTCATCCTCCTCCATCTTAATTTCTTCAAAACTTGTAGTAAGCCTCTGTAACTTCGAATCTTTGACAACCTTTGTTCCCTTATAGGTTGTCTAGAGCATGGTCCATGCTTCCTTAGCAGTTTTAGTGGAGGATATCTTCTTGAACTTCTTATTAGTGACCATACTAAATAAAGCATTCAATGCTCTGCTGTTGAAGTTTGCCGCCTTCATCTTAGCATCATCCTAATCGGTCGGCACTTCTGTAGGCTTGGTCCAGCCTATCTCCATAGCTTGCCACACCTTTTTATCTGGAGACTGCAAGAAAGCTCTCATGCGTACTTTCCAGTATGTATAGTTAGTACCATTAACAATGGAGGTATAATAAGAGACTGACCTTTATCCATGATAAATAGGGGTCAATAGATCACACACAAAGATTAACCCTAATCAGAGTGTGCTTGCTCTGATATCACTTGATAGGCCACAAACGTATTGACCCCTTGTGATTGATTAATTTATTAATTAGTTAAGTTATTAATTAACCAACTTAATATGCAAAGCATGTGGTAGCATAAACAAATCACCAATTAAATTAAGTATGCAGTGGAAATTAAATGACACAGTGATTTTTTTACAAATGGGGAAAACCTACATGGCAAAAACCCCACCAGGTGATTTTAAGGTCACCACTCTCGAAATTTCACTATTATCGTAACAAGCGGTTATAAGTAAAGTAATCCCAAGTGCCTTACCAACCTATAATTAAACCCTTACCCCAATACACAATTGTACTTGTTCTATAGTGACAATATCTCCTTTCAATGCACGGCTCCCAAGTACGTGACTAACCAATTGCACAGATCCCAGTACGCGACTTCAATCACTAACTAGAGAAGATTTTTGGCTGCAAAGTTCTTCAATTCATCTACACGATGAAGATCTCAAAGATGCTTGGTTACAAAACCCTACGGTGCACATTACACAGCAACTTCTTCACAAGAGAGATGAACTAGGGCAAGAACTTTGTCTCCGGTCACAACTTGCTTGAACAAGGATTTCTCAATGCTTGTGCAACTTGTGAACTCTTTGACGGCCCTTAAAATACTTCTTTTATATGTATAGGGTTAAGAGAAAAGAAGGCCCAAAGACACATCCACGGATTCCAAGAAAATCAGATCAGGATTCTGAAATTCTTAATTCTCGACAGATAGAAGCTGTCAAGCACTTGTAGAAAAGCTGTCGAGCCGCGGGGTTGAAACAGCTCTTTAAACCTCGACATATGCTAGCTATCGAGCTAGCTATTGAGCTTTAATGAACTTGCACTTTTCAACTTGTTTCTTGGACAGACTTGATGACTTCAATATTTGATCTTGAAACACAGTTTCTTGAACATTAAACACATCCTAAATCTACCCAATTATAAGTAAAGTGCGTTTTGTCAAAGGATTAGCCAATTACATAAAAGAATGACATATGGTCTTAACAAATGAAACACATATGTCCTAACATATATATATATATATATATATATTCATAAGTCACAACACTTTGTATTCAATTTTTTATGAATGTTGTGCTCCATTTTATAATCCTAGCCATGTCTTGCTTTAATGGCCCAATTCATTTGGATGTGGTGGTGATTTGTTTGTTCTGAAAGTGTTGGAGTTATGTGGTTGAGAAAGAGAGGAATCATGAGGTTCAAAGGTATAACCTTTTACAATCAATTCTCTTCTTTTCTTTTTACATTTCTCCTTTTTAATTCTTTTTTTTTTCCTATAAATTCTTTAGCTACACTTTGTTATTACTCAAAATCTTGATGTATTATTGGACAGATTGTGCTTCAAACAGGTACTACTAAAGGAAATATCTAGACTCTGTGAAGTTCAAACATGGTGATTAAGGGTTTGAAATTTTATTCTTTTTCCCCTTTCAAAATTTTATTCTAGAAGAGTGATTGCATTCCTAGGTAAGTAAGAGGGAACACAAATACAATGCCTTAACAAAAATGAACTAAATTTATTTATTATAAGATTTGTCAATATAATTGTGTTGTTATCAATCTACTATTAGAGTTTGCAATTTTGACAATGTTAGGGACATATATATGTAATTGGTTAATCCTTTGATAAAACGCACTTTACTTGTAATTGGGTAGATCTAGGATGGATTTAGTACTTTAAGAAACAATTGTTCAAGTTAAGTATTGAAGCCATGCAAGTCTGACCAAGAAACAAGTGAAGGAAGTGATGTTCATTAAAGCTCGACAGAATCCTTTCTATTGAGATTTAATGTTGAAGCTCGATAGAAGCTCGACACAAGCTGTATCTGTTGAGAATTACGAAATCAGATTTTTTAGATCTGATTACACGCATATGCTTATGCATTTGTGTAGGGTTTTTTTTCTTACAACCCTAGACATATAAGGATTATTTTAAAAGCCGTCACAAGGTGATGCGAATAGAATATACAAGCATTGTGTGACTGAATGCAAAAAGTGATCTAGTTCATCATTCTCTCTGTAGAAGTTTGTGATCAAGGAGCTTCCTGATCTTCATTATTGATGAATTGAAGAACTTTGCAGCCAAAAATCTTCTTCAAGTTGGTGAGTTAGTCACGTACTGAGATCCGTGCATCATTGTTTAGACACATACTGGGATTCGTGTATTGAACGGAGAGGTTGCCACTAAAATACAAATCTAGTTGGGTATTGGTATAATGGTTCAACTGTAGGTTGGTATTTCGGGATAGGCCAAAGGGTTTGGTGAGATTCTTTTTACTTGTAACCGCTTGTGATTGAAAATCGTGGATTCTCGGGAGTGGTGTCCTTAAATTCACCTGGTGGGGTTTTGCCTCGGTGGTTTTCCCTATTCTAAACAAATCACTTATGTTAAATTTATTTTTCGCTGCATTTAGTTATTTGGTGATTTGTTTGTGCTACCACGCTATTACATGTAATTTGACTAATTAATTAATTTGGGTAATTAATTAATTTGCAAGGAGTCAATTCATTTTAACCTAACAGAACTGTTGGGTTTTTTTTTGTTGGAATTACAGACATATAAAAAAAAAAAAATTGGTTTATGAAATCCCTTGACAAAGGCAATGACATTAGAATTGGTACGTCCCTTTAATGTTAGTTTTATTTTTCCCTGTTATTTAGATTTTGCCAAGTGACACCTTCTATAACTAAGCCAAACATCTTTTTTTTTTTTTTTTGTTCCAAGTTATTACTCCTTATCTGATATTACTCCTTCTCACTCCTTTATGAGCAATTGTATCAGTGAGTCTAAAATGTAAAAAATGCGACAACTTACAAAATATAGCATAAAAATCACAAACATCAAACCTTGTGTAGCTTTGTAAATATCCAAACTAGCTTTGTATTTGATTACTTTAATTTTTTTTCTCTCTCCTCTCTCTCACCCTTGTTAGACTCTCTGTCTCTTCCCCTTGCTCTCTTTATCTCTTTAATGTCCAAAAGATCAAGAAGAAAGAAAGAAAGATGAGGATAAAGAAGGAAGACCATTGCAGCCCAACACCACCCAACCACCCAACTACCACCAGTACCTAAAAACAAAACCCAATGAATCACTGGTTTCCTTAGACAAAAGCATTCTTAGCACTATCTAAGTCTTCTTGTTGTCTCTCGCTTTATTCCCAGCCAATTTGAACACCTAAGATTCACCATATAAACTTTAAATTAATAACAATAAGTAAAATTAATGAAATATGTGAGAGAGAGAGAGAGAGAGAGAGAGAGAGTGTGTGTGTGTGTGTGTGTGTGTGTTTTGACGTGTGTGGTGTGGGTAGAAAAATAAAAAATAATTATTTAAAGGAAATAGAGTGTATAATAGATGGTCTAATATTGGTATTTTTGCAAAATAATTGTGAAAAAGAAAAAAAAAAGGTTTTTATGCTAAAATAGAAAGAAAATTTTATGCAACTTATGCCTTAATGCTCTAACATTTAAACTTTCAGGTATACCATTAATTCAGCCCTGATATGTCTAACCCTTCAATTGCCCGCCCCTTTCAATTATCCAAGTTATATTTTAGGCTTTACCATACTTCCAGCCCTGAGTCTTAACAAAAGTCTTTAACAGTTTCTGTAATTTTTTCATCTCTCCTCTTCGCTCTATAATTTTTTCTAACGTCTCCAAAATATTCTTTATTACTTCACTGTGCTTTTATGATACAAGCGTAAGTAGAGGAAAAATACATCGCATTAATAGTTAGTAGCCTCATCATATGCACGAAATCACATGCGTTTCACGCATGTGATGAGGCTTTTTTTGGGATTAGTGTCATAAGTTTCTATCTATCTCAACTTGAGATGTTTTTTGCTTCTATCTAATTAAACCACACACATAGTGATTTTTATTTTGGACATAGAAAATACATTCGTTATAATTAAAAAAAAGGTAGTACAAACAGATTTTAAGAGAAAACAATTCAAATACCAACATAAATAAATAAATAAATCATTAAAAAGGAAAAAAATGGAGTACATTAAAAATCACATTTTTTAATAATTTAAAAATAAAGAAGAAAAGATTTGAAAAAATAATAACAAAAACAAAAAAAAGAAGGTGAGATTAGAATTTAGAAGAAAGGAAACCAAAAAAAAGAAGAAGAGAGAGATGTTTAAGTCTTGATAAAGGGAAAAAAAAAAGTAAAAATGTTGGGCTTAGTGGTCCTATTTTATAGCCAAAAAAAAAAAAAAAACTTGTATCTTTATTTTTTATATATAATTTTTATTTTGAGAATCTAATTTATAAATGGATAATGTAATTTGAAAATCAACAGGAGAGTGACTCTATTTTTTAGGCAATGTTTTAGTGGGAGTTAGAGTTGTATTTTTACCGGATTATTCTTTAATTTTGTCTCTACTTAAACATGAGGGTGTATGAGCATTTTTGAATAAAAAAAATGAGAATCCCAAACAGATAAAATCCCTTATATACTACAAATAGTAGTATGAATAAAATTTAGGTATAGTAACTTTTGTGCTGTTTCTTAGGTTACTCTCTTAAGATTCTGACATATGACTACTTAATTAAAAAATACACTTCAATCTCAAAAAAAAAAAAAAAAAAAAAAATCTACATGACAGAATTTTAAGAGGTAAAGTTAAAAAACAACACTTAAATACTATATCTAAGTCTTGCCCATAGTAGTATAGATAAATATTTTTCCTTTTATGAAATACATTAAATACATTTGAATTAATGAGTTATAATGGTATAATTAAGAGTAACTTAAGAAAAAAAAATGAGTGTAAATTTACACTCTACAAATAAAAATATGCCACATGTACCCATCTATTTTATTAAATGCTAAATTTATGCCTCTTATTATTTCAATTTTCTAAAATAAATAAATAAATAACCCATCATATTTAGGAAATTGCAATAACAGAAGGCATAAATTTAACATTTGATAAAATAGATGGACATGCCACATGTGTGTAAATCTTTCTATCCCAATTATTCAACTTCACTATATACTTCACAAATAAAAACATGTCACATGTCCATCTATTTTATTAAATGTTAAAATTTTGCCTTCTATTATTTCAATTTTCCAAAATAAATAAATAAATAAATAACCCATCATAATTAGGAAATTGAAATAGTAGAAGGTATAAATTTAGCATTTAATAAAATAGATGGACATGTGACATGTTTTTGTTTGTGGAGTATATATGTGTTTGTGGAGTATATAGTGGAGCAGAATTTCAGATTGAAATAATAGAAGACATAATTTTAACATTTGATAAAATAGATGAACATGCCACATTTGTGTAAATCTTTTATCTCAATTTTCCAGCTTCACTATATACTTCACAAATAAAAACATGTCACATGTCCATCTATTTTATTAAATGCTAAAATTTTGCCTTCTATTATTTCAATTTTCCAAAATAAATAAATAAATAACCCATAATAATTAGGAAATTGAAATAGTCGAAGGTATAAATTTAGCATTTAATAAAATTGATGGACATGTGATATGTTTTTATTTGTAGAGTATATAGTGGAGCAGAATTTAGGAAATTGAAATAATATAAGGCATAAATTTAACATTTGATAAAATAGATAGACATGCCACATGTGTGTAAATCTTCTATAACAATTTTCCAGCTTTACTATATACTTCACAAATAAAAACATGTCACATGTCCATCTATTTTATTAAATGCTAAAATTTTGCCTTCTATTATTTCAATTTTTCGAAATAAATAAATAAATAACCCATAATAATTAGGAAATTGAAATAGTCGAAGGTATAAATTTAGCATTCAATAAAATTGATGGACATGTGATATGTTTTTGTTTGTGGAGTATATAGTGGAGCAGAATTTCAGATTGAAACAATAGAAGACATAATTTTAACATTTGATAAAATAGATGAACATGCCACATTTGTGTAAATCTTTTATCTCAATTTTCTAGCTTCACTATATACTTCACAAATAAAAGCATGTCACATGTCCATCTATTTTATTAAATGCTACAATTTTGCCTTCTATTATTTCAATTTTCTAAAATAAATAAATAAATAACCCATCATATTTAGGAAATTGAAATACTAGAAGGTATAAATTTAGCATTTAATAAAATCGATGGACATGTAATATGTTTTTATTTGTGGAGTATATAGTGGAGCAGAATTTAGGAAATTGAAATAATATAAGGCATAAATTTAACATTTGATAAAATAGATAGACATGCCACATGTGTGTAAATCTTCTATCCCAATTTTCCAGTTTCACTATATACTTCACAAATAAAAACATGTCACATGTCTATCTATTTTATTAAATGCTAAAATTTGCCTTTTATTATTTCAATTTTCTAAAATAAATAAATAAATAGCCCATCATATTTAAGAAATTGAAATAATAGAAGGTATAAATTTAGTATTTAATAAAATAGATGGATATGTGATATGTTTTTATTTGTAGAGTATATAATAGAGCAGAAAGATTAAAACAAAAAATTTGGTATTATAAAAAAGTAACTCAATTCCGTGTTATCTAAACCTTTGCTTAGCTTTATTTACATCCTCCTTTGTAATAACAAAAGACAGAAGCCTGAGCAAACAGTGGCCCAAAGAATGAAGGAACAAGTAACAATAATAGTTGGATCAGGCCCATCTGGGCTTGCCACAGCTGCTTGCCTAAGCCAGCAATCAATCCCTTACATAATTCTTGAGAGAGAAGATTGTATTGCCTCTATATGGAAGAAATATTCCTATGATCGTCTTCATCTCCACCTTCCAAAGCAATTTTCTGAACTCCCTCACATGTCATTCCCTGCCTCTTATCCTACCTTTGTGCCCAGAAAGATGTTCATACAGTACTTAGATGACTATGTCTCCCATTTCAACATTAGTCCTATGTTCCAAAGGACTGGAGTCTGCTGAGTACAATGAAGTTTCCAAGAGATGGGTTGTTAAGGCTAGGAATGCAAGTTCAGGTGAGGTTGAGAAATATTGTGCAAAGTTTTTAGTGGTGGCCACTGGGGAAACAACCAACCCTTATACCCCAGAGGTTGAAGGATTAAACACTTTCCCTGGTGAGGTTCTTCATTCTACTCAGTATAAGTCAGGGAAGGAGTTCAAAAACAAGAATGTTTTGGTTGTTGGGTCTGGGAATTCTGGAGTGGAAATTGCTCTAGACCTTGCAAATCATGGTGCCAAAACTTACATTATTTTTCGAAGCCCGGTATGAAATTAACCACATCTAACTTAGATTTAATTTTTCTTACATGGGTCATTGTTAAAGTACAAAATTTAATACATCTACGCATCATGGTTACAATTACCAATTATATATACAGGCTCATTTTCTCTCAAGGGAGATGGTGTACTTGGGCTTAACCATGTTGAAGTATCTTCCCGTTAGCTTGGTGGATTTCTTGATGGTCATGCTTAGCAAACTGGTTTATGGGGACCTGACCAAGTATGGGATAACGAGGCCTACAGAGGGTCCTTTTTATATGAAGGTCAAGTATGGCAAGTATCCGGTTGTTGATGTCGGTACATATAACAAGATCAAGTCAGGAGAAATTCAGGTAAGAATTTTGAGTGAGAAAATGGTTCATGTAATTAAAACGTCATATTAACTGTAAGAGTTGTTGGTATCAGAGCTAAATTTGATCTATACTAAATTTATAAGTTGGATTAGGTTTACTTGTTCAATAAGTACACGAATCTGTAATGAGTTTTAGTTTTAACTAGCCACAGACCCGCGCGTTGTGTGAGAATATATATAAATATTATGTAATGAAGTGTAATATATAAAAAGTAATACTTACTTCAAGTATTGTCAATTTTTGTAAAAGATTTCTGCAAGAGTTTTTTTTTTTTTTTAATCTTTTTATCTCTACAATATATCATTCATTTTTTTTGTTTGATTAAAATTTTTTTAAGGTGAACCATATTCTTCTAACTTCAATTATAGTATGTTATATTTATCTAATAGACAACTAAACTTTATAAGTTTCAAATTTCTCATTTCTTAGGAATAAGGAGATATAATGATAATCAAAACTCATTACAAAGTTACAATGTTATTTTAACGAAAATGAAAATGAAACCAAAGAAATAAATGATAGACTTTATCATAATATATTATTCAAAAAATTGGTAGGCATATTCAAATTCATAACCATGTAGATCGTGTTTTGATATAAACTCATATTCCTATTTCCAAAAAAAGAAAAAAAGCTAAGTATTAACCCAAACCAAAATTCAACTAAAGTTATAAAAGGGAGAGAGTAGGCTTTAAGATGGAATATTAAAAAAACACAATACCAAAACACTTATTTTTTTTCTCAAAAAACATCAACCTTAATCATAGTTATAAAAAAGAACAAAAATTCAATGAGAGAGAGAGAGAGAGAGAGAGACAGAGAGAGAGATTACAGCTGTATATATATGTTAGGTGCTTGAATGAAAAGGACATTTCAATTTATTTTTGGCCGATTGGCTATCTTGTCAAATGCTAAAACATACATGTCTTTAACTGCTTTTCTAACTTGGTCCATGAAGAGCAATCAGCTGACTTTTAAATATTTTCGGAAATGGTAAATGAGTTACATGTATTTCATCTTCATGTGTAAATCTTATATAATATACTTTAATCACTTTTAAGGTTTTGTTTGTTTGTTTTTTTTCATATGCTTGTTTATTGATTGATCCACATGTTGACAGGTTTTGCCGGCAGAAATACTTCAAATAAAAGGCAATGACATACTTTTCAAGAATGGCAAGTTACATCCATTTGATGACATTATTTTTTGTACAGGTTTTAAGAGGTCAACAAACTTGTGGCTTAAGGTATTGGTAGAGTACTCTCTGTCCTATACTGTTATTATTTTTTATTTTGAGATGTTTTAAAATATGATTATATTTGAAAAATTAATTAATATGATATTAATAACTTTTCTAATTTATCATTTATTTTTATTTGAAAGGTTATAACCCTATTTTTGATAGTTTTATTTTAGTTTTAATTAAGGGATAGTTTTGGAAACCTATATCCATTATTTTGAAAGATAATAAATAATTTATCTTTTTTTATTTGTTGCTAAAAATAAATAAATAATTGTTGTTCCTTAGAAAGTTGAATTTTCTAAAAATCATTTATAATATGGAACTAGGAGAGTATCCTACTGTAATATATAGTAGGTGATGGAGTTGTCGAATTTTGTCTTGAAAAATATGTAATAAAGAATTTTTATTTTTTAGTTAAGGAAATAAGTTCTTCATCCTTTTTAAATTATTCTTTAATGTGTGTTTTGTAGGGTGTAAAAATATGGTTTAAACTTTAATTTAGCTTATTGGTTTATTTGCCTTATTAAGTATAATTTTTTAAAGTTTCTTTTTTATTTATTTATTTTTCTTCTTAAATACATCTTATTCAAATTCCACTTATTAGTATGAGCCCCACAAACAATAACTCCACTTTTAAAAATAAAGCTACAAATTTTTAGCCATACCAAACAGATACCATATATTAGAACTATAATTTTATTATTATTATTATCAAAATTAGGAACTATTTTATTGTTATGAGCAGGGTGATGAATATCTTTTGAGCGAGGATGGACTTCCAAAACCTATTTATCCTAATCACTGGAAGGGAAAGAATGGCTTATACTGTGTTGGACTATCTAGAAGAGGGTTATATGGAAGTAACGTTGATTCTCAAAACGTAGCCAATGATATCAAGTTCATTATGTAAATCTCAGAGAGAGAGAGAGAGAGAGAGAGAGAGGCTACTGTTGTGATATAATTTTATTTTGTTTATTTCTTTCATGGAGCATGAGTGTTGTGAGCAAGTGAAACTTGTAATGGACTTTTTACAAACTTAATTATGTGATCAGTCAAAAGCTATGTAAACTTTGGTTTTTTGTTCTCATCCCTTTTGGTTTGCCATATTCTTGGCCACATAATTGCATCTTGGGCTTGCTCTTGCACTGACTAAAGATTCTTTTATTCATTCAGAATAAAAGATTCTTTTAAAAAAAAGATTGTAAATCAAGGAAACATGCATCCAAACATAACAGGTTTGGCTCTATGCCATCTGCCAAGCAAATTTCCAAGAACAATTGAACAATAAACATTAACAAGCTACACGTCCCTACTGCTACTGGGCCTGTCATGCGTTAAATGAAAAACAAAACAAAAAACTGAAAGAATGCTTGTCATTTTGCAACTGCTTCGGTCCCAAGTAATAGAATCACAGAATGGCACTGTCGTTTGTCAAGCTAAAAACACCATGACAATCTTGGCTACTTGATATTGTTGAAGTTGTTGGGTACGTTCCATAGTACAAAAGAAAAACTCAAAACTCCTTAACTGTTGACTAGATTTCCGTGACTGGACTTGCGTGAGCTAATTGATATTTTAATGCTCGAATTCATTTAGCCCCCTGAGCATTGCTCCGGGACTACACATTGATTAGGAGTGTCCACAAAAGGTACCTTTTGTGTTTATTAACTATTCTAGATCTCATTTGATTTTTTAGGATATTGAGCTTAGTGTGAGCATGGAATTTTTCGATATGACACGCGTGTTCTATCTTGTTTTGTAGGTGTGAGGCATTTTTCTTAATTTATAGTAAGCTAACTAGTTATTTTATTATTATCTGGCCAAGTTAATGATTTGTTTAGCACACTATCAAAAACACATTCTCAGTGCAATCTTTACTGCTTTCTCAATTGGAACATTGGTGTACTATTCTATTCTTTTTTTGAATAGTATTTGCTTGATCTAGAGGAAATGTATTATTAGAAATGTTGTTATTGAACCTCTATGCGATCATTACTGTCTGATCCTACTTCCTAGGGGGGTTTTTGGATTGAGAACCGAGTTGGACTGAATTTTACTTTAGGTTGCATGAATTGACCCTTTAAGAACAATGCTTTCATGTGATTCTATAACAATGGGAGATTGTTCCTAATCTTATATTTATTTCTATTTTAGTTACTGCTTATTTTGACCAAAAGTGTGTTTATTCACAAAAACTTTTCCATCACCTACTACAAGACATGGCTTCTACACGAAATGATTTTCATTGTTCTTAGTTTTTGTTCACCCCTAATAAATCTAAATTGGCCTCTTTGCCCTTTACTTTCTGTTAAATATTAGCATTGATACAGTATATTGAATATGCTAGTATGGATGCGGAGACGAAAGCATAAAGTATAGAATACAATAATACACGAGAGTTATGTGGTTCAACCTAACAACCTATATCCACGAAGGAAACCCTAAAGGGCTACATCAATAATATATTAAAGTGTAGTACAAATCATATGTTACAATAAACCATAACATATGTATATATAGTAGACTAAATCTTAGACTAATAAATTTCAAGTACAAGTAGGAGACTTGGCTTGGACTTTTGCTAATTGGCTAATATATTTCTAACACCCTCTTTCAAACTCAAGATGGAAGCTTGATGAAACCTTGAGATTTGATAAGGTTGAGAAGATCCCTTGAAGTTTGGCTTTGTGACGGTGGTTTGAGGAAGGCAATAGTCTTGCAGTGTTGATGCGACTTCTAACGGTGGCATGACTATACTGAAGAGTTTTGATAGCAGTAGTGGGAAACCAAAGAAGATGAACGCAGCGAAGAAACACCGAGAAAGACAAAGATTGCTTTAAATACATCATAAGGACAGAAAACCATGGCCATAGGAAAGTGACTTTGATACCATGTTAAATATTAGCATTGATACACCATGTTGAATATGCTAGTATGGATGTGGAAGCGAAAGTATAAAGTATAGAACACAATAACACATGAGAGTTACATGGTTCAGCTTAACGGCCTACATCCATGGAGGAAACCCTAAAGAGCTATATCAATAATACATTAGAGTGTAGTACAAATTTTGTGTTACAATGAACTATAACATGTGTATATTTCGTAGACTAACCCTTAGACTTTTAGACTTCCAGTACAAGTAGGAGGCTTGGCTTGCATACAATGTAGAATTAGGCTTGAGCTTTTGCTAAGAGGCTAATATATCTCTAACGCTTTCAAAACCTGGTTCCTCAAAATCTAGCTACAAAGAACCTTGCCTTCATTGAGATTCAGAGCAAATACCAGAAAAGTAACTTTTTGGAAACCAAGAAGCAATGTAAATGCAAGAAGAGAAGTCTCAAGTTCGAAGGTCAAGCATGTGTTCAAGAAACTGAATAGTTATGGCACAAAAGTGTGTGATCCAAGCTTTTCTCATAGTTGTGTATGTTAATGTACTGGCTACTTTGGAAAAAAACACAGGATGATGATTTTGTTTTGTGAAAGCTGTGGTCCTGTGGATTAGCCTTTTTGTTTTTTTTTTTTTTTTTTCAAACATTAAAAATTTGTTTGTTACTATTCAAAAATCAAATTAAAATACAGGACGATTTTTTTTTTTTTGGGGCCCAAAAAGAAAGATATGTAGATGGGATTTACATTGTGACACTGGGAGTGGCCCAAATGCATTTATGCCGACCCAACTTTGGCAGCTCAGGCTGGGCCTGGTTTCATGATCATGATGGATTAACAAAAAAATGTATAATGTCATATAATATAAAATGAGGGGTGACAAATGATAATGCATGTTGCAAGAGTATCTTTATTTTAATATTATTACGTTATTTTAGGTTACAGTGGTAATTGTCCAAAGTTTTATAGTTGAATTAATATCTTTTGGTTCTTTCAATGAGACGTCCAAAGTTCAGACTTCAAAACCCCTCTCCCTTGTTGTAATTATTGAATTATTAAAAAAATTAGGATTCATTCACATGCTTATGCATTGATGTCATAGATGTTATGTTGCTGAGAGGTAAGTAAAGGATAAGTCATGCATTAGCTATGTTCATGCATTTGTGTTAGAGTTTTTAGATGTATGATTAGGGTTTCTAACGTGTCAACGTTTGTTTTTGATATGTTTCGTTTGACGATATGCTTGCTGCCATGTTTAAGTTACGGCTTTGTCTTAGGTGTATGATAGGGTTTTCATATATTAGATGAATGATGGGTTTCTTTTTGTTTGGCTCTCTTTTGTATGGATGGATGGATAAGTATATGTTTTGGGATGAATGATGCCATGATTGTATGCTTAGATGTATGCTACTGTGTGCGTGAGTATGGATACAAGTATTGAGTATGTTTTTAATGAGGTCAAGATATAGGACACAATGATAGGAGGCTAGCCTTAGGGTTGGATGACTTTGGGTGCCTAACACCTTCCCAAGAGCATATCTAAACTCCGAACCCAAACCTTGTGCCTACACACGTGTCAATCACCTGACGAAAAATTCACCTCGCATTAAATGTGATGGGATGAGAATCTCGGGACACGAAGGGGAGATTGAACCGCCAAAAACCTTTAATATTCCTATGCTCGTCCAAACAAAGGACGACAAAGGAATAAAGGAGGCAATTAACGAGTAGTGTAAAATGGTCGTCCATAAAATGATTGTCCGTATATGGTTGTCATTACCAAGGATGATTGTAAGCACACATTAATGCTCAAATATAAAATTTTCACTTAAATGGTACAAGTGTAATGGACGTACAACCTTTCTAGCCACCAGCTGTTACAGCCACCTTAAGCTGACTGTTACATAGCCATTACAGGACATTGAATGAGGAAGTTAAATGGCTATTAAATGAGCCATTAACACTTCAGCTCAACCGTAATGCCTAAGAAGATAAATGCACAGAGCATTTACTCACAAAGATGCTATATAAAGCCAGAAGCAACAAGTAAGCAAAAACAAGCTCAATTACATATAGATTATTCTGTTTCAACGAGAAATAAGCTAACTTAAGTATCAGAGGCTCCCCAGTGGACCCCACACCAGTGTCTTTGCTACGTTGTTTGTTTCTTGTAAACAGGATCTCCACATCGTCCATTGTACTGATGAGGAACATACTGATGAGGCGAAATTGCGTTTTATCAAGATATATGAAGTTTGATCCACGCATACACAAAAAAAAACCAATTTGTATATTGGTATGATGATAAAAAAAAATCATTAAGAACAGACATAATAAGTTGAAACTATCTATCAAAATTAAAAAAACAAGTCACCCACCACACCGTAAATTCTAATATAGAGTATTGCAAGAGTCAGCAGCGCACAACAAGCACGGAGATAGAAAAGCTGGCTCTTCTAGCTCTTTGAGATTTTACTCTCCCAACTCTTTCTCAAGGCAGAAAATTAAAAAGTCTCTTATCAATAGTGGATATATATATATATATATATATATATATATATATAACTTATTACATCATCAATGACTTGACTTGAGAAAAAAAAAAAAAAAAACACTAGAGACCAACCCTTTAACTTGACTTGACTTGAATTGAATTATCCAATTGATATGTTAATGCTTGAGTTCATATTACAAGACAAACTCAAATTACTCCATTTTCTACCATTAGACTCAATTAACTTAATAAATCCGGACTTACTAAATTTTATCTTTTATAATAAGATTTGTTTGTTTGTTTTATTTATTTTTGAATTTGTTAGTTGAAGAATATAATTTTTTTTGAGAGATAATTTCAACTTATGGCATGCTTTTGACGATTGTTCTTTATCATCGGATTAAGATACTAACTGACAAATTTTTTTTACCAATTAAACTAAATGGAATCCAAAAGGAGAATTGAAACTTGAATATAGCCATTAAAAATATTAAAAAGTGATGTATGAATTTCAAAACTCTAACAGTACCTAAATTACTTTCTAGAAAAAAAAAAAAAAAATACCATAACATGATTTATTGATGTTAATTTACTGTCAATATTATATCTATGTTATATTATGGCCCACAGACAAAATCTTCAGGCCTGCCTATCATTGAATCTCACTTATAATAAAATATATAAAAAAAATCACACACATACGATTTGCACACTTTTGATGACATTTTTTTAATCATTTTTATCAATTCACACAAACCCTCAATTCGTGAATCGTGACCAGGGGCAAGTGGAATTATTTTAGCGTATGAATTGGATTTGTAGCTAATTGGCAATAGCCCAACAACCCAAGTCGGGTTCATATATACCTCCAAACCCATCCTTGGAATTTTTTTTTTCTTGGCAGCTTACTAAAAGTAAAGATTTGGTTTATTTTCAATATTTTTTTAACTGAACATGTTTTTTTGTTTGTTTTAAATATATCATGTGTTAGGACATATGTGGAAATTGTTATGTATATATGTCATTTAGAATCAGTTAATCGTTTGACAAAACGCACTTTACTTATAATTAGGTATAGATTTAGGATGGTTTAAAGTAGTTTTGTGTTCAAGTCATGAGTTAAAGTCATATAAATATGTTTAAGAAACAAGTGAAAAATTGTTGTATTTTAAAACTCGACAAATAGCTTGACAGATTGAATCTATCGAGGTTTAAAAGAAGCGTTTTACTTGAAGCTCAACAGATAGCCTATTAATTGAGATTTACGAAAATCAGATTTTCAAAACTATTTTTTACGCATATCCAAGCTATTTGTGTAGGGCTTCTTTTCTCACAACACTAGACATTTATAAAGATTATTTTCAGGGCCGTCTCGGGGTTGTTGTACTTGTTGTTACACGCATATTGTAACCGGAGACAATTTTCCCTAGTTCATCTTTCTTTTGAAGAAGCTGTTGCGTTTATACGCTGAAGAGTTTTGTAACCAAGGAGCTTTTGATCTTCATCTTGTGGATGAATTTAAGAACTCTACAGCCAATATCTTTCTCAAGTTGGTGTATAAGCCATGTACTCAGATCCGCACATCAATTGGTTAGTCACGAACTGGGAGTCGTGCATTGAAAGGAGAGATTGTCACTACATTACAAGTCCAATTGCGAATTGGGGTAAGGGTTCAACTGTAGGTTGGTATAAGGTACTGTGATTCCTTTACTTGTAACTGCTTGTTTTGATATTAGTGGATTCTTGGGAGTGGTGACTTTAAATTCACCTGGTGGGGTTTTGCCTCGGTGGTTTTCCCCATTCATAAACAAATCATCCGTATTAAATTTAATTTCTGCTGCATTTAGTTATTTGGTGATTTGTTTGTGCTATCACGCGTATTGCATGTAATTGAATCTAATTAATTTACTTGGCTTAATTTATCATAGGGGACAATACATTCTTGGCCTATCATAATGATAAGTGATAGTGGGTTTTAATCTCCACATTTTATTTATTTAGTGGATGATGTGACAGTTTTTCATTAAAATAAAAATAGATTTAAGATAAAAAAAGTACTAGAGCTAAGCCAAACCTTAAAAATAAGATCCCTTTTAAAGTTTTAATAAAATATATAAAAAGTTCATTTTAATAAACAGGGTTTTAATGGGAAAAAATGATTTTAATAAATTGTACCTAAATATTAGGTTTTAATTACTAGAAAAATATTTTTTATTCGAGAAAAAGTGCTATATTCATAACATTTTCACAATACTTTCACAATAAATTATAGGTGGTAAGTTGTTATTAGTTCTAATTTACAACCATTACTAAAGTTACTTTTTTGTCCATCAATAACAACTCATAATAACCTTCTACTTATGATTTGTTGTGAAAATATCATTAATATGACATTTTTCTTATTCAAATAAGGGATTTATAATTGATTCGTATCTTTGAAAGAAAAAAAAAAATCATTGTTTGACTTGTGTTAAAAGCAAGCTCTCTAAATAGAATGAGATTTTTCTTATTGAATTGAAAGAAAAATGAGATAGTACAAAAATAAATATCTTTCACTCTAGTATATATACACCACCGCAGAGCAAGGAAAAAAAAGAAGAAAAAAGGCGCCAAAAAATCTAACTAACTAACTACCATCACTAATAAACTAGAACCAATTACATCAAGGCACGTGGCTAAACTCTGTAACTGTTTTTGGTATTAGCTTTTGCATGTGCTGATCTTGTGACTTCATTAAGCTTAACTCTATTGTTTGCCCAGTTCCATTAAACGACCTTGTAGTTTCTTCCTTATTTTCTTTCCTTTTCTTCAAAGCATCACTATTTGATCTCTTAACACTTGGTCCTGAACCTTAGGTTATAAGACTTGCAATGATAAATAAGAACTTGAGGGCTTCAAAGTCTTTGGAATGAAAATATCTATTAAACCCAATTTTCCTACTAATTTGATAAAAGCTGGAACTCCCAAAGTTTTGTATATATATCTGCAACTTGTGAATTGCTAGCAACATAAAAAAACTTGATATCACCTTTTAAAATTTTATCTCTCACTAGATGGCAATCCACCTCAATGTGCTTAGTTCTTTCGTGAAAAACAGGGTTTGCTGCAATGTGTAGAGCAGCCTAGTTGTCACAAAAGAGCATAGTAGCTTTAGGATAATCAATCTTAAATCCTTGAGCAATTGCAGTACCCAAGTTATTTCACATGCCACAGTAGCCATTGCCCCATATTTTGCCTCAGTAGATGATTTAGACACTACTCCTTGCTTCTTTGATCTCCATGACACCAAAGAATCACCCAAAAACACATTGTAACTTGTCAATGATCTTCTTGTATCAGGCTAGTTAGCCCAATCTGCATCACAAAAGGACTTGATTTGCAAGTCTGAATTACTTGGAAAGAAAATGCCAGGTGAAGCTTTGACATATTGTAGCTATTTACTGCAATCATGTGAGGCTCTCTTGGCCAATCAAGAAATTGACTAAGCCTATGTAGTAGCATAGGTGATATCAGGCCTAGTTAAAGCCAAATACAAGAGCCTACCTATGAGCCTTCTATGTTGAGTAGGTTCTGAAAGAAGCTTCCCTTCATACTTGGACAACTTTAGATTTTGCTCCATAGGAACCTTCACTGGTTTGGACCTTAGGAAGCTTGTGTCCTTTAAAATCTCTAGAGCATACTTCCTTTGATTCAGACTAATTCCTTTATCAGTCCTAGCCACTTCAAGGCCTAGAAAAAACCTCAAGACGCCAAGGTTCTACAAGCCAAACATCTTGTCAAGTAACTATTTTAACTCACTAACGCAAGTAGGATTGTTCCCTGTCAACAGTATGTCATTCACATACAACAATAGAATAGTAAATGAAGATCCTTTTGAGTGAGTAAAGAGATAATAATTAGACTTAGATTGAACAAATCCCATTGTTAAGATGGATGTTGAAAATTTCTCAAACCATTGTCTAGAAGCCTGTTTTAGACCATACAAGCTCTTGTTCAATTTGCACACTAAATTCTCCCCCTTGTTGTGAAAGCCAGGTCGTAAGAACATGTAAACTTCTTTAGCCAAATCACCATGGAGAAAGACATTATTCAAATCCATTTGGTGAAGAAACCACCATTTTATAGTAGCTAAGGCCAAAACAATTCTAACAGAAACATATTTTGCAACTAGAGAAAAGGTCTCAAGATAATCCAACCCTTCTCTTTGAGTGTAGCCCTTAGCAACTAACCTAGCCTTGTATTGTTCAATGGACCCATTTGAGTTATACTTGATCCTATACACCTGTTAAGGAGATATTTTATGTAATTGGCTAATCTTTTAACAAAACACACTTTACTTGTATTTGGGTAGATCAAGGATGTGTTTAATACTTCAAAGAAAAAGAGATCAGGTCTAGTATTGAAACCATGCAAACCTGTCCAAGAAACAAGTGAAAAAGAGTTAATTCATTAAAGCTTAACAACCTCTCAACAGCTAGGCTATCTATCTAGCTCTTCAGCTTCTTTTTATTGCAATTTCGATAGCTTCTCGACAGCTTCTCGATCCATCAATAAAGTTTCTATCTCCTCAATAGCTTCTCGATAGCTGTTCGATCCATCGAGGTCAGCTCGATAGCTGCTCGACACCTCTCGATCCATTGAGATCCTTTTGCATGCATTGTTTTTCACATGTTTTGCATCTTTTTATTATCTTGTCATCCATAGTATATTGTTTCAGTACATTTATGCATTTATATGGATTCCTTGTGCCCTCCTGATCATCTTGATCATCTTTATGTTTCTTTGGTGAAGTTGTATATCTTCTTGTACCCTTTGTCAATCATGACAAAAAAGGGGAGAAATTGTAATGAATTTATGGTTTCTTTTTAAGATTCTACAAGTTAGGGGGAGAAATACATGCTATTGTAAAGGGGAGTTATGTTTCATCTTGATAGGGAGAGTGATTTACCTCCTTGTTGTTTTAGGAGCTTTTTTTAGCTTCTTCTTCTTGTACAACGGTTTTGTGACCATATTTACATACATTGTGCTTATCTTTGATATATATATATATATATATGATGTATGTTTTCTTCACCTACCTCTACATGTATTGTTTCTTTTCTCTCTTTATACATATGTTTCTTTATTTGTATGCAATCTTTTATTTCTGTCTCACACTAAGATACCTTGATGAGTTTTGTTTAAAGTGTTTTAGAAATACAAGTTGTCAAAGTTTTCCTTGCCATGAACTCTCTTCTTGCAAAGTTTTTCAAGGGTTTGTGTTAGGATAGAGGTTGTCAAAGTTTTTCAACAAGTGAGTATGAGTTGAGTGATTTATGACTTCTCTCATATGTTCATTTGTTTGTTGTGGTTTTGTCACAGATTGCCAAAGGGGGAGATTATTAAGGACATATTTCATGTAATTGGCTAATCATTTGACAAAACACACTTTATTTGTATTTGGGTAGATCTAAGATGTGTTTAATACTTCAAAGAACAAGAATTCAAGTCTAGTATTGAAACCATGCAAATCTATCCAAGAAACAAGTGAAGAAGTGCTGATTCATTAAAGCTCGACAGTTGCTCGACAGATAGCTATCTATCGAGGTCTCGATGGCTGTATCTATGGAGCTTTACGAAATTCAGATTTCCAGATCTAATTTTTGGCTCATGCTGACATATATGTGTATGGTTTCTTTTCTCACAACCTTAAACATATATAAGATTTATTTTAAAGATAGTTACATAGGAGAAAACAAGGAGAACATATGCAAAATGTAACCGATGCCTTATTCTCTCTGAAAGAAGCTGCTACGTCTTTGCGCCTTAGGGTTTTGTAACCAAGTGCTTCTTGATCTTCATTATTGATGAAGTGAAGAACTTTGCAGCCAACATTCTTCTTCCTTAAGTTGGTGAGTGAGTCACGTACTAAGATTCATGCAAAGGATTTAGTCACGTACTAGGATTCGTGCATCAAAGGGTGGCGTTCATATATTGAAGAGTTCAGAGGTTTTGAAGTGGTAGAAGGTTTCTGTTGTAAGTTCATCTACGAGGATTGTAGAGTCTAGGGACAAAGGTTTGTACTAGATCTAAAACTTCTCTTTACTATAGTGGATTACTTTTCGGGAAGGTTTTCTCCTAGATTTTTTTACTGTGAAACTAGTTTGTTTCATTTGTTTTCCTAGGTCATCATATTTTGTCTTATTTACTTTTTCGCTGAATATGATTTTGACATGATATTGATGTTTGTTTGTTTTTAAAAGTTTTCTTCATAATAAATCTAATTAACAACTTGAGTTTAAAACTTGTTAATTCTATCAACTGGGGTCTGAATTTGCCAACAACACCCATTTACACCCAATGAGAATCTTACCATAAGGCAAAGGTTTGAGAGACCAAGTGTTATTTTGTTGCAAAGCAGCAAGTTCTTTATCCATGGCAGCTCGCCATTCAAGAAGTTTAACTGCTTGATGAAAGAAAGTAGGTTTTGAAGGAGTAGTAGTGACAACCATGACAAAGGAATGAAAGGTTGGACCAAGGTGACAATAACTCAATCCATTTGAAATGTCATAAGGAAGGCTTGATTTAGGTTTGGTGACCATTAACTTACAAGAGTAATCTATGAGGTAAGATGGAGGTTTGTGAACTTTAGTTGATCTTGTTAAAGGAACAAGAGGAACATTATGTGGAGTAAGTGAAGAAGGAATAAGGGGATTGTGAGAATTAGCAGAGATAGAATATGCAAAAAGGGATTATGTAGAAAGTGGTTTTGCAGAAGTACTTGGGGAAAAATTTGGAACAAGTGGAATATCTTAGGGAATAGAAGTTTGAGAAGTGAAACAAGGTCATGGAATTTCTGGAATAGCATGAGGAAAAACAAAATTGTCCAGGTATAAAGAAGGGGACAAAGTAGGTGAAGGAATGGATGCTAGAGGGAAAATGTGCTCATAAAAAACAATGTCTCCTAATATTTAAACAGATTTAGAATCTAAATCCAGAACTTTATAGCCTTTAATGCCATGAGGGTAGTCCAGAAATACACACTTTCTTGCTCTAGGTGCAAATTTATGTCTATTATGGGATAAAGTTGAAATAAAGCATAAGCAACCAAAACTTCTAAGATGAGAATAAGAAGGAGAAATTTTAAAAAGAAGTTCATAAGGACTCTTATTATTTAGAGTTTTAGAAGGAGTTCTATTGATTAGGTACACAACAATTAAGATACAATCACCCCAAAAAGAGAGAGGCAAATGGGATTGAAATTTTAAAGCTTTAGCCACACTGAAGATATGTTAATGCTTCCTTTCAACAATGGCATTTTGTTGAGGTGTCGCTATGCAAGACAATTGATGCAAGACACCTTTTTCTTGAAAGAAATCTTTTAGAAAAAATTATGTTCCATTATCAATCTTGATACAGTTAATTTTGGTTTCAAATTGTGTTTCAACCATAGAAGTGAATTGTGTCTCAAATTTATGCTTAAGCAAATAAACCCAAGTGCATTTAGAATAATCATCCACAATGATTAAGAAAAATATGAAACCTTCATTAGTAGGAATTAAAAATGGTCCCCAGACATCACAATGCACAAGTTCAAAAGGGAAAGTAGAAACATTGACACTTGAATTGAAAGACAACTTCTTTTGCTTTGAAAAGTGACAAACATCACAACACTGTGAGTTTACATTCTTGATCACAGGAACAAAATTATTTAACAAAGCAAACTTGCGAGTAAGATGGATGACCTAAACCTATGCCATTAGGCAGATGTAGACAAGGAAGCATCAGAATGAGTAGCCAAAATAGTAGCAGTGTGACAGTTTTGCAGCAAATAAAGACCTTTGCTCTCTTTACCCAGACCAATTGTGCTTCATTGAGCAAGGTCTTGGATAAAACACTGTTGAGGGGGAAATTGATGCCTCTGAATAAAATATGGGGAAGCCAAGCCAAAACTCGACGATGGGCTCTTGAGATGATGCCCAAAGGCTTTTGGTGTGGTGATAAGCCTATCCAGGCAAGAAATAAAGGCTGCATCTTGACAAAACAACAACAAAAGCCCAATAAAAATACTTCACAATAGTTAATTAGCACATTAGTGGTTTTGTCTTGATAATACAAGAAAAATAAATTCTCCAGCGGCAGGGTGAAATTATACTTAAAGTCTAATCAGTCAATTATTAAATAGATTTAAGAAAGTGTTCACTTTTGGAGGTCTTTGAGTGTCTTGGTCAGGGGAATCTATTATATTTTTAGCCAACATCACATCAATATGAGGGACGAATTCCATGGTTACAAATACATTATATCCTTCAATTGTAAAACAAAAAGTAAAAATGAGAAGTTCCATGGTGAAAAGAAAGGGGTTAATTGGCATGGTGTGAAGGGAGAGAGAGATTCCAGCTCAGTGCAGCAAATGTTGAACTAGGATTCTTGGGGGATATATATGTGGGGCATGAATGGGGTAGTGTAAGCTATTTTGAGTGAGTGGGTATTTAAGTTTGTGGTGGTATGATGGAGTTAATGCTGAAGCTAAGTCTTTTATGACTGATTGGGAATCATTTATGGGCTTGGAATATGTAGAAAATTAAAGGGAATGCTTGAGGTGAAGTGATTGTGGGCTAAGGGAAATGATTTATGAGCGTGGGGAGAGCTAAACCACAAGCAAAGTGACAAGAAAATCATAAATTTCAGAGGGGTTGGTGTCTATTTTGTGGGCCGGTGTGCTTACTCTTTTATGGTGGTGTTTAAGGAGGTATTAATTAACAAGAGTCCAAAAATGTAGGACTGATTAGGGGTAGGATAGCAAACTTAATTATTCTAGGATTTGGCCATAAATGAAAGATTTGCTTTTGGGGCTGCTTTACTTCTTTGGGTAATATGACACACGGGAAGTATTTGGGGTAATCTTGTATTAAATGTCAAGATTTCTAAAGCTGGATTTAACCAATAGGATTGAGGCAAGTATCAAGTTGGAATCCTAGTGCTGCAACTGAGATTTGGACCCTAGGAAGTAGGGTTCAGCACCCCAAGCCAGGTGTCAAATTTTGAGCCCACTTTAGAGGATTCTGTTGGAGATCCTTTATGCCCTCCAAACCATATGATCCCAAATTTTTCCTTTTAGAATTCATGGGCTTGGCACATAAACCATGTCTTGAACATTTTTGGCATTTATAGCATTGAGTTGTTGAGATTTGGATAGTTTCAGATCCCCTTCGACCGGAGATATAGTCTTGAGGAAAATGATGAAGTTTTATTACCCATTAGACTTCAACTGATATCACAACCTCTGGGCACAATTCATGTCAGGTAGAGGGTGATAGAAAGTTGATGGGATAGCCCTTAGTTCATCCTCAAAGACTTGGGTCTCTTGTAGAGGCCTCCAGCTAGACCTTGGTCAAAGATGAACAAGGTTGGTTGTTTATTTTCAGTCTTCTGCCTTTGCTAGAGTTCTTTGGATCGGGCTTGCTTATGCGGGCTGGACCCTTTAGGTTGGGTTGTGTTCATCCCCTTTTTTGCTTGGGCTTGTTCTCCTTTTATAGCATATTTGGACCTGCAAAATGGACACATATTGCCATGGGTTTTCATCCCTCATAGACTCTTATTATTAATAAATATTTTTGATTTTGATGGATGTTTGTAATGGGACTTTGGGCAATGAGTTGTAATATTTAAAATAACATCATAGGCTTAATTACTTCAAAATGCTTTTGTAAATAACATTTACAATTTTTGAAATAATGAATTCCATATCATAAGTAGTGTTTATGGTTTCCAATAATCACGTCATAATTTAAATGGTGCGCTTGTAGGATTGAATAGTTACCATGAGCTTTGAAAATGAATGTCGTGATATAAATAGTGACCATGGGTTCTTACTATATAAATTTCATGGGTTTATATTATGGTATGGGATAAATATCATAATATTTAAGATAGATAACTTTCCATGAGCTTTTATAAAATGATTGCCATGATTTTTGAGATAATTGCCATAGATTATAGTAATATTTAAGAGATTATAACATTGTTCATCATTGGGCTTTTAAGTGAAATAAGTATGACATAATATTTTTTCCAAATGCTAAAAACCTTTGGCTTTTGATAAAATAGTTCCAACGTAAATTAGACTTTTGATATTGCCAATGTGAATTGGGATTTTGATGTTGTCAGTGAGAACTGAGCTTTTTGATATTACTAGTGAGAATTGGGTTTTTTTTTTTTTTTTTTTTTTTTTTTTTTTTTTTTTTTAAGTTGCCAATGAGAACTGGGCTTTTTGATATTGTCAGTGAGAACTGGGCTTGATGTTGCCATTGAGAATTGAGCTTTTTTGATATTGCCAGTGAGAACTAGGCTTGATGTTGCCAATGAGAACTGAGCTTTTTGATAAATAATTTGCCATGAGATTGAATCATGGGCTTTGGTTATAGATTTGAATTCCATTGATAAAATTGTTTTGCTATGTATTTGAATCATGAGCTCCTCAAATATTGCTTAGCATAAAAATTATTAGGCTTTAGAGAGAATAAGATTTTAACTTGCTTAATAAAATAAATAATTTAGGATTTACAAAAATATTGGGTCTTATAGTGTTCTATATTTGTAGCCTGATTTTGTGATGGAAAGAAGAATGGCTGTGCGCTAACATAATAATAGTAAAAAATATTTAGGAATGCCCAATAATTTGGTGGCGTTTGAAAAATATATAGGTGTTATTTAAATAATATTAGGTGTAAAAAAATGTACCCTAACAAATAGCAATTACCAAGGAATATGAGGCAACAAAAATAAGACTTGGTAAGATGAGAAATGAGATTAAAGCTAAATGAAGGAACACATAAAACTCAAGTTAGAGTCAAAGTAGAAGAAATTTGCACAGTGCCGATGTGTATGACTAAGGCTTGTTACCCATTTGGCAAATAGACAAAAGTCTGAACAATAAATGTAATAGAAATGAGTTAAGACACTGAATGAACCATGTGATCAATGGCTCTTATGTCAATAATCCAATCATTGCTTTTATATGCTTGCCTATCAACTACATGTGCGGAAAAAATAGAATGGACAGATTTAAGGGAATCCAGTAGGGATTATTTGAAAAATTGGCACTTGTAGGAATGATAGATGATGCAGAATGAGGTATAGAGCTAGAAGCCATCACAGAAGCAGCTTGATGAGGAGCAGAAACACCAGAACCTGAACCTGAACTTGTCGATGAAATCTCTTTAACAGAAGAGATGAAGTTGAGCAATTGATAACATTGATTTTGTGAAATAGGACATTGTGGTACATTCTGTGATGATGAAGCAGTAGAAGGATTCACATATGATAGGGAAATAGTCTGTGGTGAGAAATTCTGGACTTCTGAACAAGCATTTCCACCAGAGTAGAAGCGTCCATTGAAAAAGGAATTTCCATTGGAAAAGAAACATCCTTTTTTTGAGAGATCTAGATTCCCAATGTTGCTTGAAGGTAAAATGGCTGAAACTTGATTAGTTGTGGGCCTATCACTTCCTCTTGGCTTATATCCTGGAGGATACCCGTGCAGCTTATAGCACTTACCTGCTCTATGACTTGTCCATACTAAATACAAATTGGAATTTCTTTCTTAGAATTTCCACCCTTTCCACCAGGATATCCTTGACATTGACCTTGATGGCCGTGATATCTTTGAACTTGGCCGTGATAACCATGACCTTGATATCCCTTGCTATTTTGTCCAGTATTAACAAACAAAGTAGTGGCTTCAACAAGATAAACCATATTCACCATGACCTATACTTCTTCTCTTTTCTTTTTGCAAAATCAAAGAGCAAACTTTGTTAATGGAAGGAAATGGCTCAATCAACAGGATTTGGCTAGTGATATTACCATAGCTATCATTCAATCCCATCAAAAAATGAAAAACATGTTCTTTATGCTGAGCATCTAATTAAGAATACTTAGAACCACGAGTGCAAGCACAAGTGCAAACAGTGAAAGGTTGACAATTGGTAAATTCATCCCAAAATGTTTTGAACTTGGTAAAAGAGGAACTCACCGAGAGTGAACCTTGTGAAAGATGAGAAATTTCCTTTGGAAGTTCACACAACCTTGGAGAATTTCCTTGTGAAAACTTATCTCGAAGATCAATCCACAAATCCCTTGTAGTGTTGATGTACATCACACTTGCACTGATCTCTTTGTTGAGAGAATTGGTCAACCATGAGAGAACTTTGGTGTTGCACCTACTCCAAGTATTGTATAGTGGTGAAGATGAATCTGGCACAAGAATCGCACCATTCACAAAGCCAAATTTGTTTCTGTCACTCAAGGCCAAGAAAGCTTATCTAGCCCAACTCATGTGGTTCTCTTGTCCAATCAATGGCTACGATGTGAGTATAACACTAGGACTCTCAATTGATGGAATAAAATAAGGATTGTTTGTAGATTCATCGGCATTGACGTAGTCGAAGAAGGTAAAGTTGCAAAGTTAGTAGTAGTTGTGTTTGTTGCGGAATCGGAAGCCATGATTGAGCTACTGAAGCTCTAATACTACGTTAAAAGCAAGCTCTCTAAATAGAATGAGATTTTTCTTATTGAATTGAAAGAAAAATGAGAGGGTACAAAAATAAATATCTCCCACTCTGGTATATATACACCAATGCAGAGTACGGAAAAAGAAGAAGAAAAAAGGCGCTAAAAAATCTAACTAACTACCATCGCTAATAAATCGGAACCAATTACATCAAGACATGTGATCAAACTCTGTAACTGTTTCTGGTATTAGATACTGCACGTGCTGATCTTGTTAATTCATCAAGCTTTTTTCTACACTTTTAGCAAAAAAATTTTAATTTCAGCTATATAAGGAGTTCCTGAAAAAACACTTAACTTAAGATTTATTTTTTCTTTCAAGGGTCATTGTTATTAGTACCAAATTTAATATATAAATAACTGTACCTAAATTTTACACCTCATTATTCTATTTCTATGCATCATGGTTACAACTACCAATTATTGGATTACTAGTTCTACAGCACAAGCAAGGCAGGTGCTAGCTACCAGAAAGATTAAAATTAAGGTTAAAATAAAATTTATTTATAATTATTTAATTATTGAATTGCTTAGAAATTATACCATTAAATGTTTCAAAATATTCATATCTATTATCAAATCTATGGGTCAGCAGTAGATTGTAAAGTAGGAAATGAGACTTTATAAAATTAAAAAAAAAAAAAAAAGTAGGAAATGGGATACCTCTAGAATTGATGATGTGTAGAAGCTACATCTAAATGAGATAAATATACTTTCATAAAAAAAAGAAGAAGATAAAATGAATGAGCTAAACCAAAATAAAATGTCCAACTTTCTTTCTCTCCTCCCTACTTCTTTTTCTTGTTTCTTCTTTTTATCTCTCTTGTGATGGAAGCAGCTGACTCATGGGTCATGGTAGACTCCCTTTTTTTTTCTTTGTTCTTATCTCTCACTATTTCTCTCCCTTACCATATTGCTTCGCTTTGTGTCTATTAGTAAAGTAGTTGGCTACGAAACACCTTAAACAAAGAGATAAGACAAGGAAGGTAGAGCCAAAATGACGAAACTAGCCACACTTTTTCGCTCTTCTGATTTAAAGTTTTTAAGGATAGAAACGTAAATATACCTATACACGACAAACAAACGTAAAAGAAAATCTCCGATTCTGCGTTTTAATCTTTACAATGTCATTTTGTCAAACGCAAGCTGCTGAACTATCCTTTTTTATATAGAGTATAGATATAACAGGTTCATTTTCTCTCTAGGGAGATGGTGCACTTGGGATCAACCATGGTGAAGTATTTTCCGGCTAGCTTGGTGGATTTTTTGATGGTCATGCTTAGCAAGTTGGTTTATGGGGGCTTGACCAAGTATGGGATAACAAGGCCTAGAGAGTGTCCTTTTTATATGAAGGTAAAGTATGAAAGTATCTGGTTGTTGACGTCGGTATGTATAAAAAGATCAAGTCAGGAGAAATTCAGGTAAGAATTTTGTGTGAGAAAATGGTTCATGTACTTAAAAAGTTAGATTAAGGGTTTGTTTGGATACCGCTCATTGCTGAAAATTGAAAACTTATGGCTGAAAATACGGTAGCAAAATAATTTTTAAATGTGTAAATAGTTCTATGAGACCCAGTTTTAAAGCAAAATTTGCCAAATTCTATACTTGCGGGTCCGTGAATAGTGCACGGGACCCAGGGAAACGCAAACGCAGATGCAAATGCAAACGCCAAGGGAAAAACGTTATCCAAACTTACACAAACTGTAAGAATTGTTGGGAGCCAGGGAAACGCAAACGCAGATGCAAATGCAAACGCCAAGGGAAAAACGTTATCCAAACTTACACAAACTGTAAGAATTGTTGGTATCAGAGCCAAATTTAATCTACACTAAATTTAAAAGTTGGATTAGGTTTACTTGTTTGATAACTACATGAATCTGTAATGAGTTTTAGTTTTCATGAGGGCAAGTTATTAGACAGTTTTCAATTAATAGATCTAATTTAATGGCATTCTGTCCTTGTCTGTGATATTAAATACTAGGTCAATCCCTCTAAACTCTCATTGTAAGGTAAAGAAATTATAGCTGTATATGTTAGGTGCTTGATTGAAAAAGGATACTTCAACTTATTTTTGGCCGATTGGCGATCTTGTCTAATAGTAAAAAATACACTTCTTTAACTGCCTTTCTAACATGGTCCATGAAGAGCAAGGAGCTGACTTTAATTATTTTCTGAAATGGTAATTGAGTCAGATGTATTTCATCTCCTTGTGTAAATCTTATATAATATACTTTAATCACTTTTAAGCTTTTGTTTGTTTTTCTTTTTCATATGCCTGTTTATTGATTGATCCACATGTTGACAGGTTTTGCCGGCAGAAATACTTCAAATAAAAGGCAATGACATACTTTTCAAGAATGGCAAGTTACATCCATTTGATGACATTATTTTTTGTACAGGTTTTTAGAGGTCAACAAACTTGAGGTATTGGTAGAGTACTCTCTGTCCTATACTGTTATTATTATTATTATTATTATTTTTTTGAGATGGTTTAAAGTATGATTACATTTGAAAAATTAATTAATATGATATTAATAACTTTTCTAATTTATCATTTATTTTTGGCGAAAACCACATTTTCGTCCCTACATTTTCACGCGATCCCACTTTAGTCCCTTTTTTTTTTTTTTTTTTTTTCACCACTTTTAGTCCCTGTTTAGAAAAATGCCTTCTATTTAAGTCCTTTCCATTAGTGCCGTTAGGGCATTGACCTACGTGGCAAACGGATTGATTAAAATAATAATAAAAAATTTATTTTGCCATTAAAAAAATGCCACGTCAGCAATAAAAATAAAAATAATAATTTAACTAAATAATAAAAATAAAAAACAGAAATAAAATTAAAAATAACATTAATTGAGATCAATTAAAAAAAAAAACAAACAACTATTCTACACCAAATTCTCCACCAAATCAAACCCATAAGAACAATAAGAACAAATTTAAGAACACAAACCCAGTAATTAAAAAAAAAAAAAAAAACAACCAAACTCACTCAAAAAAACATCACCTAGATCTCAAAAATGTCATCCTAACAACATCAACAGCAAGAACCCAAATCCAATCCAAAACATCTTGACTTCTCTCGAGCTCTCCCAATGCTCTTCAACTCCCTCTACGGCACCGTTTTCTCTGACCCAGAACCCACCGTTTTCTGAGCAAGAACCCACCATTTCTCTGGCAAGGACTCCCTCTGCCTTCTCACCTTCACCTACGCGGCCCACCAGGACTCCTCCTCCATCCACCTCACCAAAATCATCGGCCACGTCATCAAGCGCCTCAAGGACTCCGACTCCGTCATCTGCGATGCCTGTCGTGACGCCATTGGCTCGCTCTCCAACTCCGCCATCCGCGATGCCATCTACAATGCCATTGGCGCCACCTTCACTACGGCCGCAATGGAAAGAGCTGGTCACTGCGGCCACCATCCCTCCTCCGATCGAAAAAAAAAAAAAAAAAAAAAAAAAAAAAAAAAAAAAATCCTACCAAACCCAAATTTTGGGTGTGGCTTGTTATGGGTCTTTGATGATTTTGTTGGGTTTGAGAAAATGAGGCTTGGGGATTTATGAATTTGTATTTGAGCTAAATTTTTTGGGTTTATTTTGGGTTTGTTGGAGATTGGTTCTTGTTCTTAAATCAGTTCTTGTTGTTCTTGTTGGAGATTGGTTCTTGTTCTTAAATCAGTTTTGGGTTTATACTGGGTTTGTGTTCTTAAATCAGTTCTTGTTATTCTTATGTGTTTGATTTGTTGGATAATTCGGTGTAGAATGGTTGTTTGTTTGTTTGTTTTTTTTTTAATTATTGGGTTTGTGTTCTTAAATTTGTTCTTGTTGTTCTTGCTGTTCTTATGGGTTTGATTTGCTGGAAAATTTGGTGTAGAATGGTTGTTTGTTTTTTTTTTTAATTGATCTTAATTAATGTGATTTTTTATTTTTATTTCTGTTTTTGATTTTTTTTGATTTAGTTAAATTATTATTTTTATTTTAATTACTGACGTGGCATTTTTTAATGACAAAATAAATTTTTTATTATTATTTTAATCAATCCGTTTGCCACGTAAGTCAGTGCCCTAACGGCACTGACAGAAAGGACTTAAATAGAAGACATTTTTCTAAATAGGGACTAAAAGTGGTGATAAAAAAAAGATAGGAACTAAAGTGGGAATCGCGTGAAAATGTAGGGACGAAAATGTAGTTTTCGCCTTTATTTTTATTTGAAAGGTTATAACCCTATCTTTGATAGTTTTATTTTAGTTTAAATTAAGGGATAGTTTTGGAAACCTATATCCATTAATTTGAAAGATAATTGTGGGGTACTAGAATTCCGAGTAAAGTAGTCACGCCACGTGTCATGGCATGGCCGAGAAGGGTAGCTACTGCACCAAGGAGTCCACGCCCTCGGACTCTATGATTGCTCCATCAACACGTCATCAACGAAGGCCTTACTATGCGGAAAGAGCTTTGTGAAGAGGACTAGCATTGACGTGACTGAAGAGCTGAAGGCTACCACATTCAATGCATTCCACCAAATCTCCTAGCTGCATTTATGTGGAGAACACCCTTGAACAGTGCTGCCTTGGTTGTTGTATCTCACAGGGGTACAGGGAAGGTGGTTGATGGGACTGATACTTGAGTGGTGGCTTGCGTGATCAACAAATGGAAGGACAAGATCATCCAAAAGGGCCTATATAAAGTGGAAGGGATGGGAAAAACAATAGAGAAAAACATTGTATAACAAAGAAAGGAAATTTTAACATGCCTGATAGTAATATATTCAAGAACAGAATCTCCTCGGACATATCTAAGGAGAATTATCCTTCTCAATAGGGTGATTACCTTCTATTTTTCCTTGTCTCCTTGAGTTTCTTGGCCTAGGGGAAGCGCTATCTCACCATGAAAGCCCAGTTTCGGAGCCCACTCTCTAACAAATTCATTGTGTGGGACTATTTAGGCCTGAGTCCTTCATTCGTTTGGGCTTCAACACTAAATCCAGTCCTTACAATTGGCGCCGTCTGTGGGAATTACTTGAGCTTTTAAGACGTTCAGCGTTTAGCTATGGTAAGGTCAGGACCGGGGCCAAACCAGGAGGAGTCTGTCGACTCCTAGCGCCAGGACCGCTTCATAAATTGTGAACGAGAAGGGGATAGAGAGGTCAATGTGCATACTACACGTACTAGTAGGAGCCAATCTCGAGGAAGTACCTACATTTCTCACGAGGAAAATGCTAGAAGCATGCAGCGTGAAATTGTTTGCCTCCGTAGGAGGCTGCGAAGTGAGAGGCGAAAAAGGACTCCCTCGCACTCCGACCACTCTTCCGAGGATGACCAAGATGGCAGCTACAGGCCCAGATCAAGGACCCTTCCTTTTCAAAGGTAGAGGAGTGCCATTATAGGCATAGAAATAGGGGCTCATCCCGTGAAGGCCTGGGGAATGACGCCATGAGCAGAACATTGAACCAAATCTCCAAGTCACCCTTCACTAGTAGAATCGAGGTAGGAAGACTTCGTCACCGGTTTACCTAGCCTACGTTTACCATGTACAATGGTAGGAAAGACCCCGTGGAGCATATGAGCCACTTCAACTAGAGAATGGCTGTACATTTCAAAAATGAGGCCCTAATGTGTAGGGTGTTCTCCTCCAGTTTGGGGCCTGTGGTGATGAGATGGTTTAGCAACCTGAAAGAACGCTCCATCGGCTCTTTTAGGGAGCTCACTCAGGCATTTATGGCTCATTTTATCACTTGCAGTAAGGTTCCTTAGCCTTTGGACTCACTGTTGTCCATGGCGATGCGCGAGGGGGAGACCCTGAAAATGCATTCTGACAAGTACTGGGAGATGTTCAACAAGATTGAGGGAAACTTCGATGACATGGCCATAAGCACCTTTAAGGTCGGCCTACCCACTGAGCATGACTTAAGGAAGTCCTTGATGAGAAAGCCCGTGGGAACTGTGCGCCAGCTCATGGATCGCACTGATGAGTATAAATGGATCGAAAAGGACCAACAGCAACGAAAAGGAAAGGCAAAGGTGATCCCTCAAGAGCGGAGGGATTTTAGGTCAGACCGATACAATAACAACATACGTTGGAGGGATGTTGCTAGGCCCTCAGGTTTGGCTACTACCTAGTCAGTTAGCACTGTGTTCTAAAAGCTCGTGCACCAAGTCTTAGAAAAAATTAAGAATGAGCCATACTTCAATTGGCCGAATAAGATGGCGGGAGACCCCACGAAACGCAACTAGAGCCTTCATTGCTAATACCACCAGGAGCGTGGGCATACCACCGAGGACTACAGAGCTTTGTGGAACCATCTGGAGTAGCTAGTGCAGGCAGGAAAGTTGAGGCAATTCCTATATCAACCTAATGAACAAGGCAGCCAATCTGGGCCAAGAGTGCACAAAGATGTTTCTTCAAAACCCCCGCTGGGTACAACTAGTGTAATCCTCACTGCTCTAGGGAGAACCGGCTCCCTTCCATCTAGGGTAATGTCCATAGATCAGCTACCCACCGAGGACTTAAACAGTGGATCGAAGACGAGTAGAGTGGGAGTCTGACTAGCTTTGAGGTTTTCTAACAAGGATAAAATGGGAACCTCGCAACCACATGATGACGCTCTAGTGGTTACCCTAAGAATTGGTGGGTATGACGTTAAGAGGGTGTTGGTAGATTAGGGCAACGATGCAGAGATCATGTATTCTGATCTATACAAGGGGTTGGGAATAAGGCCAGAAGACTTGACTAGCTACAACTCCTCTTTGGTGGGTTTCGATGAAAAGGTTGTTATCCCAAAGGGGTAAATCAGACTGCCCGTGAAAACGAGATCAGAAATAGTGGAGGTGGATTTCATCATGGTGGACGCCTACTCTCTTTATACTGCCATTGTGGCAAGGCCTTAGCTCCATGCCATGGGAGCCGTCCTCTCCACCTTGTACGTGAAAGTAAAGTATCCCTCGGAGAATCGAATCGAAGAGTTGGTGGGAAGCTAATCTATGTCCAGAAAATGCTTGGTGGCTACGATCAGACATCAAGCAGGAATAGAGCCTTTGGCCCCCAGTGGGCAGAGTTTATAGTAATTAAAGGTGCCGGTGTTATCCACCGATGTGGTGGGAAGGGAGTTAGAGTGTGAGCAACTGGAAAAGATTAACATCGAGGATGATAAGGAGAAGTTCTTTCAAGTCAGTGTTCAACTCCCTCTTCGGGAGAAAGAGGAGCTAATAGATTTTCTTAGAAGAAATGTTGAAGTATTTGCATGGAATCCTTACGAGGCTTCAGGGGTGGATCCAGACTTCATCTGCCACCATTTAAACGTTAATCCATCTATCATCCTAAAAAAGCAATCACCTCAGCACTCATCGAGGGAACATTCTGATGCCGTCGAGGAAGAAGCACTTAAACTTAAGCAGGCCGGGGCTGTAAAAGAAGTTTTCTACCTTGAATGGCTGGCCAACATGGTGGTGGTAAGAAGAAGAGTGAGAAATGGTGGGTATGTGTAGATTTTATGGATTTGAACAAGGCTTACCCAAAAGATCCCTTCCCCCTGCCTCGGATAGACCAACTAGTAGATGTAACCATGGGACATCCTCGGATGAGCTTCCTAGATGCCTTCTAGGGATACCACCAAATACCGTTAGCCTTGGAGGATCAGGAGAAGACTTCCATTGTTACTCCTACAGGGAATTATCATTATAAGGTAATGTCATTTGGACTAAAGAACACAGGGTCTACTTATCAGAGGATGATGACCAGGATGTTCAAACCACAGCTAGGCAAATGTATTAAAGTCTACATAGACGACATGGTAGTAAAGAGTAAAGTGGGTTTCGAGTATGTAAACGACCTCAGAAGTATCTTTGGAGTGTTAAGAGAGCACAAGTTTCGCCTCAATGCTTTAAAGTTTTCTTTTGGTGTTAGCTCTAGAAAGCTTCTAGGCTACATGGTCACTTATTGGGGGATTGAGGTTGACCCTAATCAGATTAGGGCAATTTGTAACTTGCAGCCTTCTCGAAATCTTAAAGAAGTCCAGAAATTGACAGAAATGATTGCCACCTTGAATCAATTCATCTCCCGATCAATGGATAGGTGCCGGCCTTTCTTCCAGCTGCTGCACAAGTGGAAAGGATTTAAGTGGATAGATGAATGCTCCTCGGCCTTCCAGCAGTTGAAGGAATATCTCTCTCTCAGCTACCTATTATATCCAAACCCGAGAAGGAGGGAGTTTTGTTTGCTTACATCGTAGTAGCGACGCAGTGATGGGTTTGGTATTGGTACGAGCCGACAATGGGGTGTAGAAACTAGTCTACTATGTGAGAAAATTACTACAAGAGGTCTACCCCAAGAGAAGGCCATCTTGGCAGTATACATGCTACGTGAAAGCTCCCGCATTACTTCCAGGCACACACGGTTGTGGTTCTAACCTAACTCCTCCTCCGATCACTGCTTCGGACAGTGGACTACATGAGGAGGATTGCAAAGTGGGGACAATTCTAGGAGCTTTCAACATCAATTATATGCCACACACTTCCATGAAGGGCCAGATTCTAGCGAACTTGGTAGCTGAATTCGCTGAACCTTCCCTAATAGAAAACAAAGAGAGGTCAGACATGGATGGGTAAAACAACAGAGAAAAACACTGTATAACAAAGAAAGGAAATTGTAACACGCCTGATAGTAATATATTCAAGAACAAAATCTCCTCAGAAATATCCAAGGAAAATTATCCTTTTTAATACGGTGATTGCCTTTTATTTTTCCTTGTCTCCTTGAGTTTCTTGGCCCAGGGTAAGCGCTATCTCACCATGAAAGTCTAGTTTCGGAGCCTACTCTCTAACAAATTCATAGTGTGGGACTATTTGTATTGGAAAATCTGGTTTTATATCTCATACAAAACACACAGTGGAAGCAATAAACATGGATCTATTTCATTCATGATTGATAACATACACTATGTAAATTTCAGAATTTAAGAACAAGATAGTGTACCTTGGTGTGGTGAAATTCAAAACAAAAGATTTGAAGCACTTAGGAACACTTTTAATCTTCACTCCAATTCCACTTTATGCCCAAGAAGTGTGCTCTCTCAATCAGTTTTTAAGGGAGAATAATCGAGTGGCTTCTAACCATACATACACACTATTTTGCAATGATGTCTCACTTTTTCATAATAAAAAATTCTGTATATTTCTCCCTTTATAACTAACTAATAATCTAATTGGGCTGACATATTAGACCTTTCCAATTGGGCTTTAGTGTGTGGCTTGAAGTGGGATAAAAAAGGACCAATAAGACATTAACTCCAATGGGCCTTAGGCTTTTTTGTCAAATCTTGACAAGTCCAAAGTTACCATGAATTATATTTAATACCACTATATAAATATAATTACACTCTAGGCCTTATTAATTAATTATATCCCAAGACTTTATTATACATGTAACCCCTTCATAAAATATTTGTAGTAATACAAAATCTTGAATGTAGACTGTCACTTTGAAGATTACTACCTCTCAATCCTTGAGTACCTGGTTTAATCCTTGAGTACCTGGTTTAATCCTTTAAATTATTCATCATATATTTATAAAATCCAATTTCATAAATATATACTTTAGTATCTCCTTACTAAAGTGGTTAGGTTTAACACTCTGAATAACCAAACCCATTAAACTTATCTCAAGGGAATATTTTATATCTTCGTTAAGTGATTATGAATTCCATCTTGAGAATATATGTCCATCAATACTAAATGTGGCTGCTCAACATACTGAGATTTTGATCGTGACTTTAGATCTCACTCTTGATATATTAAAGCAACCTACACCTCATGATCAGGTCCATTATTCTCTCAGAATTAAGAGTTCACGCAAATAGAAGTCATGAGATTTTTTATTTATTTGACAGTCATTAGGAAAATAATAAATCTCACAGCGGTCCAGTTCAATATATCTTAACTCTTAAAACATATCAACATACTAACTAGAAGTCTCCACTTCCATGATCCAGACAAATCATCTTAGTTGATACGTTATAGTCTTTGCAGATGAAATGCCTAATTTCATCACCAATTACAAACTATAATTCCGAGTTTACAAAGAACTTGTGATTTATATCTTCTATGACTTTTCACATAAATCACATACTATGCATCTCATGGACTATATGATAATGTCTAAATATTCATGTTACCATAATTTTAGATAATAATAAAACAACTTTATTAATCATAACATTAAGTCATACTTAGTATCATACAATAGGATTTAAGGGCACACGTCCTAACAATCTTCCACTTGCCCTAAAGACTATTGTGTACTAATCTAACTCTCATTCCCTCCAAATGTGACTCAAAAGTCCTTTGGGTCAAGGTTTTGGTAAAGGAATCTGCTAGATTACTTACACTATCAATCTTTACTACTACTACATCTCCTCGAGCAACAATGTTTCGAATAATGTGGTACTTTCTCTCAATGAGCTTTCCTTTCTTATGATTCCTTGGATCTTTGGATTGTGCAACTGCTCCACTATTGTCGAAAAACAATGTGATGAGAACTTGCTCCATTCTCACAACACCAAAATCATAAAAGAATTTCTTGAGTCAAACAACTTCCTTTGCCGCCTCACAAGCAACAACATATTCAGTTTCCATAGTGGAGTCCGCAATACAAGATTGCTTGACACTCCTCCAACTTATGGCTCTACCTCCCAAGGTGAACACACAACCTGAAGTGGACTTTCTAAAAGTAAGATCTGACTGAAAATTTGAATCTGTATAACCAATAGAAATCAAATCTTTACTATGGTAAACAAGCATATAATCTCTCATTCTTTGTAAATAC
This sequence comes from Castanopsis chinensis, assembly GCA_032878915.1. NCBI lineage: Eukaryota > Viridiplantae > Streptophyta > Magnoliopsida > Fagales > Fagaceae > Castanopsis > Castanopsis chinensis. The sequence continues at coordinate 16,091,052 of JAVQMG010000115.1, read as the reverse complement.
TTGAGAATATGCTTTACAGCTTGCTAATGTTTAAGTCCTGGATTTGATTGATATCGGCTAACCATGATAACTAAATAACAGATATCTGGTTTAATACATAGCATGGTATACATGAGACTTCCCACTGCAGAAGCATAAGGAACTTTTCTTATTATATTTTCTTCCTCAAGAGTCTTAAGTCTTTGGTCATCAAATAGAGGAATTCCATGTCTAAAAGGAAGTAATCCTTTCTTGGAGTTTTGCATGCTAAATCATTTTAGAAACTTATTTATATGCCTAGCTTGTTATAAACCTAACATCTTATTCTTGAGATCTCGCCAAAGCTTGATCCCTAGAATAAAGTTAGCTTCACCCAAGTTCTTCATTTCAAATTGACTTGACAACCAAACCTTTTCTGATGACATTATCCGTACATCATTTTCAATGAGTAGAATATCATTAACATAAAGCACTAGGAACATTACTACTTTATCTTGACGTCTTTTGTACACACATGGTTCATTAAGATTTTGTTCAAAACCAAATGATTTGATTGCTTGATCAAATCTAATGTTCCATGATCTAAATGCTTGCTTAAGACCATAAATGGGTCTTTTCAACTTGCATACTATATGCTTTTGGTTCTTTGCTATGAAACCTTCTAGTTGCATCATATAAATTTCTTCCTCAAAATTTCAATTAAGAAATGCAGTCTTGACATCCATTTGCCAAATCTCATAATCCTAATCATAATGAGTAGCAATGGATAAAAGAATTCTGATAGATTTAAGCATGGCTACTAGCGAAAAAGTTTCATCATAGTCAATACTTTCTTTTTGTATATACCCTTTCACCACTAGTGTTGCTTTAAAGATTTCAACATTTCCATCTATCCCTCTCTTCCTCTTGTAAACCCATTTGCAACCAACATGTTTAATACCATTAAGTGCCTTTACAAGATCCCATACTTGATTGGAATACATAGAATCTAATTTAGATTTCATAGCCTGGACCTAATGATGTGCATCTATATCATTCATTGCCTCTTCATAAGTGTAGGGATCCAATTCAGCCTCTTCTGGGATAGCTTCATAAGTTTCTCCGAAACCTATAAATCTTATAAGAGGCTAAACAATTCTCCCACTACGACAAGGCACATGTGTACTAGTTATCTCATGAGTAATGTCTTGTGGTGTATCTAATACACCCACATCATCTCTAGTTTCATCCATTGGTGGTTCAACTACAGGTTTATTCATTTCAGCCAAAACAACTCTACTTCTAGGAGTATAATCATTCATATAGTCATTTTTCAAGAATTTGGCATTTGTCCTAACAAACACTTTATTATCCTTATGATTATAGAATAAACCTCCAACAGTTCCTTTTAAATACCCTACACAGAATACCACTTCTGTTTTAGACTGTAACTTATCAGACTTTCCTTTCAACAAATGTACTGGACAACCCCAAATATGAAGATGTCTCATACTAGGCTTACACCCAATCCGCAACTCTACAGGCGTTTTAGGAATAGACTTTGAACATACTGAATTAAGAAGATACATTGCAGTTCTTAAGGCATATCCCCAAAAGGAAATTGGTAGAGTCGAATAACTTAACATGGATCTAATCATATCTAAAAGAGTCCTATTCCTTCTTTTTTCTACACCATTTTTTTATGTAGTTCTAGGTGCAGTCAACTGGGATATAATCCCATTTTCAGTCAAGTAATCTTTAAAATCCCCAAGAAGGTATTCGCCACCTCAATCAGATCGAATGACTTTTATGCGTTTACCTAATTGATTCTCAACTTCAACCTAAAGTTTTGGACGTTCGTTTCATTAGGTACACATAAACAAATCTAGAGTAATCATCAGTTAAGGTAATGAAATACTCATAGCCACCTCTTGCTTGGATTGACATAGGACCACATACATCTGAATGTACTAATTCTAGTAATTTTTGGGTTCTTCTACCTTTTGCATTAAAAAGTCGTTTGGTCATTTTACCCTCTAAACAAGATTCACAAACTGGAAAACCATCAAAGTCTATGAGCCCTAAAAGTCCATCTTTAATAAGTCTTTGAATTCTGTTTGAATTAATATAGCCCAAGTGCAAATGCCAAAGATATGCATCACTTGTAGAAGGAAACTTTCTCTTTAATGATTTTACATGAGAGTTATTATCTAGTTTAGAATTGTATAATTCATGCTTATTAGAAGTTAAAATATAAAGACTATCTACAATATTGCCAGAAAAGATAAACATTTTATCATTCTTTATTACAACATTGTCTTTAGGATAACATAATATCCATGTTTACATAAATAAGTTGGAAAAATTAAATTTCTACGAACATTAGGTACATATAAACAGTCTTCCAATATTAAAACTCTAGATTCAAAACATAAATTAAACACTCCAATAACTACAATTGGAATCTTGCTCTCATCAGCCAAGGTAAGAAACATTTCCCCTTCATTCAACTTTCGGGTCTCCTGAAACCCTACAAAAATTTGCAGATATGATTAGTACAACCTGAGCCCACACACCAAGAATCTGTGGGATTCTACACCAAACATGTTTCAAGAAGGAATGTACTTTTCATACCTTTATTCTTCGCAACCTTAAATATTTGACAATTCCTCTTCCAATGTCCTTTCTCACCACAGTGGAAATACTTTCATTTGGTTTTCTTTCCTTTGTTGGCAACTCCTAAGGAAACTTTTTTACCATCTTTCTTGGTGAAGTCCTTCTTCTTCTTCTTCTTCTTCTTACCCTTGCCTTTTGACTTAGGTTGAGAAGTAGAAACTTCAGCCATATTGGCATTAACACTAGAAGTACCAAGGATGTCTTCTGCCGCTACCAACTCATTCGTCAATTTAGACAGTGAATAAATCTTTTTGTTCATATTATAATTAAGCCTAAATTCCTTGAATGATTCTAGTATTGACTGGAGTATCATATCCACTTGGAACTCTCTATCAATATCGGCACCTAAAACTTCCAATGTATTCAAATTAGAGATCATCCTAAGACAATGCTCCCTCACTGAAGTACCTTCAGCCATTTTGTTATTATAAATCTGCCTCATAGTTTCTTGCTTTGCAGAACGGCCTTGCTTACGAAACATTTCCTTCAGACTTAGCATTATGAACGAAGCTAGTTCTACATCCTGCATTTGATGCTGTGGAACATTTGAAATAGATGCTAGGATATAGCACTTAGCCATCTCATTAGATTTTTGCCAACGATCATATCGTTGTTTTTCCTCAAGAGGAGCATCTAACGATGGAAAGGTAGAACATGGTTGAGTAAGCACATATTTGTGCTCTTTAGTAGTAAGAACAATGTCCAAATTTCTTTTCTAGTCAACATAGTTGGATCCAGTCAGTTTATGTTGATTAAGAATAGCAACAAGTGGGCTAAATGATGCCATGATTTTAAATCTAAAAAAAAACAAACATGAATATAATTAGTAAACTAGACATTATCAATTTAATACATAAACATATATTATGGAACCTTAATAAAATCATAATATAAAATATGCAACGACAACCCAATCCCATATTCAATATCCCTCAGCAGAGAGTGAATATCAAATACTATGATTGATTGAAAACTATTCTCATTATTAGTGCTATCATGATAACTCTTATTAAACACTAATAATATGCCGTTTGTACATTTAACCTCTAAGTAATAATAGTAAGAACTCAGCATAGAGGATACTATAATACTTAGTCTAGTGTATATCATTGTCTAGAATCATGTGTAGCCGCATTTCATCTCCCTTAACAGGTTTATTTTGTAGTACCATGATACAAAACACCCTCCGTATGGAATGCAAAACTCAACGCTAAGACAAGATATTTGATCAAAACATTATAAACCAGGTAGTTCAATCTTGTAGCACCATGAAATAAATACTCTCCGCATGGAATGCTAAGCTCCAAGCAAAGACAAAGTATATATTTCATATTACTATGAACAGATAATGAAGGCCGTGAGATCCAACCCTTATATCTCTCTTCCACTAGATATTTTAAACTAAAGGTTTTTAAGATGAAGAACCATTATAATGCTAGAAACCCTTGAAAACATAATCCTAATCTCACTAGGAATAAATTTCATTAAATGAATACTTTAATCCTAGTGTTAATATATATAAATATATAAACCAAGGCAAGCAGCAATGCTACGTTCATCATTCAGATCTTAATATATATTTATATATATTAATGAATTCATGAAGAAGCCTTGAATGCATATGAACCCATATTATATTATATTATAGATAATATATATAAATAATATAATATACGGATTGGGTACATCCATGGCAATTAATATGCAATAATCTCCTGCTTAGATGATGGCCAAGCGGTGCAAAACATCCAAGCCATACAATGAAGTCCAAGCATTGCAAAGATAGTTCAAGTGATACAATAAGCCAATTAACGCACATAACAGTTATTGAAATTCAATAACTATATATATATATATATATATATATATATATATATCCTTGGCAATCACAATTAAGACACGACACCATATATATATATATATATATATATATAAGTCATAGGCCACTTTGCACAAAACAAGAGAACATGCATCCTTGGTGTGAACCTAATATCATCATGTCTATAAACAACTTCAGTAAACCGTTCACAAGAAGTGTGGATGGTGTCCTTGATGAAAACAAACATCAAAACCATACGGCATAAAACAAAAGTTATAGCCGTGTCCTCTTGGAACCATGCAAAAACAATATATTGCATATATTGATCAATGCACACAAGGTTTATGGAACAATAAATTTATGCAAAAATTTGAAAGACAAAGATAATGGTTCTCTTAAATTCTAAAACTCAATCACATGTTATACAAGCATGAGATGAAAACCTGGCTCTAATACCAATTGTTCAAAAATCTGGTTTTGTATTTCATACAAAACACATAGCAGAAGCAACAAACATAGATCTATTTTATTCATGATTGATAACATGCACTATGTAAATTTTAGAATTTAAAAACAAAATAGCGTACCTTAGTGTGGTGAAATTCAAAACAAAATATTAGAAGTACTTGAGAACACTTTTAATCTTAACTTCAATTCCACTTTACGCCCAAGAAGTGTGTTCTCTCAATCAGTTTTCAAGGGGGAATAATCGAGTAGCTTCTAACCACACATACACACCATTTCACAATGATGTCTCTCTTTTTCATAATAAAAAATTCTGTATGTTTCTCCCTTTATAACTAACTGATTATTTAATTGAGCTAGCCTATTAGGCCTTTCCAATTAGGCTTTAGTGTATGGCTTAGAGTGGGACCAAAAGGAATCAATAAGACACTAGCTTCAATGGGCATTGAGCTTTTCTGTCAATTCTTGACAAGTCCAAAATTACCATTTATTATATTTAATACCACTATCAAAATATAATTGCACTCTAGGCCTTATTAATAAATTATATCCCAAGACTTTATTATACATGCAGCCCTTTTATAAAATATTCGTAATAATACAAAGTCATGAATGTAGACAGTCACTTTGAAGATTACTACATATTAATCCTTGAGTACCCGGTTTAATCCTTTAAGTTATTCATCATATATTTATGAAATCCAATTTCATAAATATATACTTTAGTATCTCCTTACTAAAGTGGTTAGGCATAACACTCTGAATAACCCAACCCATTAAACTTATCTCAAGAGAATATTTTATATCCCCGTTAAGAGAGTATGAATTCCATCTTGAGAATATATGTTTCGTCAACACTAAATGTGACTGTCTAACATACTGACGTTTTGATCATGACTTTAGATCTCACTCCTAATATATTAAAGCAACCTACACCTTATGATCAGGTCCATTATTCTCTCAGAATTAAGAGTTCATGCAAATAGAAATCGTGATATTTTTTATTAATTTGACAGTCATTAGGAGAATAATAAATCTCACAGCGGTCCAGTTTAATATGTCTTAACTCTTAAAACATATCAATATACCAACTAGAAGTTTTCACTTCCATGATCAAGACAAATCATCTTAGTTGATACATTATAGTTTTTGCAGATGAAATGCCTAATTTCATCACTGATTACGAACTATAATTCTGAGTTTACAAAGAACTTGTGATTTATATCTTTTGTGACTTTTTACATAAATCACATACTATACATCTCATGGACTATATGATAATGTCCAAATATTTATGTTACCATTATTTTTGATAATAATAAAACAACGTTATTAATCATAATATTAAGTCATACATAGTATCATACAATAGGATTGAAGATAACACATCTTAACAATTTGGGCCTGGGTCCTTTATTCGTTTGGGCTTCAGCACTAAATCTAGTCCTTACAATAATAAATAATTGATTTTTTTTTATTTTGCTAAACATAAATAAATAATTGTTGTTCCTTACAAAGTTGAATTTCTAAACATCATTTATAATATGGAACTAGGAGAGTATCCTACTGTAGAGTAATTCTTAGGTACTCCCAGAATATTGAGAATATTGCTCCCTCCTTTCACATTCATGATAAGGTTTGTTTATTAAATTTATGGTGGGGTTCACCATGAATGTGAGAAGATGGAGCACTATTTCTCCGTACTCTGGGAGCACCCAAGAATTTTCCCCTACAGTAATATAGCAGGTGATAAAGTTGTCCAATTTTGTCTTGAAAGAAATGTAATAAATAATTTTTATTTTTTGGTGAAGGAAATAAGTTCTCCGGCCTTTTTAAATTATTCTTAAATGTGCGTTTGGTGGGTTGTAAAATATGGTCTAAACTTTAATTTAGCTTATTAGTTATTTGCCTTATTAAGTACAATATTTTAACTTCTCAAAAAAAAAAAAAAAAGTACAATATTTTAAAGTTTCTTTTTAATTTTCTTCTTAAATGCATCTTATTCAAATTTCACTTATTAATATGAGCCCAACAAACGATAACTCCACTTTTAAAAATAAAACTACAAATTTTTGGTCATACCAAATAGATACCATATTAGAACTATAATTTATTATTATTATTTATAAAAAAACTAGTAACTATTTTATTGTTATGAGCAGGGGGATGAGTATCTTTTGAGCGAGGATGGACTTCCAAAACCTGTTTATCCTAATCACGGGAAGAAAGGATAGCCTGTACTATGTTGGACAATCTAGAAGAGGGTTATATGGAAGTAGTGTTGATTCTCAAAACGTAGCCAATGATATCAAATCCATTATGTAATAACTCAAAAAAGGGGAGAGAGAGAGAGAGAGAGAGAGAGACTGCTGTTGTGATATAATCTTGTTTTATTTATTTCTTTCGTGGAGCATGAGTGCTGTGAGAAAGTGATACAAAGCAAGTGAAAATTGTAAACGAGTCTTTATAGGCACTTAATTAAGAATTTAGGAAGAGAAACAATAGAGAAGTCTAAACTTAATTAATTATGTGATCTGTCAAAAGCTATGTAAACTTTGGTTTTTCGTTTGTACCCTTAGCCTAAGGGATGCTATATTCTTGCCCACAAAATTGCATCTTGGGCTTGCTCTTGCACTGAGTAAAGCTAAGAACCATGGACACTCCTCCCTCCGTTTTTGTTTTATGGTCCCCCTCCAGCTCCAGGTTGTCTCTTTCCATTTGAATTAATAAACATATTCAAAATAAAAGATTCTTTTAAAAAGAAAATGTTAATCAAGGAAACATCCAAACATGACAGGTTTGGCTTTATGCCATCTGCCAAGCAAATGCAAATTTCGAAGAACAATTGAAAAATGAACATTAACAAGCTGCACCTCCATACTGCTACTGGGCCTGTCATGCATTAAATAAGAAACAAAACAAAAAAAATTGAGATATTTGCTTGTCATTTTGCGACGGCTTCTGTTCCAAAAAATAGAATCACAAAATGAAAATGGCACTGTCGTTTGTCAAGCTAAAAACACCATGACAATCCTGGCTACTTGATATTGTTAAAGTTGTTGGGTGATGAGTGATTGAAAAACAGAAAAGAGAAAAGAATGAGCGGAACACTCAGTGGCGACTCTAGGAATTTTTTTCAGGGTGTTCCTTAAATTAAATTATTAATTAATTAATTAGTTAATTAAATTATTGTTTATTAGTTACACTAGCACATATCTTATATGCATTTACTTTCCCCAATTCAAATACCTCAATTTGCCCCACGTGCCATGTGCCCATCCACCCCCACCCCCACTTAACAAACAATGAGACAAGCCCCCAATCACAAGAGCCCGCTGTCAATCAGAAAATTCCACAATCACAAATCACAATAAAAATTTTAAAATCACAAACCATAATAAGACAATTAATTGTATCTCACCAAGTCTCACCAAGGCCAACACACACCAGTACCAACGGATAAAGGCAAAAAAAAAAAAGTCCAGAACAGGACCAAAATATTAACAAATTTAAAGCTAAGTTGAGCCAAAATCAGATAAAGACATAAAAGTATTAAAATGTTAAAGTCTTAAAGAATAAAGAGAGAGAGAGAGAGAGAGAGAGAGAGAGAGAGAGAGAGAGAGTCATTTATTTCATTTTCATTTTCAGAGAGAGAGAGAGAGAGACCGAGAGAGAGTCAGAGAAAAAGAGAGAGAAGATATGAAATACCTTGAGGTTGAGGTTGAGGGAGCACCGGAGCAAGCCGAGCGACGAGCGACGAAGTGAGCGACGAGCGACGGAGTGAGTGACGAGCGACGGAGTGAGCGATGAGGCGACGTGACCGAGCAGAGCAACGAGTGATGAAGCAAGTGACGTGACTGAGCCAAGCGACGGAGCAAGCGATGTGATCAATCGGCGATCTTCGATCCGATCCAGTGAGTGATCTCCCATGCTTGAATCCCAATGCGATGTGCTATGGACTGGAGCTCGAGCTGTGTTGGCTGACCGATCTCTGATGCAGCGATGCCAATCCATCTGTTGGCTTGTGTTGCAGTGGTGGCTGCGTTGCTCTGTTGAAGTTTTTGTCTTTAGGTTTGCTTTAGTGATTTCTGGTGCAGTGATGGGTCTTGGTTTTTTTTTTTTTTTGGTAAATCCGTGGGTTTGCCTTATGTGTACCATCTCTTGGGTTGTTTTTTTGTTTGACATGGGTTTCCACTGCATTTAGGATTGACGTTGGGCTTTTTTGTGGGCTTGCGCTATTACAAATTTTTTTTGTTCAGATTTTAGTTTAAAATTTTTTTTGGGCTTTTTTTTTTTGGGGTCCTTGAAAGTAGAACAAGTAATTTTTTTTTTATTTGAGGGTGTTCCTCATTTAGGTTCAGGGTGTTCCTTATTATTTTTGTAAAGGGTAAACATATAAAAAAAATCTAATTATTATATATAATTTTTTTTTTTTCAAGTCAGGGTGTTCCTGGGAACACCCTGACTCCAACGTGGCGTCGCCACTGGGAACACTTAGGTAAGTGCCTTAGTTCAAAAGAACTCAAAAACTCCTTTAACTGTTGACTAGATTTCCCTGACTCGACTTGAGTGACCTAATTGATATTTTAATGTTCGAGTTCATATTACATGGGTAATTATTGTGTAGTTCCGGTGCAGTGCTCTAGGCTCTAACAATGAAGTTTGTGAGTATTGCTCCGAGACTACCTGTTTATTAGAAGAGTACACGTTCTTGTGTTTACTAACTATTGTGGACCTCCTTTCATTTTTTAAGATTTTGAACTTAGTGTGGGCATGAACCTTATTGATATGACATGTGCGTCCTATCTTGTTTCGTGCATGTGAGGCATTTTTCTTTAACTTTTAGTAAGCTAACATGTTATTTTATTATTATCTAGCAACGTTAATGGTTTGTTTAACATACCATCGAAAACACATTCTCAGTGCAATCTTTACAGCTTTCTCGGTCAGAACATTGGTGTACTGTTCTTTTCTTCTTTTGAAAAGTATTTGCTTGATCTAGAGGAAATGTATTATTAGAAAGGTTGTTCTTGAACTTCTATAGAATCACTATTGTCTGATCCTACTTCCTAAGGGATTTTTGGATTGAGAACCGATTCGCACTAAATTTTACTTTAGGTTGTGTTAGGACATATGTGTTTCATGTTAAGAACATATGTCATCATGTATTGGCTAATCTTTTGACAAAGTGTAATTTACTTGTAATTGTGTAGATCTAGGATGTGTTTAATATTTCAAGGAACAAGGTTTCAAGTCCAAGTGTTAAAACCACACAAGTCTGTCCAAGAAACAAGTGAAGAAGTGCTGATTCATTAAAGCTCAATAGTTGCTCAACAGATACTATCTATTGAGGCTCAACAGCTGCTCAAAAGATACTATCTATTGAGAATTACGAAATCAGAATTTTCAAATCTGATTTTTGGCTCATGCTGACATGTATGTGTAAGGTTTCTTTTCTCACAACCCTAGACATATATAAGACTTATTTTAAAGGTCGTCACATAAGAGAATACAAGGAGAACACATGCAAAAGGTGAGTGAGTGCTTATTCTCTCTGAAAGAAGCTACTACTTCTTTGCGCCTTAGGGTTTTGTAACCAAGTGCTTCTTGATCTTCATTGTTAATGAAGTGAAGAACTTTGCAGCCAACAATCTTCTTTAAGTTGGTGAGTTAGTCACATACTAGGAGTCGTGCATCATTGGTTAGTCACTATTAGGATCTGTGCAAAAAGCGTGGTATTCATATATTGAAGAGTTCAGAGGTTTTAAAGCGGTAGAAGGTTTTTGTTGTGAGTTCATCTACAGGGATTTGAAACTTCTTTTTATTATAGTGGATTGCCTTTCGAGAAGGTTTCCCCCTAGGTTTTTTACTGTGAAACTAATTTATTTTATTGGTTTTCCTAAGTTATCATATATTGTCTTATTTACTTTTCCGTAGTGCATGATTTTGACATGATATTGATATTTGTTTATTTTAACAAGTTTTATTCATAATAAACCTAATTAACAACTTAGATTTAAAACTTGTTAATTCTATCAACCGGGGTCTAAATTTCCTAACAAGTGGTATCAGAGCGAGTACACTCTGATTGGATTAATTTCCTAAGTGTGATCCTTGACCCCCATTGTCATGGAAACTTTTGATTATTTTGATTTGCATAATCTTTTGTTGAATGATGATAATGATATTCAAGATGCTTATTGCTAGCCTTATAATTTTTGTATGAAATCTCTTGAATGTTCTACAAAATTAAAAGCTAATTTTAAAAAGGTCAAACTTGAAAAAGATGATTTGATTGCAAAATTGGATGAAACCAATAATTTGAATGAGAAATTTAAAAATCAAATTTCATCTCAGGTGGACAAAATTAAGGGTATGGAAGAGCAACTAGTTGAATTTAAAATTGAAGTTGAAAATTTAACAAGTAAACTTCTTGTTGAAACTAACTCAAAAGAAAAAGATTTTTATATTCCTCCATTTAAAAGGAATAATCAAGAGTTGAGGGCTAATACTGCTAAGATAGACAAAGGAAAACAATTTGATGTTAACGTTGAAGTTTCTAAACTTATGTTTAAAATTCCTTCTAGGTTGAATTAAAAATCTGAATTTGTTCCCATTTGTCATCATTGTCATATTGTTGGTCATATTAGGCCAAATTTTCCTACGTTGAGGTCTCTGTCAACCTCTAAAGTTAGACCTCCTTCTAGGAAGCATAGTAGTTCGAAAACTACTCATGTTTGTCACCATTGTGGTGCTTTTGGTCATTCTCGGCCTAATTGTTTCAAGTTGTTTTCTTATAAGCAAGTGTTAAATATGTCTTATCCTTTCAGTAAAGACTCTGTACCTATTCTTGGTAAGTTATTAAAAGTTTTGAGCTTTTCAACTCAATTTAAGAAGAATTCTAATTCTTCTATGTCCTTTAGTAGACATACTAGGACATGTGCCTTTTCATCTTCACGGCCAAAGACCCAAAGACTCGTGTTGTGTGGGTGAGAAATGATCTTAAGACTTAATTATCTTTTCTATTTGTTCTCTACTTTAATTCTTTCTATCTAAAGTAGGACTCTCTTTGCTTGATTTCTTATCTGCTTTTGGAATCATGCTTTCATGCATTTGTATATTTCTTTCATGCTTTCATATTATTTGTCTGTTTTTGTTTGGTTGTTTAGTTTTTTTGTTTTGTTTTCAAAATAAATAAAAAAAGGAAAAATCTGAAAAATACAAAAATAGTGTGTTTTAGTACATTGGCACTTGTGTACCTTGAATGGCCATTAAAACAAAGTTTTCTAATTTTTGTATCTCTTGTAGCTTAGATGAGCATCTCTATGCACAACTAAGCAAGTAAGCTTTGTGGCTCGTGTTTGTGATGAGGAAGATTAAGTAATTTCTTGTACTTAACACTCGTATCATTCTTTTTTATGGGAAGGACTAGAAAATCATAAGAGAAAGGCATAAAAAACTATCTCACCACTGTTGCCTTCCAATCATGGAATGACATTTATATGCTTTGACCTAGCAAAAGTGCAATGTCAAAAGCTTAACATCATTGGGTATTTCTTTTTTCTCTCTCATATGCTCATGCATGATATGCTTAATAAAAGAAAACATGCAAAGAAAAAAAATAAAGAAAAAAGAATCAAAATGCTTTAAATATGATTGTAAGCATGTATTCTAGGAGATGTGGGAGTTATAGGATGTATCTCAAAGATGATAGTCCCCATCAAGCAGTTATGATCATGTGTGAGTTCAATTGATTTGCTCATATTTCAAATCGTCATAACATGTAGACATTTATGCAATCTTGCGATATTTTTCACACACAACATGCAATATTCTTTGTCAGGTACAATGTGATTTGGCCATCACAAGGAATACTTGTGTTAATGTATGCTTGCTAAACTGTTTTAACTTATTTTTGAAATATAAAATTGGTTAGACTTGTTTAGTGTGTATGTGTGTGTGTATGTATGTGTGTGTGTGTGTGTGTTTTGGATCTAAATGCCTGATATTTTTCTTATTGAGAGATGTTTTTGAGAGCTTAAAATGATGTTTGGATCTTTGGTTCAGCATCATGTTTAATTACATTTATGTCTATGTTATTTTCTTCTTTGAAAAACTGTTTTTAAGCAATCTTGACAGCTTTTCGATACCTCTCGACAGATTGCTATCTATCGAGCCCTTTCTTCTTCTTGTCTCGACAGAAGTCAACGCAATCTTAATCCATCGAGCTTTCTAGACTTTGTCTCGATAGCTACCAGACAAATTCTCGATCCATCAAGAAACTTTCTGTCTAGCCGATAGATCCTCGACAAATTCTTGATCTATCGAGGTTGACTTCTGCTCGATAGCATCTCGAGAGCTCTCGATCCATCGAGATCCTCTTACATGCATTGTTTTTCACATGTTTTGCATCTTTATATTATCTTGTCATCCATAGCATCTTGTTTCATTACATTCATGCATTTTTATGGATTCCTTGTACCTCCTTGGTCATCCTTGATTATCTTTATGTTTCTAGGGTAAAGTTCTATAGCTTCTCATACCCCTTGTCAATCATGACAAAAGGGGGAGAAATTGTGGTTTCTTTTTTAAGATTCTACAAGTTAAGGGTAGAAATACATTCCCTTGTAAGAGGGAGTTGTGTTTCATCTTGTCAGGACGAGTGTTTACTTCCTTGTTATCGTAGGAGCTTCCTTTAGCTTCTTCTTGTACACCAGTCTTGTGACCATGTTTACATACATTGTACTTATATTTGATATATATATATATATATATATATATATATGATGTATATCTTCTTCACCTATCTTTACATGTGTTGTTTCTTTTATATCTTTATGCACATGTTTCTTTCTATGTATGCAATCTTTTAATTTCTGTTTCACACTAAGATGCCATGATGAGTTTTGTTTTAAGTGTTTTAGAAATACAGGTTGTCAAAGTCTTCCTTGCCACGAACTCTCTTCTTGCAAAGTTTTTCAAGAGTTTGTGTTAGGATAGATTTTATTGTATTCAACAAGTGAGTATGATTTGAGTGATTTATGACTTCTCTCATATGTTCATTTCTTTATTGTGGTTTTGTCATGGATTGCTACAGGGGGAGATTGTTAAGACATGTGTTTCATGTTAGGAACATATGTCATTATGTATTGGCTAATTCTTTGATAAAACGCACTTTACTTATAATTGGGTAGATTTAGGATGTGTTTAATACTTCAAGGAATAAGGTTTCAAGTCCAAGTATTATAGCCATGCAAGTCTGTCCAAGAAACAAGTGAAGAGGTGCTAATTCATTAAAGCTCAACAGATACTATCTATCGAGGCTCAATAGCTACTCGACAGATACTATCTATCGAGAATTACGAAATTAGAATTTTCAGATCTGATTTTTATACCATGCTGACATATATGTGTAGGGTTTCTTTTCTCACATCCCTAGACATATATACGGCTTATTTTAAAGGCCATCACGTAAGAAAATATAAGGAGAACACATGCGAAAGGTGACTGAGTGCTTATTCTCTCTGAAAGAAGCTACTGCATCTTTGCGCCTTAGGGTTTTGTAATCAAGTACTTCTTGATCTTCATTGTTAATGAAGTGAAGAACTTTGCAGCTAACAATCTTCTTCAAGTTGGTGACGTAGTCACGTATTGGGAGCAGTGCATTATTGGTTAGTCACATACTGAGATTTGTGCATGTTAGGATATATGTGATTAAATGTTAGGAACATATGTCAACATTTTATGTATTGGCTAATCCTTTGACAAAACTCACTTTATTTGTAATTGGATAGATCTAAGATGTGTTTAATGCTTCAAGAAATAAGGTTTCAAGCTCAAGTGTTAAAGCCATGCAAGTCTGTCCAAGGAACAAGTGAAGAAGTGTTGTTCATTAAAGCTTGACAGCTAGCATCTATCGAGGTTTAAAAGAGTTGTTTAAGACTGAGGCTCGACAACTAGGGTATCTGTCGAGGTTTATGAAACTCAGTTTTTCTAGACTGATTTTTATCCAATTTGTGATTATGCGTTTAGGCTTTCTTTTCTCACAACTTTAAATATATATATATATATAGAAGTGACAGGCCACAAACGCGTTGATCCCTAGTGATAAATTAAATTGATTAATTAGCCAATTTATTAATTAATCAAGTTAACATGCAATATCACGTGGCAGCAGAAAAAAATCACTAAAACTAAAGTATGCAGCGGAAAAATAAAAGACACGGTGATTTGTTTATGAATGGGGAAAACCTGACGGCAAAAACTCCACCAGGTGATTTAAGGTCACCACTCCCGAAACTCCACTATTATCACAGCAAGCGATTACAAGCAAGGAATCCCAAGTACCTTACCAACCTACAGTTGAACCCTTACCCCAATACCCAATTGGACTTGCTCTGTAGTGACAGTTTCTCCTTTTGATGCATGGCTCCCAAGTACGTGACTAAACAATTGCGCGGATCCAGTACGCGACTTTAATTCACCAACTAGAGAGAGATTTGTTGGCTGCAAAGTTCTTCAAATCATCCACACGATGAAGATCAGGAAGATGCTTGGTTACAAAACCCTACGGTGCACGTTACACAACAACTTCTTCACAAAAGATGAACTAGGGCATGAACTTTGTCTTTTTGATCACAAATTGCATGAACATGGATTGCTCAATGCTTGTGCAACTTGCATCTGTTTGATGGCCCTTAAAACAATCCTTTTATATGTCTAGGGTTAGGAGAAAAGAAGTCCCAGAGACACATTCACGGATTGGAATTAAAACAGAACTGAAAATCTGTTTTCTTTAAATCTCGACAGATAGAGGTGTCGAGGATCTGTCGAGAAGCTGTCGAGCCTCGGGGTTGAAACAGCTTCTAAAGCTCGATAGATGCATGTGTCGAGACCAGGTGTCGAGCTTTAGTAACTTGCACTTCCTTGCTTGTTTCTTGGACAGACGTGATGACTTCAACACTGAATCTTGAAACACTATTTCTTGAAGTGTTAAACACATCCTAACTCTACCCAATTACAAGTAAAGTGCGTTTTGTCTAAGAATAAGCCAATTACATAAAATAGTGACATATGTCAACAACTTGAACTACATATGTCCTAACAATAAGGATTATTTTAAGGGCCGTATCAAGCTGCACAACCAAGAGCACAAATGCACAAGAGCATAATTCCATAAGTGTGACCGAAAACCTAGTTTGCCCTAGTTCTTGAAGAAGCTGTTGTATTTGTATACCATTGGATTTTGTGACCAAGAAACTTTGTGATCTTCATGTGTTGAAGAACAGAAAAACTTTGTAGCCAACATTCTTCTCAAGTTGGTAATTGAGTTGCATACTGGGATCCGCGCATTGATTGGTTAGTCACATACTGGGATCCGCGCATTGATTGGTTAGTCACATACTGGGAGTTGCGCATTGAAAATGAGAGATTATCACTATAGAGCAAGTCCAATTGGGTATTGGGGTAAAGGTTCAACTGT
The DNA here is from genome assembly GCA_032878915.1 of Castanopsis chinensis. Classification (NCBI taxonomy): domain Eukaryota; kingdom Viridiplantae; phylum Streptophyta; class Magnoliopsida; order Fagales; family Fagaceae; genus Castanopsis; species Castanopsis chinensis. The sequence continues at coordinate 16,074,652 of JAVQMG010000115.1, read as the reverse complement.
AGGTTGGTATAAGGTATTGGGATTCCTTTACTTGTAACCGCTTGTTTTGATAATAGTGGATTTTTAAGAGTGGTGACCTTAAAATCACCCGGTGGGGCCTTGTAGGTTTTCCCCATTTATAAACAAATCACCGTGTCATTTAATTTCCACTGCATATTTAGTTATTTGGTGATTTGTTTGTGCTACCACACTTGTTGCATATAATTGAATCTAATTAATTTCACTTGGCTAATTAATTGGTTAATTTATCACAAAGGGTTGATACATTTTTGGCCTATTAGTGCAAAAAGGGTGGCATTCATATATTGAAGAGTTTAGAGTTTTCTGAAACGGTAGAAGGTTTATGCTGTGAATTCATCTATGGGAATTGTAGAGTCTAAGGACAAAGGTTTTGTATTAGAAGTAAGCCAATATCTTTCTCACGTTGGTGTGTTAGTCATGTATTGGAATTTATGCAAAAGAGTAAGCTGCGTATTGGGATCCGTACATCAATTGGTTAGTTACGTACTGGGAGCCGTGCATTGAAAATGAAATATTGTCACTACAGAATAAGTCCAAATATGTATTAGGGTAAGGGTTAAATTTTAGGTTGATATAAAGTACTGAGATTCCTTTACTTGTAGCCGTTTGTTGTGATAATAGTGGATTCTCGGGAGTGGTGACATTAAAATCACCCGGTGAGGTTTTTGTCTTGGAGGTTTTCCCTATTAGTAAACAAATCACTGTGTCAATTTTATTTTTCGCTATATTTAACTTAGTTGGTGATTTGTTTGTGCTACAATGCATATTGCATGTTAATTGAATTAATTAATTAACTCGGGTAATTAATAAATTAATTTGCCAAAGGGGTCAATACATTTTTGGCCTATCAAGTGGTATCAGAGCAGACACACTTTGATTATGGTTAATCTTTGCTGTGTGATCCATTGACCCTTGTTTGTCATGAATAGAGGATAATCTTTAATTATACCTCCTTTATTTGATGGCACTAACTATGCATACTGGAAAGTAAGCATGAGAGCTTTCTTACAGTCATTAGATGAAAAAGTGTGGCAAGCTGTGGAGATAGGTTGGACCAAGCCTAAGGAAGCACCGGCTGAATGGGATGATGCTAAGATCAAGGCAGCTAACTTTAATAATAGGGCATTGAATGCTTTATTTAGTACAATCACAAATGAGGAGGTTAAGAAGGTATCCTCTACCGAAACTGTCAAGGAAGCATGGACCATCCTCTAGACAACCTATGAAAGAACTAAGGCTGTCAAGGATTTGAAACTTCAGAGGCTTACTACAAGCTTTGAAGAGATCAAGATGGAGGAGTATGAGTCATTCGATGAGTTCTATGCCAAGCTCAAGGACATAGTGAACTTGCCTTTAATCTTGGGAAAACCATCCTAAACCCAAGATTATCAAAAAGGTGCTCAGATCTCTACCCGAGAGATTTCATGCTAAGATCACCGTAATTAAGGAATCAAAGGACATTGACAAAATTCCTTTGAAAGAGTTGGTTGGCAATCTGTAGACCTATGAGTTGGGTTTGATAAGGATTAGGAAATTTAGTAAAGGTAAAAACATGGCACTAAATGCCAATAGCAGTGACATAGATGAGTCTTTAGACGATGAAGATTTTAAAATGAAATCTTACATTACAAGGAAGTTCAAAAAGTTTATGAAGAATGCTAATGCTAAGGGATTTCACAAAGATTGCAAGCAGTCCAGTTCATCTTAGTTCAAAAGCCAAGACAAATGGGAGAAGTATGTTAGAAATGGCGGTTAATACACTGTTCCCTCAGGACCAAAGTGTTTTGGGTGTCAAGGCTTCAGACACATGAAACAGGAGTGCCCAACTTATCTCAAGACCATTGGGAAAAGCAAGGCCCTTGTTGCTACCTTGAGTGACACCGAGTCTGAGGATGATTCAGATAATGAGGATGATGAAATCCTGAATGCCTTCATTGCCACTGTAAATCTTATTGAGGGGATTGTTGAAGAAGTGGATGAAGAAGAAGACCTGGTGGAGTCTAAGTTTAAGATGGATGAACAAGATGACATCCATAGAGCCTATGCAAAATTATACAAGGTCTTGGAAAAGCATGAGAAATTTTATATTTGGTCCCCAAGAAGCTCAGTGATGTGGAGCATGAACGAGAAGAAATCTCCACGAAGTTTAATGAAACTAATCAGACTATTGGAGCACTACGGTTTGAAAAAAATTTCTTAGCTGAAAAGACCAAGAAGCTTGAAACGGAGCTGTTTCAAGTCAGAGCTCAACTGGAGAGGACTTTAAATACAAAGCTTGATGAGATGCTTAGCCTTCAGAAATCTGCTTCACATCGAATTGGTTTGGGGTATGATTTCTCTTCTCCTAATATTACTTCTTCCAGTACTACTATGTTTGTTTCTCTTGCTAATAATATTGAATCTGAGAACAATGATGTAAAAACTGTTATAGCTAGGGAGAACATAGACAAGGGTTTCATCTGTCTTAGGAGCACTCCTTAAGCTTGATAAGAAAGAGACTAAAAACCCTAGGGCTAAGAAGGGCAATACCGAAAAGTCTAAATTGAAGAAGCAACATCTTTGTCATCACTGTGGAATAACTGGACATATTCGACTTAATTGCTATAAGTGGTTAGCCACTTAACAGAGCAATAGTATGATCTCATCTAGAAACTAGAATCAATTTTCATCCTCTTTTGCTCCTCTTGGAGATCTACTCAAAGCCCTCATGTTCCTTTCGAACTTGAACGGTTTCAATTCTTTCCCATTGCCGCCAGATCAAGGGTTTGCTAAATGGAAAGGTTCTTCCAAGGTATGGAAGGAAAAATGCTCTAAGTGTTTTAGTCACTTTTCTCTCTCCCTCTCTTTTTGGTTATGCATTACTTGTGCGTTTTGCTTTCTTATTTTAAGTCAGTCTAGTTTTATGCTTTGCTTTGTTTAACACGTTTTTGTTTGTTTGTTTTCAATTTTAATTTATATTTTTTTAATAAAAAATGAAAAATCAGAAAAATACAAAAACAGTGTGTGTTTGTGTACATTGGTACTTGGGTACTTTGTGCACAACTAAGCAAGTGAGCTTTGTGGCTCGTGTTTATGATGAGTAAGATTAAGTAATCTTTTGTACTTAATACTCGTATTACTCTTTTTGGCAAGAAAGACTAGAAAATCATAAGAGAAATGTATAATTAACCATCTTACCATTGTTGCCCACCAATAATGAACTAACATCTGTATGCTTTGGCATAGTAAAAGTGCAATGTCAAAACCTTAACATCTTTGGGTATTTCTTCTCTCTCTCTCTCTCTCTTATATGCCCATGCATGGTATGCTTAAAAGAAAATATGTAAAGAAAAATAAAAGCAAAGAGAATCAAAATGCTTTATATATGATTGCAAGCGTGTCTTCTAAGAGATTTGAGAGTTATAGGATGTACCTCAAAGGTGATAGTCACCATCAAGTAGTTATGATTGCATGTGAGTTAAACTAATTTTCTTATATCTCAAATCATCATAACATATAGATACTTATGCAATCTTGCGATGTTTTTCACATACAACATGCAATATTCTTTGCTACTTTTGATACATGTGCAGGTATAATGTGATTCGGCCGTCACAAGGAATACATGTGTTGATGTATGCTCACTAAACTGTCTTGACTTTTTTTTTGAAATATAAAATTGGTTAGACTTGTTTAGTGTGTGTGTGTGTGTGTGTGTGTGTGTGTGTATTTTGGATCTAAATGCTTTTCATTTTTCTTATTGAGAGATATTTTTGAGAACTTAAAATTTTGTTTGGATCTTTGGTTGAGTAACATGCTTGATTGAATTCATTTCTGTGTTTTTCTCTTCTTTGAAAAATTGTTTTTTTTTTTTTTTTTGCTCATCTCGACAGCTTTTTGATACCTCTCGACAACTAGGCTATCTATCGAGCCTCTTAATCTTCCTTTTTCAATAGCTATTATCACAATTTCGATCCGTTGAAGTTTTTGAGAATTTGTCTTGATAGCTTCTCGATGGATTCTTGATCCATAGAGAAATTTTCTAACTACTCGATAGATGCTCGATAGCCTCTCGATCCATCAAGGTCACTTTGCTGTGGACAGCTCTCAATAGCACCTCGACAGATACATCTGTCGAGATTTAGTGCTCGACAGCTCTCGGTACCTCTAGATCCATTGAGTTTCGTGTTTTCTATAAATAGCTTTAGCACAAAAATTCTCTCATTTTCTCTGATTTCTCTTGACAGAAAATGTCTCTCCCTCTCCTAAACACCTTTCACTCAAACTCTTCACCTTCCCACTTATTATTCGGCCTAAAACTTGTGTTTTTCATCTGGTATGATCTCTTTTCTCTCTTGTATCATGCATTTCATTCATTTTGACCTAAGTTTTTGGGGTTTTTGAAAATTTTAGGGGTTTTTCAAAATTGATGAGGTTTTTGCAAAATTTTTGGGTTGGGTTTTGTTTAAATGATCAGGTGTGCTCATGCATTGCATCACATTTGCATTTTAACAATGTTTCATATATTATAGATGTATGTTCTATATGTTGAAATCATGTGTGCTGGTAGGATTGGATTGGGCTGAGCCCATGATGTTTTATTGTTGCATGTCACATGTTCATGCATTTTTAATGAATACATACCATTCTTTTCTTTCTTATTGATATTGATCTTGTTTTGGTACTTTTCTGCGTCTTTCTCTCTCTCTCTCTCTCTCTCTCTCTCTCTCTCTCTCTCTCTCTCTCTCTCTCTCTTGATTAGTTTACGTGATGGCACCAAAGTGTAAGTCTACTCCGTCTTGGAACCCTCTTCATTCTGGGGCATCTACTTCTAATTCTACCCCCTCTCATGTCAGGTTCCATGATGATAAAGCTTGTAAGGACTTTTCAGAGAACTTTTCTCAACACGGCATTCATTCGAAACACCAAGTCGTCCTTTCAAATTTTTTTGATACTGATCTTTCAACTGTCATCTACAGTCGGGGTTAGGAGTCGCTTTGTGACATACCGGTCACTTGTCCCTCCGTGATCATATAGGAGTTTTACTCTAATATACACGAATTTGATTATTCGGCACCTCATTTCATCACTTGAGTTCAAGGTACGCGTACTGTAGTCACTCTGGATCTTATATCCGAGGTACTACACGTTCTGAGGGCAAAGCATCCTAACTACCCCGGCTACTATCGTCTTAAGACTGTGTCTAAAGATGAGCTCATGTCTCTATTTTGTGAGACACCTTCATCTTGGAGTGACCGTCAAAACACCCCTTGCTCAGCCTTTGCTAAAGGTTCGAGGCTCCTAAATATGGTGATGACATTTGTTTTACATCCTTTGTCTCACTATAATTCAATTACTGAGCCTTGTGCTCGATATTTGTTGTCCTTCCTTGAAAGGCTTACCATAGACTTTCCCTCTCACTTCATACTCTCCATTATAGATGTCTATAAGGATACAGCGACCCATGATAAGCTTATCTTTCCTTATGCTATTACGTGGATCATTCGCTACTAATCTGTCTCTTATCCCGAGTCTGATCACTTCCCTGACATATGTGCCATTGACACGACGACCATTAGATGGAATGAGGCCCAGCTTCAACCGAAGCGGCCACAGATTGAGACGAAGACTCCTTTAGCTTCTTTAACTCCATCTTCATCCGCTCCTTCTACTTCTACGGGTGGTGTGACCCTCGAGGAGGTCAAGGTGCAACTTCAGTGCATGGATGCTCACCTTGACACTCTTAGTGATGAGTTGTGTCAGGTGAACACCCGTGTTAGTTGTATTGCACGATGACATGCTCACCTTGGTGGCTTTGTCAAGTCTCCCTCTCCTTCTTTAGAGGCTTCTGAGGACAAGGATGATGATGGTGACTCTGATGGCGATGCTGATGAGGATGAGGCTTCTAGCTTTTCTAGTGACGATGAGATGACTGCTTCTCAGTGACTTACCTTTTGTTATTTGTGTCAAAAAGGGAGAGTAGTTTTGGGTATGAGAGTAGTCATGTACTTAGGGGGAGAGTTAATATAGGAGATATTTTTATTAGGGGGAGTGTTTTTGTTTTTAAGGGATGTAGTGAGGACTTTTTGTATCTTTTCTTTTCTTTCTATTTTAGATACATTGTTCTTACATTATGATAGCAAACCTTGTATTCATTATTGATATATATATATATATATATATATATATATTGAGGGTGTTATTACATTCTTTCACCTATCTCTTCATGTGTTGTTTCTTTTCTCTCTTTATGCACATTCATCTTATTTATTGTATGCAAGCTTTTATTTCTGTTTCACACTAGGATGCCGTGATGATTTTTGTTTAAAGTGTTTTAGAAATATAGGTTGTCAAAGTCTTTCTTGCCATGAAATATTTTCTTGCGATGTTTTTCAAGAGTTTGTGTTAGGATAGATTTTATTGTATTCAACAAGTGAGTATGAGTTGAGTGATTTATGACTTTTCTCATATGTTCGTTTGTTTGTTGTGGTTTTGTCACGGATTGCCAAAGGGGAGATTTTTAGGACATATGTGAATCATGTTAAGAACATATGTCATTTAGAGTTGGCTAATCCTTTGGCAAAACACACTTTACTTGTAAATTGGGTAGATGTAGGATGGTTTAAATCTTCAAGAAACATGTTTGTTCAAGTCAAGAGTTAAAGCCATGAAAATTTGTGCAAGAAACAAGTGAAGAAGTGCTATATTTTAAAGCTCGATTGTTAGCTTGACAGATAGCATCTATCGAGGTTTAAAAGGCAGTTTTAGCCCGATGCTTGACAGTTGTTTGATAGATAATCTATCTATCGAGATGTATGAAAATTAATTTTTTAAATCTAATTTCACGCATATCCATGTGTATGTGTTTAGGCTTTCTTTTTTCACAACCCTAAACATATATAAGGATTATTTTAAGGGCCATCTCAGTTGATGAAACCTAATGCAAAGGTTTTGTTCAAGCAAATTGTGACCGGAGACAGAACTTGCCTTAGTTGATCTTTCTCTTTAAGAAGCTGTTATGTTTGTATGTCGTAGGGTTTTGTAACTAAGGAACTTCGTGATCTTTATTATGTGGATGAATTGAAGAACTTTGTAGTTAATATCTTTCTCAAGTTGGTGTGTTAGTCACGTATTGGGATCGTGCAAAGGAGTAAGTCATGTACTAAGATCCACGCATCAATTGGTTAGTCACATATTTGGAGCCGTGCATTGAAAATGAGAGATTGTTACTACAAAATAAGTCCAATTGTGTATTGAGATAAGGGTTCAACTGTAGGTTGGTATAAGGTACTGGGATTCCTTTATTTTTATCCGCTTGTTGTGATAATAGTGGATTCTCAAGAGTGGTGACCTTAAAATCACTCAGTGGGATTTTTTCCATGGAGATTTTCTCCATTTGTAAACAAATCACCATATCAACTTTACTTTCCGCTGCATTTAACTTAGTTGGTGAGTTGTTTGTGCTACCGCGTGTATTGCATGTTAATTTAATTAATTAACTAACTTGGCTAATTAATAAATTAATTTGCCAAATGGGTCAATACATTTTTGGCCTATTAAAAGGAAACACGGGCCATATTAAAGAAGAGGGAACCCACAAGCAAGCAATGTCCAACCTAAAGAAGGAATAAGACACAAATAATGAAGACCTAATGACTCATCCAGCCCTTATTCGGATGAGAGTGCCAAGGGAAGCAAGAATACAAAACAATACTACTTTTGTCAAGGAATGAAGCGTGGCACGGCCAACAGATGGTAGTGGTGGCGGTTGGGCCGCCAGCAAACCAGTGGGTAGTTTGGGAAGGACACCTACAACAGGCCAAAATAGTAAATCTTATCACAATAGGTAGTATAAAAGAGAGTAAGCAAAGAAAACAAAGAAGATAAACAAATGAAAACAAGGAAACTGAAAGTAAGGAAGAAAATATGAGTGATAGGAGTGAAAGGCATGCACCAATAGGCTACCTACTTCCCTCCCTCTCAATAGCCCACTCTCTAGCAAGTTAAGAATTTGAAATTAAGCCACTTAGGTCCATTTTTCAAAGTGAGTAGGTCCATTTTTCAAAGTGAGTAATTTCTATGGCAGGATTTCCCTGTGAGGTTACCTACATTGGAGATTGGTTCACTTCTTGGGCCAAGGAGCCAAGTTTATTCCTTTAGAAGACTAATCCTCTTCCTTCCTTTGTTATGATTGATCAAGGACTAGATTTCCTTTAACTGTTAACTAGATTTCCCTGACTTGACTTGAGAGACCTAATTGATATTTTAATGTTCGAGTTCATATTACATGGGTAGTTATTGTGTATTCTCGGTGTAGTGCTTTAGGCTCTCACAATGAAGATTGTGAGAGTTTGGAGTATTGCTCTGAGACTACACATTGATTAGGAGAGTATACGTACTTGTGTTTACTAATTATTGTGGACCTCCTTTCATTTTTTAAGATTTTGAACTTAGTGTGGGCATGAACCCTATTGATATGACATGTTCATCCTATCTTGTTTCGTGCATGTAAGGCTTCTTTAACTTTTAGTAAGCTAACATGTTATTTTATTATTGTTAGGGACATATGTTTATTTAATTGGCTAATCCTTTGACAAAATTCATTTTACTCGTAATTGGGTAGATCTAGGATGAGTTTAAGACTTCAAGAAACATGTTGTTCAAGTCAAGTGTAAAAGCCATGAAGGTCTGACCAAGAAACAAGTAAAGGAAGTGTTGTTCGTTAAAGCTCGACAGAAGTCTCGACAAAATCCTTTCTATCGAGATTTAATGTTGAAGCTCGACAAAAGCCGTATTTGTCAAGATTTACGAAATCAAATTTTTCAGATCTGATTACACGCATATTCTTATGTATTTTTATGGGTTTCTTTTCTCACAACCCTAGACATATATAAGGATTATTTTAAAGGCTGTCATGCATGCATTGTGTGACTAAATGCCGAAAGTGACCTAGTTCATCAATCTCTATAGAAGCTACTGCGTCTTTACGCCAAGGGTTTTGTGACCAATGAGCTTCCTAATCTTTATTGTTGATGAACTGAAGAACTTTGCAGCCAACAATCTTCTTCAAGTTGGTGAGTTAGTCACGTACTAGGATCTTTGCATCGTTGATTAGTCATGTACTGAGATTCGTGTATTAAACAGAGAGATTGCCACTACAATACAAGACCAATTGGGTATTGGAGTAAGGGTTCAACTGTAGATTGGTATTTCGGGATAGGCCAAAGGGTTTGGTGAGATTCCTTATATTTGTAATCATTTGTGATTGATAATAGTGGATTCTTGGGAGTGATGACCTTAAATTCACCAGGTGGGTTTTGCCTCAGTGGTTTTCCCCATTCATAAACAAATCACCTATGTCATATTTAATTTTCGCTGCAGTTAGTAATTTGGTGTTTTGTTTGTACTACCACGCTATTGCATGTAATTTGACTAATTAATTAACTTAGGTAATTAATTAATCTGCAAGGGATCAATTCATTTTAACGCTATTGCATGTAAGAAGGATGCTAAGGATGACAGTCAATACACTATTCCCTCTAAACTAAAGTGCTTCGAATGTCAAGGTTTTGAACACATAAAACAAGATTGTCCAACAAATCTCAAGTCGATTGGGAAAAGCAAGGCTTTTGCTGCTACCTTGAGTGATACTGAGCCTAAGACTGAGTTAGATGATAATGATGATGAGGGAGTCTTGAGTGCTTTCACTGCCACAGTGGGTCTTATTGAGGGGATCATAGAAGAAGTGGATGAAGAAGAAGACTTGGGGGAATCCAAGTTAGAGAAGATGGATGATCAAGATGACATTCATATAGCCTATGCAAAGTTATACAAGGTGTCTAAAAAGCATGAGAAGTTGTATAGGCTGTCTACTAAGAAGTTTAGTGAAGTGGAGCTAGAACGAGAAGAGCTCTCTACCAAGGTTAATCAAGCCAATCAATTCATTGGAGCTATGTGATCTGAGAACAATTTCTTAGCTGAAAGATCCAAGAAGCTTGAAGCAAAATTGTTCCTAGTTCGAGCTCAGTTGGTGAGGACTTCCAGTGCAAAGCTAGATGAAATGCTGAACCTCTAGAAATCAGTTTTTGATAGGACCAGCTTGGGGAATGAACTCTCTAACTCTTTTCATATTGCCTATTCTAGTAGAACTATTTTTGTCTCACTTGCTAATAATGAAAATCTTGAAAATAACGATGCTAAAACTAAAATGGCTAGTGAGAATATAGACAAAGGCAAATCTACTCTAGGAGCACCCTCCTTTGATAGAGAAGAAAGAGACTAGAAACCCTAGGACTAATAAGAACAATAAGGCTAAAAATAAGAAATCTCAACCAAAGAAGCTACATTTCTGTCATCACTGTAGAGTTTTGGGACGCACTCGTCCAAATTGCTATAAGTGGTTAGCCACTCAACAGAACAATAGTGTGTTATCATTTGGTGGTCAAGGTCAGTTTCCACCTTCTTTGGGTCCTCTTGGAGATCTTCTCAAAGCCCTCATGTTCGTTTTGAATTTGAATGGTTTCAATTCTTCCCCCTCACCTCCAGAACAAATGCTTAATTCTAGGAAAGGATGTTCCTCCAAATCCAAAGTTTGGAAGGAAAAAGGCTCCAATGATTAAGTCACTTTCTCTCTCTCTTGTTCTTGCATTTTTTTTTTTTTTTGTTTTGCTTTCTTGTTTTTAAGTCAGTCTAGGTTTATGCTTTGTTTGTTTAACATGTTTTTGTTTCTTTGTTTTCAGTTTTGTTTTATATAAAAATAAAATAAAAAAGTTGAAAAATTGGAAAAAAAAATATAAAAATAGTGTGTGTTTGTGTATATTGGTACTTGTGTACCTTAGATGACCATTGAAACAAAGTTTTCTATACTTTGTATCTCTTGTAGCTTAGATGAGCATCTCAATGCACAAATAAGCAAGTGTGCTTTGTGGCTCATGTTTGTGATGAGTACGATTAAGTTTGTCTTTTATATCTTAATACTCATGTCACTCTTTTGATGGGAAGGAGTAGAAAATCCTAAAAGAAATGAATAAATAACCATCTTAACACTAAAGCCAGCCAAACATGTATAACATCTGTGTGCTTCGACATAGGAAAATTGTGATGTTTTGGCTTACATAATTAGGTATTTCTCTTCTCTCTTATATGCCCATGGATGATATGTTCAAAAATAAAATATGCAAAGATTATAAAAACAAAAAGAATCAAAATTCTTTTAAATATGGTTGCAAGCGTGTTTTTAGGAGATGTGAGAGTTATATGATGTATCTCGAAGATGATAGTCCCCATCAAAGAGTTATGATTGTGTGTGAGTGTATTTGATTCTCTCATATCTCAAATCGTCATAATATGAGAAACTTGTGCACACTTGTTATGTTTTCACACACAACACGCAAAATTTTTTTGCTACTTTTGATACATGTGCAGGTACAATGTGATTTGGCCATCACAAGGAATACATGTATTAATATATGCTCACTAAACTATCTTAACCTATTTTTGAAATATAAAATTGATTAGACTTGTTTAGTGTGTGTGTTTGTGGATCTATGGATGCTATGCTTATATGTTGAGAGATGTTTTGAGTGCTTAATATGTTGCTTGAATCTTTGTTTGAGTAGCTTGCATGTTGCATTCGTCTTTATGTGTTTTTCCTCCCTTGAAAAACTCCTTTTCCTTTAGCTCTATAGCTCCTCGACAGATTACTCTTCTATTGAGCCTTCTTTGTTTAGCCTCAATAGAATCTTGATAGATTTTTGATCCATCGAGATTTCTAGGTTTCTTCTCGACAGCATCTCGATAGCTTCTCGATCCATCGAGCCAAATTTCTCAGCATTTTGTTTGACCGATAGATTCTCAACAGCTTCTCGATCCATCGAGGTGTTTTTGCTATCTACAGATCCTCAACAACACCTCGACAGATTCATTTTTGTCAAGATTTAGTGCTCGATAGATCCTCGATAGAATCTTCGATCCATCGAACTGTGTTTTATATTTAAAGTTGAAGGACGATTCAGACTTTACTCTTCTCATTCTTTCTCTACAAATCTCATTCTCTCTTGCCCCTAAACACTCTCCTCTCACTCAAATCTCTCTACCCACTCAAGTTTCGGCCTAAATCAAGCTCAAATAACTTGGTAAGCATCCTAAATCCCTTCATTTTCATGAATTCATGCATTTTTAGACCTAGGTTTTGGGTTTTTGAAATTTTTTGGGGTTTTTGAGTTTGTTGTGAAATTTTTGGGTTGGGTTATGTTGATTTGGTGATATATGCTCATGCATTGCATTCTCATTACATTATAACAATGTTTCATGCATTTTAGATGTGTGATTGATAATTGTTGCTTAAGTGTTGGTAGGTTTGGATTGGGTTTTTTGGATTATGTTGATTTGGTGATATATGCTCATGCATTGCATTCTCATTGCATTATAACAATGTTTCATGCATTTTAGATGTGTGATTGGTTATTGTTGCTTAAGTGCTAGTAGGTTTGGATTGGGTTTTTTGGGTTATGTTGATTTGGTGATATATGCTCGTGCATTGCATTCTCATTGCATTATAATAATGTTTCATGTATTGTAGATGTTTGATTGATTATTGTTGTTTGAGTTCTGGTAGGTTTGGATTAGGGTTACCTATGATGCTTTTAATTTTTGCACGTCACATGTTCATGAATTCTTCATGCATGCGTGTCTTTCCTTTTTCCTATTCTGTGTTTTGATGTGTTCAGTTCTCTCTCTCTCTCTCTCTCTCTCTCTCTCGGATAGACTGCGCTATGGCACCTAAAGTGCGAAAATCCACACCGGCTTGGAATCCTCTTCAAGGTTTCGGGTCTTCTTCTTCTATTCCCCCCTTTCACATATGGTTCCGTGATGAGAAGGCCTAGAAGGACTTCACTGAGAACTTCAAGAAATGTGGCGTTCATTTAGAATGCCAGGTTATCCTGTCAAACTTTGCCGACACTCTTCTCCCCATTATCATTCAGACCCAGGGTTGGGAATCTCTCTGTAAGAATCCCTTGAGGTGTACTGTCGTGTTTATACAGGAGTTTTACTCTAATATACACAGCATCGATATCTCTATACCTCAATTTGCTACTACAATCAGAGGTACATGTATCGTAGTTACTCTAGATCTTATATCCAAGGTACTACATGTTCCTAGGGTAGCACATCCTGACTACCCTAGATGTGAGCGTCTCCAGACAGTGTCTCCAGACAGTGTCCTGACTCCTTCCACATGTGGTGGTAAGCTAAACACCCACACTCAGGCTTTGCCAAAGGCCCGAGGTTCCTTAACATGGTGATGACTGATAGGCCAAGAATGTTTTGACCCCTTTGATAAATTAATCAATTAATTAGCCAAGTTAATTAATTAGATTCAATTACATGCAATAAGCGTGGAAGCACAAACAAATCACCAACTAAGTTAAATGCAGTAGAAAATAAATTTGACATAGGTGATATTTTTATGAATGGGAAAAACCATCGAGGCAAAACCCCATCGAGTGAATTTAAGAAAACCACTCTCGAGAATCCACTATTATCAATACAAGCGGTTACAAGTAAAAGGAATCTCAATACCCAATTGGACTTGTGATGTATTGACAATCTTTCCTTTCAATGCACGACTCCCAGTATATGACTAACCAATTAATGCACGGATCCAAGTACGTGACTAACACACCAATTTGAGGAAGATGTTGGCTGCAAAGTTCTTTAGTTCATCCAAAAATGAAGATCAAGAAGCTTCTTGGTTACAAAACCTTTGGTACAAAGATGCAGTAGCTTCTACAAAGAATATGATGAACTAGGGCAAATTGTCTCCGATCACAATATGCATGTAACAACAACTGCAACAACCCTTAGACGGCCCTTAAAATAATCCATATATATGTCTAGGGTTGTGAGAAAAGAAACCCTACACAAATACACTTAGATATGTGTGAAATCAAATCTAGAAATCTGAATTTTGTAATTCTCGATAGACATAGCTTTTGTTGAGATACTGTCGAGATCCATCATTAAACCTTGATAGATATGTTTCTGTCGAAATATCTATCAAGCATTAATGAATAGCACTTCTTCTCTTGAAAAACATTGCAAGAAGAGAGTTCATGGCATGATAAATTTTCACAACCTGTCTTTCTGAAACACTTTAAACAAAACTCATCAAGGCATCTTAGTGTGAAACAGAAATAAAAGATTTCATGCATAAAGAAACATATGTATAAAGGGAGAAAAGAAACAACACATGGAGAGATAGGTGAAGAACAATATACATCAGTATATATATATAAATGAACATAAATACAATGTATGTCATAAATAAATGGTCACAAGACTGGTGTACAAGAGGATAATGTAACCAAAGAGAGAAAAGAAAAGTACATAAAATCATCACTACATCCCTCAAAATATAGACATTCTCCCTAACAAAAATATCCTATACTAACTCTCCCCCTAAGTACAAGACTACTTTCACACGCGGCCGCTTTGGTCGAAGTTGAGCCTCGCTTTGTCGAACAGTATTGGCATTGATGGCACCTATAACAGGGAAGAGAGAAGGAGAATCTAAAATCTCGATGGAGAAGTGTCAAAGGATACGCATGATAGCAGAAGGAAAAACGAGCTTATCACGTATAGCCGTACCCTGATAAACATCGAGGATCGATGTGATGAAGTGAGAAGGGAAGTCTATGGTGAGGTCCTCTAAGAGGGATAGAAGAAAATGAGCACGAGACTCTGTAATGGAGTTACAACGAGACAGTGGAGTGAGAGTGAATGTCATCACCATGTTAAGGATCCTCGAACCTTTTGCAAAGCCCTAGCATAAAGTGTTTAGCTTACTACCCCATAGAAATGAGACACAGTCCTAAGATCCTCACAACCGGGGTAATTAGGATGTGCTACCCGTGGGACATGTTGCACCATGGAAACAAGCTTCGGGGTAACTATGGTATGTGTACCTTGAAATGCCATGGCAAAACGAGGTATAGAGGTATTGACACCGTGTATGTTGAAGTAAAACTCCTAAATCCTCAAGGGTTTCTCCAATAAAGAAGCCCAACCCCGAGTTTGAATGACAGCGGGGAGAGGAGTGTGGGAAAAATCTGACAAAAGGACTTGGCGTTCTGAATAAATGTTACGTAGTTGGAAGTTCTTAGAGAAGTCCTTTCGAGCCTTCTTATCATGGAACTGGACGTGAAGAGGGGGAAGAGGATCGAAAGAAGATAATGACCCAGAACCACGAAGAGGGTTTTGAGCTGGAGTGGATTTGTGCTGGTTGGGTGCTATGCACAAATTATTTGCAAGAGAGAGAGAGAGAGAGAGAGAGAGAGAGAGAGAGAGAGAGAGAAGGAAGACAGAACAAAATCATAATAGAGTACACAGAAAGAAGAGAAATGGTACGTATGCATGGAATATGCATGAACATGTAACGTGCTAAACATAAATTGCATCATGGGTTGAAACCCAATCCAAACCTACCAGCACACAATTTTCAGCAATCAAGCACAAAATCTAAATGCATGAAACATTATGAAAATGCTAATGGAATACAATGCATGAGCATATAACATCAAATAAACATAACCCAACCCAAAAATTTTACAAAAACTTCAAAAACCCTAAAAGTTTTCAAAAACCCCAAAATCTAGGTCACAAATGCATGAATGCATGAAAATGAAGAGATATAGATCACTTACCAAGGAATGGAGACTTGATCTAGGTCGAAATGAAGAAGGGTTGATGAGTGAGGAAGAGAGTGTTTAGGAGAGAAAAGAAGTTTTCTGTCGAGAGGGAGAGCGAAAAATGAAATCTGATTCGTGCCTCAGCTATTAAAAGAAATCGCAGCTTGATGGATTGAAGTATCTGCTGTCAAGCACTAAATCTTGACAAATGCAATCTATAGAGATACTGTTGAGATTCTGTCAATGGCAAAAATGCTTCGATGGATTGAGAAGCTATCGAGGATCTATTGACCAGACAGAGAGCAAAGGAAAATTGTCTCAATGGATCAAGACGCTATCAAGATTCTATCGAGATTGAAGAGAGAAAGCTCGATAGAAGAGGAACCTGTTGAGATTTTTTGAGAAAGCTATCGAGTTTGAAGAAAAGGAGTTTTTAAGGAGGAAAACCACATAAAGATGAATGCAACAAACAAGCTACTCAAACATAGATCCAATCAACATATTAAGCTCTCAAAACATCTCTCAACATATATGCAAAGCATTCAGAGATCCAAAAACACACAAACACACACACATTAAACAAGTTTAACCAATTTTATATTTCAAAAACAAGTTAAGACAATTTAGTGAGCATATATCAACACATGTATTCCTTGTGATGGCCAAATCACATTGTACCTGCATATGTATCAAAAATAGCAAAGAATTTGCGTGTTGCGTAATAAAAACCAAGAGTGCATAAGTGTCTCATATTATGATTATTTAAGATATAAGAAATCAAATACACTCACACACAATCACAATTGCTTGATGGGGACTATCACCTTCGAGGTACATCCTATAACTCCAACATCTCCTAAAAACACGCTTGCAGCCATATTTAAAAACATTTTGATTTTTTTTACTTTTATATTTCTTTGCATATTTTTCTTTTTGAACATATCATGCATGGGCATATAGAGAAAGAGAGAGAGAGAGAGAAGAAATACCTAATCATGTAAGCCAAAAACATCACAATTTTGCTATGCCGAAGCACATAAATGTTATACATGATTGGTGGGCTTTAGTGGTGAGATGGTTATTTATGCCTTTCTCTTAAGAATTTTTAGTCATTCCCGTAAAAAAAAGTGATATGAGTATTAAGTATAAGAGATTACTTAATCGTACTCATCATAAACATGAGCCACAAAGCTCACTTGCTTAGTTGTATATTAAAATGCTAATATAAGCTACAAGAGATACAAAGTTTAGAAAACTTTGTTTCAATGGCCATCCAATATTACACAAGTACCAATGTACATAAATACACACTGTTTTTGTTTTTTTTGTTTTTTTGTTTTTTATTGTTTTGCATATGTATATGGCCCTCTTAGAGGCGATTTCCAGAGTCATGCATATAAGTCCTACCCAAAAGGCCTTGCCCCTCACATATGGTCACAGCCCTCTTAAAGGCGACGTTTCCATGTCTACAGCCCTCTCAAAGGCAATATCTAGAATTATACAAGTCTATACCTAACACATATTGCAAAAGAAATCCGAGATCGGGATTGCTATTCAGATATCCTCTTTCTCTACTCGACCTAAGACCAAAACTGCTATTCAGATATCCTCTGCTTCTACTTGGCAAAAACCAGGACTACTGTTCAGATATCCTATGTTCCTACCTAACACTCATTGGGGCTGCTATTTAGATATCCTCTGTTTCTACTTGGTAAAAACCAGGACTACTGTTCAGATATCCTCTGTTCCTACTTGACACTCATCAGGACTACTGTTCAGATATCCTCTATTCCTACCTGAAACTCATCGAGACTGCTATTCAAATATCCTCTGTTTTCACCCAACCTAAGACTAAGACCGCTATTCAGATATCTTCTGCTTTTACTTGGCAAAACCGAGGCTGCTTTTCAGATATCCTCTATTTTCACTTAACAAAAATCAGGACTGCTGTTTAGATAACCTCTGCTCCTACCTGAAACTTATCGAGATTGCTATTCAGATGTCCTCTGTTTCTACCCGGCCCAAGACCAAGACTACTATTCAAATATCCTCTATTTCTACTTAGCAAAAACTAGGATTACTGTTTAGATATCCTCTGTTCCTACCTGGCACTTATCGGGACTGCTGTTTAGATATCCTTTGTTTCTACCCAACCTAAGACCAAAACTAGTATTCAGATATCCTCTGTTTATACTTGGCAAAAATCAAGACTGGTATTCAAATATCCTCTGTTTCTACCCAGCCTAAGACCAAGATTGCTATTCAGATATCCTCTGTTTCTACTTGGCAAAACCAATACTGCTATTCAGATATCAGCTATTTCTACTCGGCAACAATCAAGACTGCCCAAACATCCTCTATTCCTTTCTAACACCAATCGGGACTCCTATTCAGATGTCCTTTATTTCTACCTGGCCCAAAAACAAGACTGCACGTCTCACCATTTTTGCTATTTCCAACTACCAGATAAGTCCCCTCACTTATGTCCCACATTTTATTTTCAGCATTTAAATTTTCGCATGTTTACACTCATATGTCAAAGGCCAAAAAAAAAATATATATATATATATATGCATATTTTCCTAAGATAGCATGGCGTAAATCATGGCAAAAAATATATGCTTATGAAAATTCCAGAAATAAAATAAGTACTAGCATGCATCTCTAGTAGTATTGCTACTAACGGTTTGCAGAAAAAAATAATAATAAGAGAAGAAGGAAAAACAGACACTGACCTCAAATGCAGAGAAGGCAAAGACAGTAGACTGAAGCTGAAAAGATGGACCCATTAAGCTCAAAATCGCTCTAGAGATTTTTGGTAGGAGTGAGGAGTGAGAAGAAGAGATGAAATGAGCCAAGATGAGCCAAATGGGGCTTTTATAGGCCCTGGACTGCCCAACACACCTTTTAGGGCCGCCGGGCAAGCCCAACGGTCCTATTAGGGCCGCTAGGTAATGTTGACCCGTTCAACGCTGACCCGATCAAACCCAAAAAAAAAAAAATTCCTCTCTTTTCTCCTCTCCTAGAGCTCAGAGACATGCCCGAAAAATATTTCAATAGCAGCTATAGCAGATCAGTCCAATTAGGTAAGGTCTAGTCTCGATCCATGAATAGTCTCAACATGTAAATTTAGGGGCAACAAAATTCGAAATCATGTTTTTTATCCAACACCTCTCATTGCACTTGAGATTTCAGATAAAGAAAGGGCAACTATTGATACTGTATTTTGTCCACCCTCGATTTGTTTGCTAGACCCCGAAAAATCCAAAAAAATTATTTTCTCTCCATGGGGCCATGAGAACATCCAGAATAATGTAGCGCAACCCGTTTGGACACTAGAGCACTCAGAATACCTCTTTCAGCCAAAATGACCAAAATTCCCCAAGTCAACCCTAGGTTTGACTGAAAGTCAAACAAGGTCAAAACCCTCACAAAACAAAATTTTTCATGGTTTTATATCAAACCCGAGCTTCTAGAAGATTTTTAACAACTTTGAGCAAGTTTGACCCAAAGTCGATCTTAGGTCGACCCAAAAACCCTAATTTTGATCTGACTATCAGAACAAGTTGAAACCAACGCCATTGCAAAGATTATCAAATTCTCATTCCAATTACTGTTCATGGGTCAGAATTGGAGTTAGAATTGTCAAGATATCACGAAAACCGAGGCAAACCAATCGATGCATCGCTAACTTCTAAGAACCATAACTTTTGTTCGGACTGTTGGATTTTTAGAATCCATACCTTTTCAAAAACAGGAAGTTAAGATCTTTCCAGGGGTGTCAAAATCAACCTATTTTCAAGCCTTTTAAGGCCGATGGTCCTTAAAGGCAGTCGCCTCGAAAAACGCACCCTGGGCTATAAATTGCCCCATGCACCCCTTAGACAAGAGGAGGAGATTTTTCTGATCTGTGGCTCTTTTCCTAGTGCTTTTCTACACGTTTTCTCTCTCTCAAACACCAACAAACACTCAAAAAGACACATAAAAGCTTCTTGGTTCTTGCATCTTCACCAACAATACAAGGTAGTGTTCTTGTACCCAATCTTTTTCTCCTTGGTTCTACATCTTGAGTTTGGGGTTTAAGGGTGTGGATGTAGCTTTTTAGCTATTATCCACACCTCTAACCTTATAATTATTTTTATTAACATGTTCTTGCTCTTTTTGCCATAATAATATGTTTTATTGCTTTCTTTGACATGTTTCTTGCTTTATCCTGTTTCTAGCTTTATCTTGTTTCTAGCATGTTTTTAGCTTAGATTCATGTTCTTTTATATTTGCTCACATGATATTTGTTTCGATCTACATGCTTTATGCTTTGAGCTATATGTTTGTGCCTAGATCTATCTTTTCCATGTGTTGTTTGGCTAGATACATGTTCATTCTATGCTTATTCACATGCTAGTTGTCTTGATCTACATGTTTATGCTTTATGCCATGTTTTCCCATCCTTTGTTCATCTTTTTGTTCTATGTTGATGTTAGGGTTACGTGCTCACATGTTTGTATGATTTTTTGGCTATGCCTTGCTTAGATGTATATGTGTTTATGCCTATTTTGCCATGCTATAGGGTTAGATCCTTGTCTTCACATGCTTATGCGTGGATTCTCATTTTTCCATGTCTATATTGTTAGGACATATGTGGTTCACTTGATATGAACATATGTTGCTCTATTTATGTAATTCGTTAATCCTTTGACAAAACGCATTTTACTTGTAATTGAATAGATCTATGACGTTTTTAATACTTCAAGAAACAAGGTTTCAAAATCAAGTGTTAAAGCCATGCAAGTTTGTCCAAGAAACAAGCTGAGAAGTGCTCATCATTAAAGCTCGACAATTGCATCTATCTAGCTTTAAGAAGTTGTTTCAGCCTCGTGGCTCGACAGCTACTCGACAGCACCTCAACACCTCTATCTATCGAGGTTTAAGAAAAATAGATTTTTAGTTCTGTTTTGATTCCAATCTGTGGATATGTCTTTGGGTCTTTTGTTCTCATAACCCTAGACATATAAAAGGATTATTTTAAGGGCCATCAAAGTAAGCACAAGTTGTACAAGTATTGAGCAAAGTCTGTTCAAGCAATTTGTGACCAGAGACAAGGTTTGCCCTAGTTCATCTCTTTGTGAAGAAGTTGCTATGTCTTTGCACCGTAGGGTTTTGTAACCAAACATCTTCTTGTTCTACATTGTGAGGATGAACTAAAGAACTTTACAACCAACATCTTTCTCAAGTTGCTAATTGAAGTCGCGTATTAGGATCCGTACAATTGGTTAGTCACGTACTAGAAGCCATGCATTAAAATGAGAAATTGTCATTACAGAACAAGTCCAATTAGATATTGGGGTAAGGGTTCAATTGTAGGATGGTATAAGGTACTAAGATTCCTTTACTTATAACCACTTGTTGTGATAATAATGAATTCTCAGGAGTGGTGACCTTAAAATCACCCGGTGGGGTTTTTTCCTTGCAGGTTTTCCCTATTCGTAAACAAATCATCATGTCAAATTTATTTTCCACTGCACTTTAGTTTATTGGTGATTTGTTTGTGCTACCACTCGTTTGCATGTTAAATTGGGTAATTAATTGAACTTGGCTAATTAATCAATTAATTCATCACAATGGGTCAATATGTTTTTAGCCTATCATGTGGTATCAGGCCAAGCACACTCTGATTAGATTTTAATCTTTGTGTGTTATCCCTCCTTTATTTGATAGGACTAACTATGCATACTAAAAACTACGCATGAGAGCCGTTTTGCAGTCTCTAGATGAGAAGGTGTGGCAAGCTGTAGAGATTGGCTGAACTAAGGCAAAGGAAGCACCAACCGATTAGGATGAAGCAAAGATCAAGGCGGCAAACTTCAACAGTAAAGCACTGAATGCGATATTTAGTGCAGTCACGAATGAGGAGTTCAAGAAGATATCCTTCACTGAAACTATGAAAGAAGCATGGACCATTCTTCAGAAAACCTATGAGGGAACAAAGGTTGTCAAAAATTCGAAGCTTCAAAGGCTCACTATAAGCTTCGAAGAGATAAAAATGGAGGAGGATGAATCGTTTGATGAGTTCTATGTTAAACTCAAGGACATAGTGAACTCTGCCTTTAATCTTGGAGAAACTATCCCAGAACCTAAAAGTGTAAAAAAAGTGCTCAGATCTCTGCCTAAAAGATTCCATGCCAAGATCACTGCAATTGAGGAATCAAAGGATATTGATAACATTCCTTTGACATAGCTTGTTGGAAATCTACAGACTTATAAGTTAGGTTTGTCTGGAATCTAAAAAACGAGCAAGAGCAAGAGCATGGCTCTGAAGACCAAGAGCAGTGAAACTGAAGAGTCTTCAGATGATGAAGATTCTAAAATGAAGTCCTATATTATCAGGCAATTCAATAAGTTTATGAAGAATGCCAACGAGAAAGGCTTCAACAAGGATCATAGGCAATTCAGTTCTTCTCAGTTCAGGGGCTAAGATAAAGTAAAAAAGGATGCCAGGGATAGCGATCAGTACACTATTCCTACAGGACCTAAGTGCTTTGGGTGCCAAGGCTTATTGTCAAAATCATCTTCAAGCTTGGTACACTGTTCCTACGTACTAGGGATAGCGATCAGTACACTGTTCCTACAAGAGTGCCCAACATACCTCAAGACAATTGGGAAAAGCAAGGCACTTGCTATTACGCTAAGCGACACCGAGCCTGAAGATGATTTCGACAATGAGGATGACGGAATCTTAAATGCCTTCATTGCCACAATTACTCATACTGAAGGGATTGTTGAAGATGTGGATGAAGAAGAGGAATTGGTGGAATCCAAGTTTGAGAAGATGGATGATCAAGATGACATTCACACAGCCTATGCTAAGCTATAAAAGGTCTCAGAAAAGCATGAGAAAATGTATAGGTTGACCACAAAGAAGCTTAGTGATGTAGAGCTTGAATGTGAAGAGCTTTCCATAAAGTTTGATAAAGCAAATCAAACTATTGGAGCACTGAAGTTTGAAAATAACTTCTTGGCGAAGAAAACTAAGAAGCTTGAGGCAGAACTGTTCTAATTCAGAGCTCAGCTGGAAAGGACTTCAAGCGCTAAGCTCGATGAGATGCTCAGTATTTAAAAATCTACTTTAGATCAAACAGGTCTAGGGTATGATTTCTCTTCCTCTAATATCTCTTCTTCTAGTGCTATTGTTTTTGTTCCTCCTAGCAATAATGTTGAAATTGAGAACCTTAATGTTAAAACTAAATTAGCTAGTGAGAACATAGACAAGGGTAAATCTATCTTAGGAGTACCCCTTAAGCAAGATAAGAAGGAAGCCCTAGGGCTAAGAAGGCTAACTCTCAAAGGCCCAAACAAAAGAAGCAGCATCTCTGTCATCGTTGTGGAGCAACTAGTCATACTAGACCAAATTGCTATAAGTGGTTAGCCACTTAAAATAGCAACAACATGTTGGCGTTGGGAAACCAGAATCAGTTTCCGTCCTCGTTTGCTCCTCTCGAAGATCTTCTCAAAGCCCTCATGTTCCTTTCGAACTTGAACGGTATTAATTATTCCCCTTCACCGCCTGTTTAAGGGTTTGAGAATAGGAAAGGTTCTTCCAAAGTGTGGAAGGAAAAGGGTTCCAAGTGATTTAATCACTTTTTCTCTCTCTCCATCTGTTTTTCCTTTTTGCATTACTTGTGTGTTTTGCATTTTTGGTTTGAGTCAGTCTAGTTTTATGCATTGCTTGTTTTACATGTTTCTGGTTGTTAGTTTTTCAGTTTTAGCTATTTTGTCTTGTTTTAAAAATTAAAAAAAAAAATTGAAAAATTCAGAAAAATACAAAAACAGTGTATGTTTGTGTACATCGGTTCTTGTGAACCTTTAAATGGCCATTGAAAAGAGTTTTCTAAAATGTGTATTTCTTGTAGCTTAGATGAGCATTCTTATGCACAACTAAGCGAGTGAGCTTTGCGGCTCTTTGTTGTGATGAATAAGGTTAAGTGATCTCTTGTACTTAACACTCGTATCACTCTTTTTGACGAGAAGGATTGGAAAATCCTAAGAGAAAGACATAAATAACCATCTCACCACTGTTACCTGCCAATCATGATATGAAATCTGTATGCTTCGGCATAGCAAAAGTGCAATGTCAATGTCAATGACATCTGTATGCTTCGGCATAGCAAAAGTGCAATGTCAAAAAGCTTAACATAATTGGGTATTTCTTTTCTCTCCTTTGTATACCCATGCATGGTTTGCTTATTAAAAAGAAAATAAAAGCAAAAAGAACAAAATGCTTTAAAATATGATTGCAAGCATGTTTTCTAGGAGATGTGGGAGTCATAGGATGTACCTCAAAAGTGATAGTCTCCATCAAATAGTTATGTGTGTGAGTTAAAGTGATTTTCTCATATCTCAAATCATCATAACATTGAGGCACTAATGTAATCTTGTAATGTTTTTCACACACAACATGCAATATTCTTTGCTACTCTTGATACATGTGCAGGTACAATGTGATTTGGTCATCACAAGGTTAACATGTGTTAATGTATGCTCACTAAACTGTCTTAACTTGCTTTTGAAATATAAAATTGGTTAGACTTGTTTAGTGTGTATGTGTGTGTGTGTGTGTGTGTGTGTGTTTTTTTTTTTTTTTTTTTTTTTGAGCTATATGCTTAACTCGTTGTTATTTGAGAGATGATTTTGAGAGGATAAAATGTTAGTTCGATCTTTAGCTAAGTTGCATGTTTGATTGCATTCATATCTGTATTTTTCTTCTCTTTGAAAAACTGTTTTTAAGCCATCTCGATACCTTCTCGACATCTCTCGATACCTGGCTTATCTGTCGAGCTCTTCAGTTGCATCTTATCGCAATTTCGACACCTCTCGATAGCTTCTGGATCGATCAAAAAACCTCCTGACCTCTTGATAGCTTCTCGACAGCTAGTGGATTGATCGAGCTTCTTTTGTGTGTCTAATGTTTGGTTCCTTGACACCTCCTCAACATCTGCATCTGTCGATGCCTGTATTTCTTGATACCTATCTCGACACCTTAGCTCGACACCTCTCAACACCTATATCTGTCGAGATTTACTGAGATTCTATAAATAGGTTCTGTGCGATCCGGTCTTCATTTTTCTCAATCTCTCTCTCGATAGCTTTGTCTCCTCACCTCATTTTTTCACTTTCTCTCACTCAAATTCTCTCCTTAAGGTTTCTTCAAGCTTTTTCAAAGTTTTCTTCCCTTGGTAAGCTTCTTTTCTTTCATTCTACATGCATTTCATGTTTTTGAAACCTAGGTTTTTGAGTTTTTGGAAAATTTTGGGGTTTTTCAAAATTGTTGAGTTTTTTGTGAAAATTTGGGATGGGTTTTTGCTTAAATGAGTTTTCAAATCTCATACATTGCATCTCATAAGCATAATAACTATATTATCATGCATTTAGATGTGTGCAAATTGATTGTGTGCTGGTAGGATTGGATTGGGCGGAGCCCATGATGTCTTTTATATGTCATGTCATATGTTCATGAATTTTTCATGCATACATTCTTTCCTTTCATTATATTTGATATATTTGAACTGTGTTGGAACTTTTCTGAGTGTTTTCTTCCCCCCTCCCCCTCTTTCTCTAGTTTACGTTAGTGCGTCAATGGCACCAAAATGTAAGTCTATTCCATCCCAAAGCCCTCTGCGTTCTAGGGCCTCTTCATCTTCTGATCCTACTCCCTCCTTTGTTCGGTTTCGTGATGAGAAAGCCCAATAGGACTTCTCGGAGAACTTCTCTGAACGAGGTGTTCATTCGGAATGCCAAGTTATTTTGTCAGACTTCACCGACACTGACCTTCCCGATGTCATTCACAAACGGGAATGGGAGTCACTATATGATGTCCCGGTCACTTGTCCTTCCGTGCTAATTCAGGAGTTCTACTCTAACATGCATGGAACTAATACTTCAGTACCTCTCTTTCATACTCGCGTTCAAGGTATGAGCATAGTAGTTACACCGAAGCCGGTATCCGATGTACTTTATGTTCTGAGGGTTGCGCATCCTGACTACCCCGGTTGTAAGCGTCTACGGATTGTGTCCAAAGACAAGATGATTTCTACTTTCTGTGAGCGCCCAGATGATTGGGGTGAACATCAGTTCACATTATGTCGACCTTTTGCTAAAGGTCCTAGATTTTTTAACATGGTGATGACGTTTGTCTTGTATCCTCTCTCTCACTACAACTCCATCACAGAGCCTCATACTTGGTTTCTATTGTCCCTTCTTGAGGATCTTTCCATAGATTTTCCCTCGCACTTCATCTTTTCTATCATAGATGTTTATAGGGATACGGCTCCTCGTTATAAGCTCACCTTTCCTTCTACTATCACGCAAATTTTATGCCATTTTTTTGTTCTTTTTCCCTCTTCCGACCACTTCTCTGTTATGTATGCCATTGACCACGCCACCGTTAAATAGAACAAGGCACAGTTTCATTCGAGGCAGTTTAGTTCGGTAGCTCCTCCTACTCCTTCGGCTCCTTCTACCTCCGCTCCCTCTACTTCAGCGAGAGGTGTGACTTTGGATGCGATCATGGTGCAGCTTTAGCGCATGGATGCTCTCCTTGATACACTTTCTACAGAGTTGTATCAAGTAAACGTTCTTCGTGTTGGCTGTATTGCTAGATGGCAGGCTCGCCTTAGTGGCTTTGTGGAGTCTCCCTTTCCTCCTCCCAAGGCATCCGAGACACCTAATGATGGTTCCAGTGATGATGATGATGATGAGGATGGAGATGCTAGCTCTTCCAGTTCTAACAAGATGTCTACTTGACACTCTTACCCTTTGTCACTCGTGACAAAAAGGGGGATTAGTTTTGGACATGAGAGTAGTCACTCTTAGGGGGAGAGTTAGGATATAGGAGATTCTTGTTAGGGGGAGAGTTTGTTTCTTTTTGAGGGAAGTAGAAAGGATTACATGTATCTTTTCTTTTCTTTCTTGTTGGAGTTACATTGTTCATGTACCTAGATCTCGTGATCATTTTTACATACATAATGATTATCTTTGATATATATGTGATGATGTATGTTTTATTCACCTATCTTTACATGTGTTGTTTCTTTTCTCTCTTTATACACATGTTTTTTTATTTGTATGCAATCTATTATTTCTATTTCACACTAAGATACCTTGATAAGTTTTGTTTAAGTGTTTCAGAATTACAAGTTGTCAAAGTCTACTTGTCATGAACTCTCTTCTTGCAAAGTTTTTCAAGAGTTTATGTTAGGATAGATTTTATTGTATTCAACAAGTGAGTATGAGTTGAGTGATTTATGACTTTTCTCATATGTTCATTTGTTTGTTGTGATTTTGTCACGGATTGCCAAAGGGGAAAATTGTTAGGACATATGTGGTTCACTTGATATGAACATATGTTGCCCTTTTTATGTAATTGGCTAATTCTTTGACAAAATGCACTTTACTTGTAATTGGGTAGATCTAGGATGTTTTTAATACTTTAAGAAACAAGGTTTCAAGATCAAGTGTTAAAGCCATGCAAGTCTGTCCCAGAAACAAGCTGAGAAGTGCTCATTATTAAAGCTCAATAGCTGGCTTGACAGATGCATCTATCAAGTGTTAAGAAGCTATTTCACCCTGTGGCTCGACAACTACTCGACAACACATCGACACCTCTATCTATCGAGGTTTAAGAAAAATAGATTTTTAGTTCTGTTTTGATTCCAATATGTGGATATGTCTTTAGGTCTTCTGTTCTCATAACCCTAGACATATAAAAGGATTATTTTAAGGGCCGTCAAAGTAAGCACAAGTTGTATAAGCATTGAGCAAAGTTGTTCAAGCAATTTGTGATCGGAGACAAGGTTTGCCCTAGTTCATCTCTTTGTGAAGAAGTTGTTATGTCTTTGCACCCTAGGGTTTTGTAACCAAGCATCTTCTTATTTTTCATTGTGAGGATGAACTGAAGAACTTTGCAACCAACATCTTTCTCAAGTTGGTGATTAAAGTCACGTATTGGGATCCACGCAATTGGTTAGTCACGTACTAGGAGCCGTGCATCAAAAGGAGAGATTGTCACTACAAAACAAGTCCAATTGGATATTGGGATAAGGGTTCAACTGTAAGTTGGTATAAGGTACTGAGATTCCTTTGCTTGTAACCACTTGTTGTGATAATAGTGAATTCTTGGGAGTGGTGACCTTAAAATCACCCGGTGGGGTTTTTGCCTTAGAGGTTTTCTCCATTCATAAAAAAATCACCATGTCAAATTTATTTTCCGCTGCACTTTAGTTTATTGGTGATTTGTTTGTACTATCACGTGTTTGCATGTTAAATTGGGTAATTAATTGAACTTAGCTAATTAATTAATTAATTCATCATAAGGAGTCAATAAGTTTTTGGCCTATCATATGTGCTAGGATCTACATGTTTACATGCATGTTTCTATGCCTATATGTCTCGATCTATGTTTTCACATGCTTGTGTGCTTAGATCTATGATCTCTACACACTTTAGGCTTTCTTCCATATGTTCGTGCATTCAATGCCATGTTTGTGTGCTTAGACCTAAGACATGCATGTCATGCCATGTGCTATTGTATCCCTTTTATTGCTTTATCTTTCTTTCTTGCATTTTGGCTTATTGGTCCGGATCTGATCTCAACCCCATGGTCCCTATCCTTATCCGTGCACCTTGGCCCATATCAAGGGGTTTGGATCATCCTTTTTTGCATGTCTATGCTCACTTGGTTTTATGCTTTATGTTTGTATTAGCCTTTCTAGTTACAGGCTTTGCCACGCTTGACACCCTTAGCAGCTTTGTGGTTGTGTGGCTAGGTCTGACGCCCATGAGGCCTTGTTTGGATGTAACCACTCGGGATGCGTCTCCAGACTTTAGGTTGCTTCGGGTATACCTTTCCCCTTTTCTGTTCCATGCGATGATATACTTGCCATGCTTGTTTGTGTCACCCTTTAGCTTTCTTTGCATCTTTACACGCTTACTTACATGTCCATGCATAAGTCTTGCTTGATAGTGTGTCGTCCATACTTCAACACAATAAAGCTATGGACCTACATTTGTCCCTCATGGACACTACCTTTTGTTTGCCTTTTGCTTGTTTGCTTTCTTGTCTGCTTGCTTTCTCGTTTGTCCGCTTATCTTTGCTCGTCATGTCTCCCATCACATGCTATGCTTACTATGTCTATCATGCTTATCTCTTTGTGCCTCTCTTGTATGCTCGTTGCATCTTTCCCTTCCATTGCTTGTCTGCTGGTTTCTTATCTTTGCCTTTGCATGTACGCACATGAAGCGAGGACTCTTAGAGCTAGGGCACGGCCTCCCAAGTGCAAGCAAAAATGGCGCGGAGTCAAGCATTTAGATTTGAGCCAAGCAGCTATGTTCATTAGGTTTAGGAGCCTATTTCATCCTTTTTGGTCATGTACTCTTTTAAACCCCCTTTCCTTCCTCCTCTCTTTCTCTCTTAGACAGTTTATATTAGGTATATCATACCGTGCACCATTCGTCCTCATCTCTAGAGTATGGCAACCCCTGTTTATTTTCCTGCACTTATATTTTAGGCCATGCTCTAGGGATGTAGGGATTTACTTTCCTACTCTATGTGCTTGCATTATGCATGATATATGTATATTTATACCTGCTCTCCCCTTCCGATGTGATTGTCACAGCCCATGTCACCTAAGGCAAGCAATGCCTAATTTCCATAACAAAAGCAGGGTGACATGTCGCCGGGTTTTCGACGTGGAAATCTAGTGTTTCACCCGAATGCCTTAAGAAAGCATAGATTAGGACCACAACCATTCAAAAGCCAAACCTCAAAGCCCCATGTCTGCAAAGCTTCGAAAGCCAATGCCAAAATCATGTTTTTACTGCCAATCTTTGAAAATTAAGGTTTTATCAAAGCAAAGGACTGTCCTTGGATAGGCGTTGTAGGGTACCTAACATCTTCCCTATACATAACCAAACTTCCGGACCGAAGAATCAAGATTTTTTGCCATCCGCATTAGATTGGGAAAAATTCCCTTTTTTTTAAACCTAGGATTGGTAATAAAATCAACTAGAAACAGGTGACCAATCACGCCTTAGAAAAACTCAATGATTGGTGGCGACTTCACTCACCGTTGGTAATCCCTCAAAATTTGGCATAGATTCCTACCATAATGCAAAAGGTAGACCTACCTTCCTCTATCGAAAGAAAGAGCACCCGAAACTCCATGCGAACACACACAACCATTATCAAAAGAGGCCCTCCAACGAAGCCCGCGCACGCTGGAGCGTCGCCACGGTAGGTGGTCAAACAAGGCACTGCGGCGATGGTTTTTCTACTACCGATCAAGGCCAAGCGTCAACACATACATATAGGAAAGAAGCATCACATTTATATCTACAATTCCACACTATTAATTTAGCCTAAATAAAATAAAAATAAAAATCAACACAATTAAATCTATAACCCACATAGCACTATTAGCACAAATCCAAACGTATATAATAGATTTAAAATTAAAATATTACGCGGCACAAATCCACAAGCCACTCACACTGTAGCACAAATCCAAACCTTTCATTTAGCACATATCACAATGGCACACAAATCACAATGCACACAAATAAAAGCTATTAACACTACTATTGCAAACTTAAACTGGTAAAGTTGTAGAGTACAACAAATAGAGAGACATACGTTTGTCAATGGCCTTGTTCCGTTGATCGTGGCTGTGGCTATGGCTACTACTACTCGAGGCACTGGGGTAATGTGGCTACTACCGGCGCAACTGGGGCCGGTGTGCACAACAACCATAAAGGACATTTGCGTTTTTACTTTTCCTTTTTCCTTTCCTTTTTCATTTTTTCTTTTATACTGGGTATTACTATTAGGGATTTGTAAATGAAGAGTTTTTTTTTTTTTTTTTGGGTTATTAAGTCCTTGTTATTTTGCATTCTTTTTTGGGTATGTTGTTTTTAGGGTTTATTTGGATACCACTTTTTTTGCTAAAACTGAAAAATTATTACTAAAAGTACTATAGATAAGTGTAAAAGTTAGTTGAAATAGTAAAGTGGGGTCCATGAATAGTACCAAAAAGTGTAGCGGGCCCCATAAATAGTAGCCAAAATATGCTGAATAATGAAATAATTTTAATTTTTAATCCTAACCCAAACGCACACTTATACTAATTATGGACTGGTTCAAAAGTTTTAGGAATCAATTATAAAAAATTTAAGGTCCATTTTTTTTCCTTTTGTGATAAAACTAAATTTTAAATTTTGAGAATTTCAAATTCTAAAATTTGGGGGGCGGGGGGTAGTCAGTATATTTTTCTTGTAAATAATGAATTTATCCTATCTTTAATGGAAAATTCTAAAATTCCCCCCCCCCCACCTCCCGGCCGCCTTACTGCATTAACCTATGGAAGATGTTAAATTGTCACAAATTTCATCAATATAGGTAAAAATAAATAGCACTTGTTAAAAAAAAAAAAAAAAAAAAAAAAAAGACAGTTAAATGATCATTTTTCACTTTGTTATATCTTCTATAAGAAGCACTAATCTATTGAAGAACTTAATTTAATCATTATAGGTAATAGTAGGATAAGTTTCTATCAAGATTGATACGATACTATCCTATCATAGCTTCACCTTATTTTCTTATGTTAGAAAGTGAAGAATCACTTTAATCCAAATAATTATGGATATTGAATTCCACAATTCTATTTTTTATGGATGCTTGTATAACTTCATATAAAATGAAGTGAGGCCATGCACATAGCACGATTCTCTTCTATAGAATATTTTTTTTTTTTTTTTTTGTTAAAATAAAATACATAGATCTAAAGCAAACTTGGATTACTTTTCAAAAAGTTGCAAAAGAGTAGTCTGAAATTGAGAAAATTAAGATGGGCTACGGCTGGTTTGGGCAAATTAGTTTTTAGATACAGATAATGAACATCGCACATGGGTTGTTAGTTGTTACAGGACTTCAAACAAGTATGCTAACATAGATTTTAATTAGCTCAACTGATAAAGTTTATTGTTTCAAATAAGATATATGAAGTTTGATTCATGCAAACACAAAAAAAAAAACAAAAAAACCAATTTGTACATTAATCTAATAATAAAAAACAATCGTTAAGAACAAACGTAATAAGTTGAAACTATCTATCGATATTAAAAAAGCAAGCCACCGAACACACCATAATTCTAATATGGAGTATTGTAAGAGTCAGCAGGGCACAGCAAGCAGCCCACCCTCCAAAATGGCAAAATTTCGTCCAATCAGCCTCTGTAACACCACATACAAGCTCATATCAAAATTCCTAGCTAATAGACTCAGACCAATCCTTCCAAGTATCATCACTAAAAATCAAAGTGCATTCATTCCCGATCGTCTTCTCTCGGATAATGTCCTAGTGGCCTTTAAATTCATGCATTATTTGAACCACAAAGATGAAGGGAACGATAATTACATGTCAATTAAATTAGATATGAGTAAGGCTTTTGATAAAGTTGAATGGAATTTTATCAAAGAAGTGATGGAGAAAATGGGTTTTGCTAAGAAATGGGTGGACCTTATTATGTTTTGCATCTCTTCTGTGTCTTATTCAGTTATCATTAATCGAGAGGCATGTTTCACTCCTTCAAGAGGCATTAGGCAAGGAGACTCCCTCTCCCCTTACCTCTTTCTTCTTTGTGCTAAAGGCCTTCTAATGCTCATTCATAAAGCTGCCTGTGACAAGCAAATCAATGGAATGTCTATTAGGAGAGGATGCCCAATAATCACTCATCTCTTCTTTGTTGATGACAGCCTCCTTTTTTCAAAGCAAATGACCAAGGATGTCAGAAGCTTGGTGACATCCTCAATATCTATGAAGCATGACAGGCCACAAACGCGTTGACCCCTAGTGATAAATTAAATTGATTAATTAGCCAAGTTATTAATTAATCAAGTTAACATGCAATATCACGTGGCAGTACAAAAAAATCACCAAAACTAAAGTATGTAGCGGAAAAATAAAAGACATGGTGATTTGTTTACGAATGGGGAAAACCTGATGGCAAAAACCCCACCGAGTGATTTAAGGTCACCACTCCTGAAACTCCACTATTATCACAGCAAGTGATTACAAGTAAGGAATCCCAAGTACCTTACCAACCTACAGTTGAACCCTTACCCCAATACTCAATTGGACTTGCTCTGTAGTGATAGTTTCTCCTTTCAATGCACGGCTCCCAAGTACGTGACTAACCAATTGCGCGGATCCTAGTACGCGACTTCAATTCACCAACTAAAAAGAGAGTTGTTGGCTGCAAAGTTCTTCAAATCATCCACATGATGAAGATCAGGAAGATGCTTGGTTACAAAACTCTACGGTGCACATTACACAGCAATCTTCTTCACAAGAGATGAACTAGGGCATGAACTTTGTCTTTTTGATCACAAATTGCATGAGCAAGGATTGCTCAATACTTGTACAACTTGCATCTATTTGACGGCCCTTAAAATAATCCTTTTATATGTCTAGGGTTAGGAGAAAAGAAGTCCCAAAGACACATT
This sequence comes from Castanopsis chinensis, assembly GCA_032878915.1. Classification (NCBI taxonomy): domain Eukaryota; kingdom Viridiplantae; phylum Streptophyta; class Magnoliopsida; order Fagales; family Fagaceae; genus Castanopsis; species Castanopsis chinensis. Next base: position 16,041,412 of record JAVQMG010000115.1, on the reverse strand, counting down.
CACGGATTGGAATTAAAACAGAACTGAAAATCTGTTTTCTTTAAATCTCGACAGATAGAGGTGTCGAGGATCTGTCGAGAAGCTGTCGAGGCTCGAGCTAAAACAGCTTCTTAAAGCTTAATAGATGCATGTGTCGAAACAAGTGTCGAGCTTTAGTAACTTGCACTTTCTTGCTTGTTTCTTGGACAGACTTGATGACTTCAACACTTAATCTTGAAACACTGTTTCTTGAAGCGTTAAACACATCCTAAATCTACCCAATTAAAAGTAAAGTGCGTTTTGTCTAAGGATAAGCCAATTACATAAAATAGTGACATATGTCAACAAATTGAACTACATATGTCCTAACAAAGCAGCTTTGGGGCAAAAAATTAACACCGATAAGTCTTCTATCTTTTTCAACCCAAACACCCCTCAAGAGAGAAAGGAAAGCATACTAAATATCCTTGGTCCAATGCAAGATTCCAAACATAACAAATACCTGAGACTACCCATTATCATCGGAAAATCCAAGGCTCAAGTGTTTGCGAAAATGAAGGATCAGGTGGCAAGAAAACTTGTTGGTTGGAAAGGGAAGCTTCTCTCAATAGGTGGAATGGAGATTCTTATCAAGGTGGTAGCCCAAGCAGTGCCCACATATACAATAAGCTACTTCCAATTCCCTATGACTTTATGCAAAGATTTAGAAAATATGATAAGGAATTTTTGGTGGGGGCAAAGAGATGATGAGAACAAAATAAAATGGGTCAGCTGGAAGAAGATGTGTAAATCAAAGTCTCATGGATGGATGAGTTTTAGAAACATCCAAGCTTTCAACCTAGCCATGTTGGCCAAGCAAGGTTGGACAATTCTCACCAACCCAAACTCTTTGATGGCTCGGGTTTTTAAAGCAAAGTACTTTCCTCGTAATGAAGTTCTCAATTCCAAAAAAAGAAGCAACCCCCTTTATACTTGGCAGAGCATCCACAATAGTCTTGAGGTAATTCAAAAAGGAACAAGATGGAGGGTTGGTAACCATCAAAGAATACATATTTGGGATGATAAGTGGCTACCAACGCCAACTTCTCACAAAGTGATCATGCCCCAAACAGATTTTGAAGACTATCCAATGATATCCTCCCTTATTGATAATGATACTAGGTGGTGGAAAGTAGAAGTGGTCAGGCCTATCTTTTTTCCCTTCAAAGCCAGCACAATTTTAAAAATCCCCCTCAATTATAATCTCTCCAAAGACAACCTCATTTGGATAGGCAATAAACAGGGGGTCTTTACAGTCAAAAGTGCATATCACATGGCCTCAAGCCTAGTGGACTCAAATAGAGTACTTATCTCCTGATTCTAGAACTTTTCTATGGAAGTGGATTTGGCATCAGAAAGTCCTTTAAAAGCCCAAAATCTTTGCTTGGAGGATTTGTGTAAATGGCCTTCCAACCATGCTCAACTTAAGCCGTAGAGGTATTCATTGCTTAAGTTTCTGCCTTATATGTGATAAGGCCTTAGAACCCACTGCCAATGCACTTCTCCTCTGTGATCACATCAAGCTGACTTGGGCACAATGGCACAATTGCCCAGTTGAAGTAACTTCCTCATCTAGAGATCTAGTGGTTATAGCCTTGGACATTATTGAGAAAGATTCCCCACTTGACTTGGAGCTCTTCTTTGCAGTGGCATGCTCCATTTGGTGGAATCGCAACCAAGCTGTACACGAGGACTCGAGTACTACTCCAAGTTAGGTATGGAAAATGGCAAACAGAATTCTAGGTGAGTATAAAGATGCATGTTCTCTCCCTACTCTTTCTCCAGCCCCTACCCCAACAACTTGGCAAGCCCCTCCCTCGAGTTTCTTCAAAATTATTGTTGATGGTGCTTCTTCAGATGATGGCAGACCTTCTAGCATTGGTGTGGTGATTCGTGATTGTCGGGGCTCTCTCATTGCAGCTTCAAGCAAAATTCTGCTAGCACCCTTCTCTGTTGAGATCTCAGAAGCTATGGCCTTGCAAGAAGGTGTGTTACTTGCTTCGGAATTGGGGATCTCCCATGCAATTGTTGAGTCCGATGCTCTCTCAATTATTCAAGCTATTACTGAAGGTGATCTAGGTGGTGAGCTGGGACACATAGTGCAGAACATTAAAGACATCTCTTCCTCATTTTCCTGGTGCTCTTTTCAGCGTTTGAAAAGGAGTGGCAACAAAGCAGCCCATGAACTTGCAAGAGCAGCTAGAATTTCAGGTGTTTCACAGGTTTGGAAGGGTGTGTGTCCAAGCTTTGTGGAGCATGTAATCTTAGAGGATGGTAGCATGTAGCTGTTTTGTTGTTTGTTCTCCCTGCTGTTGTTTTGTTCTCTCTGTTGTAACTCAATTTCAAATAAATGAAAGTTTATACGTTTTCCAATAAAAAATTTTAAAAAGCAGGGCACAGCAAGCACGGAGATAGAAAAGCTGGCATATATATCTGTATCCACTATTGATAAGAGACTTTTTAATTTTCCGTCTAATTGAGAAAGAGTTGGGAGTGTAAAATCTCAAAGAGCTAGCTTCTGTAGTTATATGCAACGTGCAGAGATGTGAGACCATTGACTCAAGAGGAGACTAGGTAGCAAATGATCAGCGTTCTGAATCTTTATGGGTTGTTACCTCTGGCACTGGCGGCACAATGCACATGCAATGGTTATGCTTAGCTGACATGAGTTTTGGTGTACACATGCTCACTTCTTTTTACATTAATAAATTCTTTCTACTTTTAATATATAGAAGGTGAAAAGTTCTTCCCAAAAATGATCTTGTAAATATATGAATTGACATTTCTATACAATATATTTATGAGTTTTTTTTTTTAATAAAAATTTTATTATGAGTTATGATTGAGTCTATTATTAAATTTTAACTTGTATTTATATATGCATGTTTATGTATGTATTTGCTTTGAATTTGTCTTGACAAATATATGTATATATCATAGTTTGGCCTTTCAAACAAAAATTCTTACTTTATTTATATCTATATCACATAAGTGTAGATATAAACACACAAGTGCTAAAGTAACATAAGTCTTAATAAAAGTAATATTAACAATGGGTTCATGTGAAAATAATGTTATTTCAATTACAACTTATTAACATCAATAATGACTTGACTTAAGAAAAAAAAAACTAAAGAGGAACCCTATAACTTGACTTGACTTGAGGATCTAATTGATATTTTAATGCTTGAGTTCATATTACATGACAGCTCAAATTACTCCATTTTGTACTATTAAATTCAATTAAATTAATAAATCTGGACTTACTGAATTTTATCTTCTATAATAGGGTTTATTTGTTTGTTTTTATTTTATTTTATTTATTTATTTCTGAATTTGATAGTTGAAGAATGGGAGGGTGAATTTTTTTTTTTTTTTTTGCAAGATAGTTTCAACTTACAATGTACTCTTGATAAGTGTTATCTATCATCAAATCAAGACATTTATTGACAAAAGAAATTTACTAATTAAATTAAATAAAACCCAAGAAAAGAAATTGAAACTTGAATATATTCATTGAAAATGTTAAAAAGTGATGTATGAATTGCAAAACTTTGACAATACTTTTTTTTTTTTTTTTGGTAACCGACAATACCTAAATTACTTCTAGAAAAAAAAAAACTATCATAACATGATTTATTGATTTTAATTTTTTTTTTGATAAACAAAAGGGGGGGGGGGGGCGACCATATGTAGCTTATTCCCAAGGGATTGGATTGAGTCATAGCAACTATGATCGGGGTGTCACAGACCTCACCCTAGCACCCCAAGAGAGCCAGCGGAGGAGGCACAAAGCATGCTAGGAGCCCACCCCCTATATGGTACCCGCCACGACTCGAACGAAGGACCTTGTGCATGCTTGCGAGATCTCAACCAACTAGGCCACCCCTCTTGAGCTTGATTTATTGATGTTAATTTACTGTAAATATTATATCTATATTATATTATGGCCCACAAACAAAGACTTCAGGCCTGCTTTAATTGAATCTCACTTGTAATAAAAAAATCACATAGATACGATTTTACACACCTTTCATGACATATTTTTAATCATTTTTATCAATTCACACAAACCCTCAAATTCGTAACCAAGAGCTAGTGGATTGGATTTCTGCCTTGGAAACTTTTTCCTTTTTTTCTCTCTCTTTTCTTGGGAAGCTTACATTTAAAAGTAATGTCCCTTTTAAAGTTTTGAAAAACTATAAGATAAAATAAAATAAAATAAATTCTTTTCAATAAATAGGGTTTTAATGGAAAATATTTAGAATTTTTTTTAATAAATTGTATGTAAATATTAGGTTTTAATGGCTAGAAAACTCTTTTTTTCTCATAATAATCTTCCACTTATAATTTGTTGTGAAAATATTGTAGACGTAGCATTTTTCTTATTTGAATAAAAAATTTAGAATCGATTCTTATCTTGAAAGAAAAAGAAAATGAAAAAAAAAAACTATATTTATTTGAATTTTGATAAAAAAATAATTATTATTATAATTAAAGATGGCTAAAACCCATGGTCACATAAGTACTTAACCCGACCCAAAAATTTTTAGTGTATTATCCAACCAATTACGGGCAAAACAAAATTAGATTGAGTTTAGAGGAAAATCGGAATATTTGGGTCGGGTTTGGGTGTTACCCAAATCCGATCCATTATATTTAAAAAAAAAAAAAAAAAAAAAAGTTGGCAGCATCAGGAGAAAATTAAAACGTGGCACTCCCACCTCCTTAATAGATTATTAATAAACCCACATAAACATAATATATTAACTACTTACCCCACGTCAGCAACTTTCGTTTTCTTCTACGCTCTTACATCTCTCTGTCTCTGTCTTCTGCAAATTTATTAATCATCAAGCATCAATGGCAAAGCTCAAGGGTAATCTAACTTTAAAAAATAAATGTTTACCCATCCCTCTCTTTTGTGTGCAAAGTGCAAACATGCAGTAGGCTTGGATTTTGGTTATTTACTTATATATTAGCTTTGTAAAATCTTTGTCTGAGTATCCACGGACAAGAATTTCGGATAGTTCACCAGGTACGGTTGTCCTGACCCAAACCCGGCTCATGACCATCTCTAGATTCATATAAAAAGAATATCATAGATTAAAAAGAAAAAATTTATATTTAATAAATTGGGTAAACTTAGTCAGGGTAAGTTCTTTTTAACCAATGAAATGAAATTCACCAAAACCATATGTGTGGATATATAAAGGCAACCCCAGTCCATATATTATGTAAGCCTTATCTTAGCTCTTTACTTCCTTCTTAGTAATAAGGAAATACAGCAACCTAAGCAAACAGTGACTCAAAAGAAATATGCAGGAACAAGTAGTAATAATAGTTGGATCAGGACCATCTGGGCTTGCCACAGCTGCTTGCCTAAGCCAGCAATCAATCCCATACATAATTCTTGAGAGAGAAGATTGTATTGCCTCTATTTGGAAGAAATATTCCTATGATCGTCTTCACCTCCACCTTGCAAAGCAATTTTGTGAACTCCCTCACATGTCATTCCCTGCCTCTTATCCCACCTTTGTGCCCAGAAAGATGTTCATACAGTACTTAGATGACTATGTCTCCCATTTCAACATTAGTCCTCTGTTCCAAAGGACTGTGGAGTCTGCTGAGTACAATGAAGTTTCCGAGAGATGGGTTGTTAAGGCTAGGAATGCAAGTTCAGGTGAGGTTGAGAAATATAGTGCAAAGTTTTTAGTGGTGGCCACTGGGGAAACAGCCAACCCTTATACCCCAGAGGTTGAAGGATTAAACACTTTCCCTGGTGAGGTTCTTCATTCTACTCAGTATAAATCAGGGAAGGAGTTCAAAAACAAGAATGTTTTGGTTGTTGGGTCTGGGAATTCTGGAGTGGAAATTGCTCTAGACCTTGCAAATCATGGTGCCAAGACTTCAATTCTTTTTCGAAGCCCGGTATGAAATTAACCACATCTAACTTAGATTTAATTTTTCTTACATGGGTCATTGTTATTAGTACAAAATTTAATATATCTACGCATCATGGTTACAATTACCAATTATATATACAGGCTCATTTTCTCTCAAGGGAGATGGTGTACTTGGGCTTAACCATGTTGAAGTATTTTCCTGTTAGCTTGGTGGATTCCTTGATGGTCATGCTTAGCAAACTGGTTTATGGGGACCTGACCAAGTATGGTATAGGAAGGCCTACAGAGGGTCCTTTTTATATGAAGGTTAAGTACGGCAAGTATCCGCTTTTTGATGTTGGTACATATAAAAAGATCAAGTCAGGAGAAATTCAGGTAAGAATTTTGAGTGAGGGAATGGTTCATGTATTTAAAAAAGTAAAATTAATTCTTTAGAATTGTTTGTGGTATCAGAACTAAATTTGATCTACACTAATTAAAACTATAAGTTGGATTAGTTTTTACTTGTTCTGTAAGTACACGGATATGCAATGAGTTCAAGTTGTTAGAGGATTTTTAGTAGATCCAATCTAATGGCATCTTGTCATTGTCTATGAAATTAAATCTTATGACAATGAGAAGAAATAATAGCTTTATATGTTAGGTGGTTGAATGGAAAGGATACTACAATTTTTATTGGGGCCAATTGTGTTCTAGTCTAATGGATACCATTCCACAATTACTTTTCTAACTTATTCATGGTGAGCAAAGAATTGACTATAATGATTTTCTTAAGAGCAATACCCAATACTATATACACAAAAAAATATGATAATATTTTTTTCAATAGTTGAGTTAGGAAGCTTATAGTGATCTAATATTAACATTACTCTTTTTTATCTACTACTAACAATCTATCATATTAGCATGTGTCAAATTTTTTGTGTCAATAGATTTTCTCTTTTCTGAAATGGTAAAGTTTAGAAGACCTGGAAATCTTTTATACAATACACTTTACTCTTATCTTTTAAGCTCTGTTTGACCTTTTTCATATGCCTTTCTTATTTTTTACTTTTTTTTAGGTTTTTTTTTTTTTTTTTGGTGATCAGAAAAACATGCTTGTTTATTTGATTGATCCACATGTTACGCAGGTTTTGCCGGCAGAAATAATTAAAGTTCGAGGCAATGACATACTATTCAAGAATGATAAGTTACATCCATTTGACACCATTGTTTTTTGTACTGGATTTAAGAGGTCGACAAACTTGTGGCTTAAGGTATTTGATAGAGTACTCTTTAAGTTTGCCTTTTATTTTATTTTGAGATTTTTTTAAATATAATATTTATCATCTACTTTTATTTGAAAGGTAATATCCTAATTTTTAGTTGTTTTATTTCAGTTTAATTTAAAATGTAGTTTTGAAAACTTACACCTATTTATTTGAAAGAAAATACATAAATGATATTTCTTAAAAATTGAATTTTCTAAACATTGACAATAACATGTAACTAGAAAATATCCTACCGTTATAGTAGGTGATGAAGTTGTCAAATTTTGTCTAGGAAAAAAATATAATAAAGAATATTTTAGTGAAGGAAATTAATTCTCCAATCTTTTTAAAGTATTGATTTGAATTACACTTTTGGCCTTTAAAGTTTTTAAAATGTTCATTTTGGCCATTCATGTTTGATTAAGTTTTTTGTTTGGCCCTTTACCTTTCAAATTTTTCATTTCTATGAAGAGTCGAACAGAAAATTGAATCAAACATGAAGGACTAAACTAAAAATTGAATTAAACATGAATGGTTAAAATGAAAATTTTGAAATATAAATGGATATGAAAAGAAAATCAAACATGAAGAGTTAAAATGAAAATTTTGAAACATAAATAGTCAAAATAAAAATAACTCCAAACTTTAAAGGTCAAAAGTGTACTTTAATCTATACCCTTTATTGTGTTTTTGGTAGAGGATTGACTACTAAGGACTTAGGAGAATCATCAATCAAATGTTTTTGACTGTAACGCAAACGTAAACATAAACATAAATTGGGGTTTAATTGGTTTGGGAAATTAGTAGCTAACTCAATTATTTAAGATTTGGTAGATCTATTTTACTAGTAAGGAGGACCATTAGGCAAGTGTGACATGGTCCTTCTGGATGAGTGAATAATTTCTCATTTGGTAGGGTGTAAAATGCAGTTTAATTTGGTTTATTAGTTTATTTTCTTTCTTAGGTACAACTTTTAAAGTTTCTTTGCCCCCTAGATATATCTAATATCTTATTCAAATTTCACTTATTAACATGAACCTCACAAGAATTCCACTTTTAAAAATAACACTAAAAAAATATAAGAACTATTCTTTTTAAAAAAATAGTTCTCAATTAACTATTTTATTGTTATGGGCAGGGGGATGAGTATCTTTTGAACGAGGATGGACTTCCAAAACCTACTTTTCCTAACCATTGGAAGGGAAAGAATGGCTCATACTGTGTTGGACTATCTAGAAGAGGGTTATATGGAGCTAGCGTTGATGCCCAAAACATAGCCAATGACATCAAGTCCATTGTGTAATGTCTCAAAAAAGGAGAGAGAGAGAGAGAGAGAATAATAAAAGAGGCTATTGTTGTGATATATTCTTGTTTTATTTGTTGCTTTGGTGAAGCATGAGTATTATGAGAACTAGTCATAGACCAATATAATTATTTTGTAATACAGTATAATGTATAATTTATTCTCTAAAAATTATTAAAAATATTGTTTTCCTTAAAAATTGAACTATTTTTAAAAGTATTATCCATTTCCGTTCTATTATTTTGGTTTTTTTTTAATAAATAAATCATGAAATTAATGAAGAATAAAAAAACCAAAAACAATGTCTATACATATCTATATTCTATATAACAATGGAAGTTTTGGAAAAAAAAAATACTTTCTTTCTTCTCTTAAAGTTTCTTAGAAATGTCTCTGGCCACTTAAGAAACCTTCATTGTCAAACTCTCATGTATCTAGGTCAATGATCGTAAACCCTGTAAGAACCAAATTCCACATGTAGCTTTATCAAAATTAGATAAAAATTAAATGCCCAATCATGTTTTGAGATTTTCTATTTCCTCATGACCAAAATTTTGAGGTAGATTTTTTATTTTCTATTGGACTGCAAGGTCAAATTGTTATGTGCTGCACATAATAAGAAAAAGTGTGCTAAACATAATATTTGTCAAAGCCAAACTGAAATTGAGAAAGGTCCTACAACAAAAAAGAACCATTGATTCAAAAAATATGAAAGCAATAATTGGAGTATAATTACAATGTACTCTATTATTGTTTCAAAACTATCAGAGGTAAATATATATTAAGCTTTGGTTTTCTTTTCTTCTTCTTTTTTTTACATAGAGTTAAACAAATGTCAAATGTAAGAAAACTAAAATGTCAAAGATAAACAAATTGAACGGGTAAAACAAAAATATAAAATAAAAACAGTACAACATGAATATGAAGTAAGAAGTTGCTGTAGAGATTTCTAATTCTTGAAAACCCTTCTCAAAACCGACAAACCAATCCTAGCCACCCATAACTCCAAAGTGATCACATTGTTGGCAACCCACAAAAAAGCATATCATCCACAAAATTTAGAAATCCAATGGAAAAACTGAAGTTGGGGGAAAAGAAAAAAAAAAAAAAAAAAAAAAGAAGGGAAAGAACACACCTCAAAGGGACTTTGCAAGTTTGATGCCACTTTGGCAACTTTTGCATAGGTAGAGAGAGCAATTGGGAATTTGTAGTGTTAAAAATAACATAGTTAATCACACGAGTGTCAATTGAAGGGTTTGAATTTCAAAAAAGCGAAACGGTTTTGAATGGGAAAAATGAAGAGTTGAGAATTGGAAGAAGTCTAAATTAATGGTGAGTTGGATTTAATGAGTTAAAGAATGTGTAAGGTTGTTCATAGTGAGTTGGATTTAATGAGCTAGAGAATGTGTAAAGTTGCACTATTTATTTATATATTAATATTGTTTAAAAATGAAGGGAAAAAACGAATGTAACATGGTCAATGATATGGCACAACTGGAGCGTAGCAACAACAAATGCTACACTTCAGTTTTTTGATGTATATAAATTAGAAAGTGATGCAAAGCAAGTAAAAACTGAAAAGGACTTTTTACAAGAACTTTAGAATAAAAAAAGCGAAACAATAGAGAAGAAGTCTACTCTAAACAATATGATCATTCTATAGTGTATTTAGAATTGTTAAATCATATTTACATTAATGATTGTGATAGCTAGACATGCTAAAGGAGTAGAGGCTGAGTTACCTTAATAAAATCTACAGCCTTCTTCTCCCAAAAAAAAAAAAAAAAAATCTCTTCAAAGGAACATAATGTAAGTTTCTTAAGTTACAAACAACAGCTTTAAATGAAACTGCAATCCCTGGCATCAATCATCAAGCTATTAATGAAACTTAAACAGCTTAAAAAAAAAAAAAAATGTACCAATGCATGTACTATCTACATCTATATTCTATATATTGCTAAAAACTAAAGCGTAGCATTTAATGTTGCTACGCTCACGTTGAGCCACGTCAGCAGCTATGTCATTATCAATTTTTTATACAATTTTTTAACATTTAAAGTGAATTAAAAACTTCATTATATTACAATCAAAATATCATATTTATCTTATTTGTAACTATTCTTATTTTATTATTAAATTTTCAATTCTATTTTAACTTTTCATATCCCCACTACTCTCTACCTTAACTTTCTTCAACCTTTCTCATTCCATTTTAACTTTTTCATATCTCCACTACTCTCAATATTACTATTATTCTATCTTTTTATCCTCCTTTATTTTTTACTCTTCTTATTTTTATCCTCATACTATAAAATTGTCATTCCCTCTCCTATTCCATGCATAATTTTCTATTTTTGTACACAAAAGCCTCTCTCCCTCTCTCTCTCTCTCAATTTTTTCTTCAGTTTTTGGTGTGTGTATATATATATATATATATATATATTATTTTAGTGGAACAGGTTGACCATCAAAACATACTGATACAATACTGAAAGCTCCACCAAATGCATTGCAGAAATGAGTTTTAGACTGCTAGAAATCAGTCAGTTTGCTAAAATTGGAATTGATTGCTAAGCTAGCTTGACCTTTTAGTGAAGGGGCAAAGGGAGACTTCATGAAAGAAACATTTTGGCATGTGTCTCATACATTATAGCAGAAGTTATTCGTTGCTTGGCTAGATTGGGACGAATTTGCTGAAACAGTGGAGTTGCAAAGTATAGGAACTAGTCGGGGTGTAGAACCAATTGTAAATAACTCGGCTAAAAATGGATTGCATCTCTACGAACCATGATAACAAAGAATTGAAACACATCATAATTCATACATCCTTTGGGTTGATACGATTTAGTTTTATGTTTTATGTTGTTATCTTTTCTATTCTCATTGGTTGTTAACTGTTAAATTATTGCATTGTAAAGATAGTATATAAAAATATAATGTTATTTTATTAGATAGCATAACTAAAATAATTTGGTGTTTTTTGCTATACATTTCATTTTTACTATTTTTCTTCTCATCTTATTTTATTCAACATTTAAATTTGGCAACATCTTCCATATCATTAAATTATTTAAATTTTGTCTCATTTTTTTAAAAATTAAACATATAATATTTTATTTGAATTCAATAAATAAAAATTGTTCTTATAAAGTCTTCCCATGAAATGTTACAATGCATCAATGGAAAAATGAAATACAAAATAAATACCAATTTAGAAACACTCAATTAAAAAAAAATAGAATAAAAAGTTTTCTTATAAAGTATTCCCATAAAACATTAGAATGCATCAATAGAAAAAGAGAATAAAAAGCACATGCTATTTTAGAAACACGAAATGATAATAATAATAATAATAATAATAATAATAATAATAATAATAATAATAATAATAATAATAATAATAATAATATCAAACCAAACATATCATATAATAAACTAATAGTTATAGATATACTAACTTCATGGCTGCAAAATAAACCAAAAAAAAAATGTTACAATCCATATTTAGTACATTAGAATTATTATCAAATTTGAGAAAACAATAGTGTGAGAGACTGGGAAATTAGGCCCCTCGAAAAAGAGATTTTGGTGCTTTTAAGGGCACTTCTCTTTTGGGTAGTGGTGTGGAGTCGCTACTTATTTTTTATACAAAAAAAAAGAAAAAAATAAATACAAATTACATATTCAAAATACTCCAATGTCATTGATTGAATGAAAAAAGTACAATTTTGGTAAATTAACCTTATAAGGCTCTGGTCCTAGTTACAATCTACCAAAATTAAAAGACAAAACACTAATCTACTGTGAGCAACCGTGACCCTAGCCCGCCAATTTTTTCTTAAACTGGGCCTAACCCGTGTGAACGGGTGGGATCGTGATGCTCAAAATATACGAATTCACTGTAAAATGTACTCCCCCCTAGATCGAGGGTTTTACATGGAGTCATCACTTATTTAATTTAAATGAAAAAATAAGAAAACCTTTAATATAAAAAATGCTTCTATTGTATTAATATATATGACAATTTACATCAATTTTGTAACAAAAATTTACAATTCTTTTTGTCCCAGATACAATCTAAGAAAAATAAATTACATTGCTTTATTTCCTAGTTACATTATAAAAAATGTGAAATTGCATATACAATAGCATAATCTAGAACTCTTGATCTTGGTTCGGAGGCTAATTTACGAGATGGGAAGGGATTAAGCACCCATCTCGCCCGGTAAAACTGGTCTTCTTGGTTAAGGTGGCCAATATCATGTCATGTCAAACAAATACAAATAATATGTCATACAAACATGTTAATTTGCAAGAATTGTAAGCAAATATGTGTTAGGGGGATTTGACATAAAGAGAAACAAAAAGTGAAATTTTTGTTAGATAATAATTTCAATGTAAAGAAGCATGAAGGTAATGGCATGTTCATCCAAGAATTCCTAGCCTAGATATGTTCATCTAAGTGTGTGAAGAAAAAAAAAAAAACAAAGTTGTCATGTTATTTGTCATCAACATAATTCCAAAGAGAAAAATAAAATAAAAAATTTAAGCATATTTGATCATCCAAGCAATTATGAAAGGAATTAAAGGAAAATCTCTTAGACATATTCATCTAGAGAAAATAAAAATACTTAGACATGTTTGCTCAAGCATTTAAAAAAGTAAAACAACTACCTAAACATGTTTATGTAAGTGTTTAAGAGAAAGTTGTGCTTTAGTCTAGAAGTGTCATCTAAGCATTCAAGAGAAAAATTGTGTATTAGCCTAGAAGTGTTCATCTAAGCATGGAAAAGGAATATCAATGAGCTATATAGGCATGTTCATACAAGCATATCATGAAAGAAACAAATAATGACTTAGAAGCATTTATTCAAACATTTGCAGAAACATAAAGAACACCATTAACTACTTACCAGTAGAGAGCATAAATTAAAGGGAGAAGTGATCACTTAAAGGGCTAGGAAGAAAGTAAGGAAGTACTAAACTACAACTAAAGTAAGAACAATGGTTGCACAACAGCTTTCTTTTCTACTTTCTCACTAGCTCTTCAGAGAGATCGGGGTCCTGAAAATGGAAAAGGTATTCTCTATTTATAGGGGAAGGGATGGCTTAGCTTTAAAGCTAAGTTATTAGCTTTCTTCTGAAGCTAAGGGAGAAGATAAACCTATTTAAATGAGCTGGAATGGATTTGGTGTTGATCCCCATTTGAATTTTGAAAGGAAATTGAAGATGTTGCTGAACTTGTGTTATCTTCTGCACCTGTTTTGTATTTTGGCTCTAACTTTCTGGTTAAAATTCCAATTGATTCAAAATTAGTGTTTTCTAAAATAAAATTCAATTATCTACAACTTTTCCAGAAATAGAGAAAGCCAAATTTCAACGTTTTCCATGCTAAAAATGCAATTTAATTTGCTGCTGAAAATAGTAACGTTTTTTGAGCATTTTTCTGCTTTTTGAAATTTTTCATAGAATGTATCTGTTTTCTTATCCAACTTGTTTTTCAAAAGCTTTCTTCTGAAGTTAAGGGAGGGAATAAGATAAGCTTGATCAGATTGGGTGTTGATCCTCATTTGAAATTTTGAAAGAAAATTAAAGATGATGCTAAATTTGTGTTATCTTCTACACTTGTTTCGTATTTTGGCCATAACTTTCTGCTCAAAATTCCAATTGATTCGGGATTGGTGTTTTTTGAAAGGAAATTCAATTCTCTACAACCTTTCTAGAAATAGAGAAAATCTAATTTCAGCATTTTCCAGGCCAGGCCAAAAATGCGATTCAAGTTTCTACAGAAGATAATAACGTTTTTGAGCATTTTTCTTTTTTATTTTTATTTTTATTTTTTCATGGATCACATCTTTGTCTCTCCAAATTGTTTTTCAAAAGAGCAGATAAGATGCCATAAAGGAAAACATTTTTTATTAAAAAATAAAAATAAATAAATAAATAAAATGAAATTCAATCAAAATTCACACTTAATTAATTTTAAATTAATTCTTATCGGAACCAATCAAAATTAATTGTTTAAGATAGGACGTGATCAGGCCCATCGTGTAGATGAGCCATGATCATTGAAAATTGTTTGTATGATAACTTTTGATTAGGTGGTCCGATCAAAACCCATGACATATCATTATGATCGTTAGAGCATCAATATTTGTTTTGTATCACAAATCTAAAGATCTACCGGTTGGTTAAATGCAAGTTGTAAAATAGGGTGTCTACATCTACCTATCCAAAAATCCTATGCTCGAGGACTACGTTACGAAATGGGAAGGTGTTAGGCACCCATTCCGTCCAGTTGGAGTCTGGTCTTCTAGACTCTAATGACCAATATACCATTTTTGAATGATATATTGTAACACACATGACAAACACTTGAAAAAAATTAATTTAAATAAATTTGTCTTCTAAACATGTCCTCTTTTAAAGAAAATTCAAATCTGTTTTGAAAATTAAAAAAATAAGACTTGGTTTGTAAAAAAAAAAAAAACAGATCTATTTTTATAAAAGGTAAAAAGAAAGATTTTGTTTAGAAAAATCAAATCTGTTTTTGGTAAAGTTAAAAAAAAAAAAAAAATTGTTAGAATGAAAAAAAAAATCAGATTTGTTTTGAAAAGTATATAAAATAAATAAAATAAAAAAAGAGAGATTTGGTTTGTAAAAAAAAAAAAAAAAAAATTTGCTTTTAAAATTTTTTTTTTTTTTTAAAAAGTGAGATTTAGTTTGTAAAAGAATCAAATATGTTGTTGGAAACAAATAAAAAATGACTTTTGAAAGAGGATTCACATTCATGAGACAAACTTATTATGCATGCATAACATATTAAAAAAACTTTAATCTAACTCTTAATTCCTTCTTTGAAATTTCAAAATCTACAATTTTATAATAAAGAAAACTTTTCAGAAAAATTTTCAAATCTATATTTAATGAAAATACATATCGGTTTTGAGATCAGAAAAATTCAGATCTGTATTTAATGAAAATACAGATTTTTTTTTAGTTTTTAAAAAGATCAGATCTGTATTTAAAGAAAATGTAGATTAGTTTTGAGATCTTAAAAAAATCAGATCTGTATTTAATGAAAATACAGATCAGTTTTGAGATCAGAAATAAAAAAATCAAATCTGTATTTAATGAAAATATAGATCAATTTTGAGTCTTTTTAAAAAACTTTGATGATCATTAGTAGATTTTGAAATCAAAGATAAAGAATTAAACGATCAATCAATTAAAGAACATGTCAAAGAAAATTCCAACGACATATCTAGGCATGACAACTATGTATTAAGAACAATGCATAATAAAACATACTAATCACATTCATCCAATGAACAACAACATGTTAATTAATGAAAAATAAGAAAAGAAGAAAAAAAATAACTAAATAACTCTTGCATGAGCGTGCTCTACACGTCCTTATCTCTAAAAAGTCGAAAAAATAGGTTTTATCTCAATCAGGAGGTTTCTAGGCTGAGCCGAAAGTTTGGCCAACCGGCACTTGCCATGTGCCGATCAGCACTCCAAGAGAGCCAAATGGCCCTCTTGGGTGCCGGGTCCGCGTTTGAGTTTTAGTCTACTTTGGACTCCCTTTTTTAGCCGGATATTGCACCAAGACTCATTTTTAATCCGTATTCTAAAAATTAATCCCTTTTTCTTGATATTCAGGCTTTTAAAGTGATAATTATCTTATAGATAAATATTCCAAAATGACTTGATTGTCCACAACTTCTTTATTATCTAATTATCCACTTTATTCCCTTACAAGCAAACCTATTTTTGACACTAACCAACAACCAATCACAAAATTATTTAATTAATTTTAATTATCTAACCAATCAAAATTAATTTAAATTAATCATGTGTGGTCAGTTCCACCCAAACAAAATGTATGTAGACCTTGAAAACTTGAACATGTGATATCTTTCAATTCGACGGTCCGATTTGGGAAGCAGATATACCGTCGCGACTGTTAGAATCTCAAGATCATTTTATGATATGCAATGATTGAATTAATGCATGTAATATAACTTTAAATTTTGGATATATGAATGGTCACTCTAGTCGTCTTCCAAGATTAATTTACAAGTGCAAAATCAAGTGTCTACAAATAGGATGTTACTGAAGAGAGAGAGAAAAAGATTAGTAAAAGAAATTAAACATTATTTATAAATAATTAAATATAAAAAAAATTGTTAAATGCTTATATTCTTCACACACCACGACTTTTAAAAATCTAATGAAAGGTTCTAAGATTTTAACTCTCATTTAATGCCTCTGTTATAAAAATCATCAGCCAGTAAAATATGATAATAGTAAGAAATGTTATATATGAGACCAAGAAAAAACTAATTAGCCACTATTATTATGGAATAGATGTCTTTTTTTTATGCATCTAAGTAAATGAAATGTATAGATTTTACTTATTAAGGTATAAAAAATCACGTTAAAAAAATATGTAAAGGTTTTTTTGAAAAAAAAAATATATTTAAGGTTTTGATTAAATTAAAAGTCAGTGAAAAAAACCAATTTTTAATAACTATAACCGTTGCTACTCTATAAATCACACACAACACTATATTCAATATCCTAAACAACCAAGGTAGGCTTTTTGGATATACACTACAATATTCAACTTATAAATTACAACCCAAATCAATCATACAATTACACAATCAAGCATGAACATGTAACATGAATGACCTTCTAAATTATTGCTTGGAATTTTCATAATTTTCACAATTATTAGAAAACCTCAAGATAGGGTACAAGAATTTTAATTTTTTTAAGGCAAAAATGCACTTTTGGTCCCTATAAGGTCAATTCTCATTTTGGTCCCTAAATTGATTTTGCTACTAATGTAGTCCCTAGAAAAAGAAAATCGATTCTATTTTGGTCTTTGCGGTCAACCCACTAACAAAAACCTCTTACATGGCAGACAAAGTGCCCTGCTTGCTGGCATGGCACTGACGTGGCCATTAAAATATTATTTAAAAAAATTTGGCATTTTTTAAATGTCACATCAGCATTTTATTTTATTTTTTTAAAAGCCATGTCAAAAAATTTTTAAAAAAATAAATTAAATTAAAAAAAAAACCTTAAATTAAATTTAATTTAAAAAAATTCTTAATGTTCTTCAACTTGTTCTTCATTTTACAACTTATTCTTCATATTCTTCTCAGATCAAACCCAGCAACCAAGAACTCAAACCCATAACAAGACCACAAACCCAGCAACCCAAGAACTCAAACCCAAATCACTAGGACATAAATGAAAACAAGAAGAAAAAATTAAATTAAATACTAATAGGAAGAATGAAGAACAATGAACCCAATCTAATCATCAAACCCAAACCAACCCAAATTCATCACAATCGCCCAGCACCATCAACACAACCCAATTGCCCAAATTCATCAAACCTCAGAGAAAACCCAAATTCAACACCTCAAAGATCATCAAACTCATCACCATCAGGTCTGCTACAAATCAAGACCATCTAATTCTTCGTGTTCTTCCCCAAATTCTAACACAATCGACACCAAATTCTCTAGCAAATCAAACCCAGAAACCCAGTAAACAAACCAATCTCCAACAAACCCAGATCCCAAAACCACCACCACCATTACCACAATCAAACCCAAATCCCAAAACCACCTCCACCACCACCGACCAACAGATCCCAAAACCATCACCACCACCACCACCACCGACCAACACAATCAAACCCAAATCCGACCACCATTGACCAACACAATCAAACCACCATCACCCCGCCGATCAAACCCATAGAGAGAAGGAATCGGAAATGGAAGAAGAAGGAGAGTTGTTTTTGAGACCCAACAGTTCAGGGTAGCAGCAGAGAATGGGTTTGAGTTGAAGGAGGAGTGGCGGCTAAGGAAGTGGGCCACGGAGGAGTAGATGATGTCAATGTTGCTACCGATGATGCAAATTGTAATGGGCAAAGAAAGAGAGAGAGAAAAATTTATCTGAGTTGGGTTTTTTAATTTAGTATACAATATGACAAGGTCCTAACATACGGGTTGGTTCTAGGTTGGGGTTTGGTTTTTTAATTTAGTAGAGTATACTACCAAAAGAGAGCTTCAATATTTTTTTTCTTTTTTTGGTGAACAGAGAGCTTCAATCTTTAGAACTAAAAAAAAGCAATTTTTTTTTTTGTCTATTTTTGATTTTTTTTAATTAAAATTAAAGTTGAGGAATTAATTTTTTAAAAATTAAAATGCTAATGTGGCATTTAAAAAATGCCAAATAATTTTTTTAATAATTTTTTAATGGCCACGCCAAATAATCTCAAGCCTCTATTTATACCCATAGAGTTATATTTCATCAAAAGGCACGTATAAAGACTTAAAATGTTTTATAAAACCATTAACAAGACTTGAAACCTCTTCAACCTTTTTGAACAGTCACCAGAAAATTCTATAAAAAAACCCTTTTTCACTATTTTCGATCTGTCGAAAGTTGCTTTCAATCAATATAGTGCTCTTTTCGATTGGTCGTCACTCGATCGATCAAACAAGAATCGAACAGCAATTGAGACATCCAAAAACTCTAGGATTATTTTCTTATCAGAATAAAGTTTTGACCGATTGAAAATACTGAATTTAGAATTTTCACTTTATGAAACCATATTCTCTAAATTCAAACATCATTATTACAACCTACCCTTATATATACTTATACATACAATAGGGTTGATGGCAAGGACCAAAATAAAATTGATTTTCTTTTTTTATAGACTACATTAGTAGCAAAATCAATTTAGACACCAAAATGAAAATTGACCTAAAATGTAGGGATCAAAGTGCATTTTCGCCTTTTTTTAACTTCCATAGAAAAGATATTACCCACATTATTTCAACCCTTATGGAAAAGAAGGGTTACATGTAGCATGCAAAATGTGTTTAATGGACTTAGAGATGTAAAAATTAGTCAACCGAGTAGAATAAGGTTTCAAAATTTAAATAAATCAATTCTACAATAATAAAAAATTATTTTGTGATAAATATGATTATGAAATGCATTACTTTTCATTAAATTAGTTCAAATTAAATAATAATAATAATAATAATAATAATAATAATAATAATAATAATAATAATACCACCTAAAAAAATAATCACGCGCAATGTGCGGATCCATGACTAGTTTATATAAAATTTAAAAATGTTAGTTACAGTTTGATTACGTACAGAATGTGTAGAAAACAACTTTCGGATTTAGCAAAGCTGAGAAATACCAAACTAATTTGGATGGATAAATAATTACAAAAAATTAATAATTCCTTTTCAAACTGCAACAACAAAAATATTGCAAGTCATCACATAATATACCCATCTTGTAGTTAACTCCTGTGTAGCTCGAGTCCTAATTTGTAATCTTTCAAGGTGATGGACCCTTGGTGATTGATGCCATATAGGCATAACCAACCAATCCTCAAAAGAATTAGGAGAAATTAGACCTTATTCAGTAAAGTTAGGAACACAATAAAAATTCACTAACATTTCGTAACGTTTCCGAATTTTAGTCTATCTCATCAGACATTCGCAATCATATATATGCAGTTTAAAAAAAATGTTGTGAAATTATCATACGTTTTAGTGTAAGCACTAAGCACTCATGATATTTTCTCTATTTTTGTTCTCATCCGTTTTTTTTTTTTTTTTTTGTATCCTAAGAGATGCTATATTGTTGCCCGCAAAATTGAATCTTGGGCTGGCTCTTGTACTGATTAAAGAACTATAGATGTACATCTCCTGTCTACTTCCTAGGGTGTTTTTATAATTTGCTGGTGCAAATGTTGAGGTCCCTCTTTAGGTTGTCTCTTCCTCTAGGTTTATATAATTGGGCTCGTAGTTTTAGGCCCAAAATGAAAGAAAAGAACATGTAGATTGGATTTATATATGGGCGTGATCCACATGCATTTATGCTGACCCAACTCAGGCGAGGCACACGGTTTCATGAATCGTGGTAGGATCTAAATGAAAGACTCAAACACATGACCCAGTTCCAGTTCTGTTTGTTCCACCCAAACCTCAACAGTCCTAACCCTAGCTTCATTTTGCTCAAAGAGTCAAAGGTTAAATGCTCTGAATGATGGGGTCACTAATGTGCTAAACATTTTCATCCCCCACTAAGCAAAAAGAACCAAAAAAAAAATGGTCATTTTATAATTTCATTCAAATCCTCAATTCTTGACCTAGGGGCAAGGGATAGTTGCAATTTATTTTTGGATAGCTTTACTTTTAAATGGAAGATCCCTTTCAATAAACTAGTGGATGTCCCGCGCGATGTGCGTGTTCGTTTTTAGTTATTTTATAATACTCATATGTGTTATAATGTTTAGAAAATTAATTTTGATTATGTATTATACGTCACTAAAATAATGAATGAATAAAAAAATTGTAACACAATATATCCATAAGTAACCATAATTGATTAGACTCTAAAAATGTCACTAGATGCCATTTTTTGTTTGATCGGGTATACATGTATATTTAGTTCTTACATTTGATTGTTTCCAATATAAAATTTTTTATTATTTCCTTTTTTTTAGAAGTAATTTTTTTTAAAAGAGAACATGTGAACTTTTGAATGCTAAACATCTAAGATTTAAGGTTAATAATTTATAATTCACAAAACTAAATATACATGCCAAGAGATTAAACATAAAACAATAATTGAACACTTACATTATCATATCTTACGTTTAATTTTACTTACATCTGAGTACCTTGATCACTTACAAAGATTAAAACACTTTCCAAAAGTATAAATAAAGACAAAAAACACATACCTTTTAGAAACCCCATATGTTGTTAAAGCATTGTATCAAGTTTTGATAGTGTTGTTAAGAAGTTTAGATCATATGTACCTGAAATGAAAGCCAATTTTATACTCTTTTTGACACTAATTTCTCACTATTTGTCTCTCTTTCTCTCTAGACTTATTTTCTTTTGGCCTTTTGATATTTTGTTAAATTAGAATATATAAAGGAACATGAAAACTAACATTAAATGAAGAAAACCTTTCCTTTTTAAAATTAATGAAATTAAAAGTGGAAGAGTTCAAGAAGTTGGAAAAAGGAGTAGAACCAAATCTTTTAATTTTCTACATTTATGGCTTAAACTAATCATTGATAAGAAGTTGGGAGGTGAAAAGTTAAATGAAAAAGTACTCATACAAAGAGCCACACGGCAGAACCTCATGCACTTTCACATGAGGTCTCTGCTTTTATATATAATATATATATATTAATATTAATTGATGGGGCTTTGATAAGCAATCTTAGGGGGAAAATTAGTTTTAAATACCTATATTTAAAATTTTAAATAGTGGGTTAGAGTTACCAGTAAAAAAATTTTGGTCGAATAAGGAATTTGGGATAAAAAATCCTACCTATACAAAAAAGATTTACCTTTGTTTCTTGGTATGATAGTGGTGTGATAAGCAAGTTGAGTTGAGCTGCATATTGAAAGTTCCAAATTGTTAGTTAATTTTATTTTGAACATAAGCTGAGTTTGTGTGCATCACAATAAGGTTATAATGTTATATGATCAAGCTTGGTTTATTTTCTTGTCAAGTTTGTTCATGAGCTACTTATAACTTATACTTTTCATATATAGTAAAACTATGACTAAAAGTTTTTACTCCTTCACAAATCTATGGTAATAATTAATAATTAATAACTTAATTATAATTGAAATTATTTTAATTGACTTTATTAGATCGAATGGTTTTGTTTATGAATTCATAAATTAGATTCGCCATATCAATATTGTAACAAATTATATATAGTTTTATTACAAATGAATTGTGTAAATTATCAATAAATTATAAAATAATAATTAGATATCGTATAAGCTTTATTTACAAACTTACTCAATCCAGTCTCAAGTCTATATAGGCAAAGTTTTAAATGAGTGTATATATAAACATATAATATTATATTTACTTCAATTGAGTTTTATCTTTATGGGCTTGTTTATGAATACTTTTTTTTATATACAAGATAGAAATTCTACTCTAGCTTAATCTAAATGTATATGTGTGTGAAACTTTCTTAGAGATTTGAACTTCAACCCTTCCCCCCACACTCCACAAGTATAAATGCGCACCAGGAGTTTATGAATACATTAATATGTTTGAGCTTGACTTATTTAATATTCGAGCCTTAACTTAAGCATGAACTTGACTTGTTTGCTAAATAAACAAATATAAAGAAGCATTTTCTTGAGTTGAACTTCTGCTATTTATAAATAGATCAATTCATTTACAACCTACCTAATAGTAAAGAACAATTAACATGGTGAGAACTTATTAGATTCATGACCTATGGTATCTATAACACACAAAACGAACAAAAAAAAAAGTTAGATTTGAAAATTTTGGGTAAAATAAACTTATTAATAAACCATAACCAAGCACTTGGTCCACCAAATCCAGTTAAGTTCCGTTTAAACCAATGAAATGAATGAGCCAAAACCATATGTGGATATACAAAAAAGGCAACCCCATTCCATAATATCTAAGACTTTGCTTCTTCTTCTTCTTCTTCTTCTTTTTCTTCTTTTCCTGAGTTATCTAAAGCCTTTGCTTAGCTCTCTTTACTTCTTTGTAATAACAAAAAAAAGAAAAGTAAGCCACCAGTGATTCAATATATATATATATATATATATATATATATGTAGGAACAAGTAGCAGTAATAGTTGGATCAGGCACCTCTGGGCTTGCCACAGCTGCTTGCCTAAGCTAGCTATCAATCCCATACATAATCCTTGAGAGAAGACTGTATTGCTTCTCTATGGAAGAAAATATTCCTATGACCGTCTTCACCTTCACCCTGGAAAGCAATTTTGTGAACTCCCTCACATGTCTTTCCCTTCCTCTTATCCCACATACATGCCCAAAAAGTTGTTCATACAATACTTAGATGACTATGTCTCCCATTTCAACATTAGTCCTATGTACCAAAGAACTGTGGAGTCTGCTGAGTACAGTGAGGTTTCCAAGAAATGGCTTGTGAAGGCTAGGAATGCAAGTTCAGGTCAGGTTGAGATATACTGTGCAAAGTTCTTAGTAGTGGCCACTGGGGAAACAACCAATCCTTATACTCCAGAGTTTCAAGGATTAAACACTTTCCCTGGTGAAGTTCTTCATTCTAAGTTTAAATCAGGGAAGTAGTTAAATAACAAGAATGTTTTGGTTGTTGGGTCTGGAAATTCTAGCATGGAAATTGCTCTAGACCTTGCAAATCATAGTGCCAAAACTTCTATTATCGTTCAAAGCTCGGTATGAAATTAATCACATCTAGACTGAATTTTTCTTTCACGGGTCATTGTTATTAAGACAAAAACTTAGTTATAGGATTAAATTTAATCGGGAAACCAAGATACATGAATTGTGCCTAAAGGTTACCCTTATTATTATATATCCATTCATCATTGACAAATATTTGATCTCACTATAGATGGTGGACTTGGCCAAAATTATGTAGAAGTATTTTAAGCTTAGCTTGCTGGACTCCTGATAGTCATGCGTAGCAAGCTGGTTTATGGGGACCTGACCAAGTATGGGATAAGAAGACCTACAGAGGGTCCTTTCTATATGAAGGTTCAGTATGGCAAGTATCGGGTTTATTGATGTAGGTGCCTATAAAAAGATGAAGCCAGGAGAAACTCAGGTAGAATGTTTTGAGTAAAAGAACGGTTCAAATAATTAAAAATTCATATTAATTAACTGTTAGAACTTAAAATTGTGGTTGGTATCCGAGTCAAATTTGATCTACACTAAGTTTATAAATAGGATCTCGATTATTTTACTTGTTTTACAAGTACATGGACCTGCAATGAGTACAAGCTTTTAACAAAGCTCAAGTTATTAGAAGGTTTTCAATAGATCCAGTCTAATGGCATTCTGTCATTATCTATTAAATTAAAATCCAGATGTCAAATCCTCTTAACCCTCATTTTAAGTAAAATAAAAAGTTATTAGAAGTGCAATCTTTATAAGTTAGGTGCTTGTCTATTGGTAAAACATACCAGTCGTTTAACTACTTTGTTAACTTGGCCCATGAAGAGCAATGAGCTGGCTTATTGTCTTAAATGGTAAAAGTTTAGAAGACCAAGGATTAGAGCCTCAGAAACAAAGTAAATGAGTCACATTCATGTGTAAATCATGTAGTATAATATACTGTAATTTAAAGTTTCTTTTAAGCTCCTGTTTGTTTTTCTTTGAAAATGCCTGTCTTTGATTGATCCACATGTTATGTAGGCCTTGCCTACAGTAATACTATACTTAAGAGGCAATGACGTATTATTCAAGAACGGCAAGTTGCATCCATTTTATACAATTGTTTTTTGTACAGGATTCAAGAGGTCAACAAACTTGTGGCTTAAGGTAATGATTCTGTACTTTCGGTCTCCTATTGTTAATCTTTTATGAGTTCTTTTGTGGACACAAACTTCCCCACATACTTGACTACAACTTGTATATTTGTCAATCTATGATTGGATTACATCTCTTTTATACATAGCACCGCCATTGGTACTTGGTGAAATGTAAATTTGATTACCACTTGACACTTGCAAGTTGTGACGAAGTATGTGGCATTGTTTGTGTCCCTAGACTTTTTGGTCTTTTATTGGAGTGTTTGAAATTTAAATTATTAATGCTAAGTTTTTACTAGTTTTATCTCTATTTAAATTAAGGAGAACAATTTTAAAAATCTATGCCATTTTATGTAAAAGACAATGCATTAAATGATATTTTCTTAAATTTTTTAAACAAAATTAAAAGAAAAATATAAGATGAATCTAGATAGAATTAACAATATAGAACAGAAGGAAGAAGTATCTTGTAACACTGAAGTTGTCTAATCATGTTTTGAGAGGAAAGAGTTCAGTATATTTCCTAGGTGTGTGTGTGTGTGTGTGTGTGTGTGTGTGTGTGTGTGTGTGTGTGTGGGGGGGGGGGGGGGGGGCAATGGCGGCGCCACGTTATACCCAGGGTGTTCCCAGGAACACCCTGAAAAAAATATTTTACATATAATAATTTTTTTTTTTACCCTTAAAAAAAAAAATAGGAACACCCTCAATTAAAATGAGGAACACCTTGAAATTAAAATATATATATATATATATATATATATATTTGTTCTACTTTCAAGCAAAAAAAAAAAAAGCCTAAAAAAAAATTTCAACTAAAATCTGGGAAAAAAAATTGTAACAGAGCAAAAAAAAAAAAAAAAAAAGTGTAACCAAGCAAAACAACAAACGGCAACTGGCAAGCCCAACATCAAGCCCACGGCAAGCCCATAAGATTACATCCACAGTTTCTCAAAGAAGAAAAAAAAAAAAATCAAACCCCAATACAGATCAGAAACCTCAAATCAGTAGTTCAATAACCTCAGAAATCACTAAAGCTTTTCTCAAAAAAAAAAAAAAAAAAAAAAAAAAAGCACTAAAGCTAAAGCCAAAGCAAACCTAAAAAGAAAATACAGAGCAACGGCTCTGTCGCGGTGTCGCCCCGTTGCCATCGCTCTAGTGGACCAGTCCGTCACGCCGTCACCCCTCATCGCGCCGTCACCATCGCTCCAACCTCCAGTGGACCAGTCCGTTGCTGGCACCCCCCCCCCCCGGTCACCATCGCTCCAGCCTCTAGTGATCTAGTCCGTCGCCGTCGCTGTCTATTTAGATCAGCACATCGCGCCGTCCAAGTTGGTCCAACAACCACAGGTATTTCTAATTTCTTATTTCTCGCTCTTTCTCTCTTTGACTCTCTGTCTCTCTCGAATTCTCTGACTCTCTCTCTCTCTCTCTCTCTCTCAAATATGAAATAATGAATAAACTTATGAGTCTCGGCCCTCTCTCTTTATTAACTTTACCCTTTTATCTTTATCTGTGATTGGCTGAAGGCTGATTGGCTGAAGCACCTTTAAAAAAACAAAGTGATTGGCTGAAGCACTCAGTAGTGGAGGTTTAACTTTAATAATTTTTTTACTTCTTGAATTTCACATTTTGGCTTTATCTTCATTCTTATCTGTTGGTGTTGGACTGCTTGGTGACCAATTGGTGTGTGTTGTGTTGGTGTTGGACTGATTGGTGACTGGTGAGATATTAATTGTCTTCTAGTGTAATAATATTGTGATTTGTGAAATTGTGATTGTGAAATTTTTTCATTGGCAGGCTTGTATAATGTGCACATTAGCACATTTACTCTTTTAGTGTAATGTGCAACTAATAAACAATAATTTAATTAATTAATAATTATTTGGGAAAAACAATTAATAAACAATAATTAATAATTTAATTAACTAATACATTATAAAAGTCGAAACAAATTAAATTATGTTAGACAAACAAATTAAATTATGTTAGACTAAAAGACAAACAAATTAATGAAACAACTAAACAACAATAATTAATAATTTTATTAATATTTCAAATAAACTTATAAACTTATAGTTTATTGTTTATTCTTTTGCTAGAATTATGGACAAATACTTGATAAGAAAACCACGTACCCAAGATTCATCTCCTATGCAAGATTCATCTCCTGTGCAAGATTCATCTTCATCTTCTAAGCGAATTCGTGTTGACTTTAACTTAGAAAATCTTCCTTCAGATCTTGGACTACGAGAAAAGATATCATCTTATCATCCTAATAATCATGATGAAATAAGAAGATATTATTTAGGAAAAGGCCCTTGTCGACCTCCTTGTGATTACCCTGTATCATATTTTTCTGGAAAACCCCGTCGATTTAGACCCGAATGGTATGTAAATAGAAATTTGTTAGAATATAGTATAGCCAAGGATGCAGCATTTTGTTTTTATTGCTACCTATTTGGGCAAGATGTTGGTAAGCAAGGAGGAGGTGACACTTTTGTAACGAAGGGATTCAAACTTTGGAATTAGCTTGTGAAGTTAGATTCCCATGTTGGAGGATTTAATAGTGCTCATAACCAAGCTATCAGGAAGAGTGAAAATCTACTGAAGGAAAAACAACACATTCAAAGTGTCTTGGTTAAGCGATCAAATCAAGATAAAGCTGAATATCGGGTTCAATTAAATGCAACAATTGATTGTGTAAGATTCCTTTTATGCCGGGGATTAGCTTTTCGTGGTCATGATGAATCTCAAGATTCAAGTGATAAAGGAAATTTCCTTGAGCTTCTACAATTTTTGAGAGATCATAATGAATCTATCAATGAAGTGTTGCAAAAAACTTGGAAAAATTGCCAGCTTACCCATCATGATATTCAAAAAGACATTGTCAATTGTTTTGCACGTGAAACATCCAAAGCCATCATCGAGGATCTTGACAACGGGTTCTTTTCAATATTAGTTGATGAGTCACGTGATATTTCAGTGAAAGAACAAATGGCCCTCATTCTTCGTTATGTGAACAAAAAAGGAATTATTACAGAGCGATTCCTTGGTATTGTACATGTAGCAAGTACCACCGCTTTGTCACTCAAATGTGCTATTGAATGTTTACTTTGTGAACATAATTTGAGTTTATCGAGACTACGAGGGCAAGGTTTTGATGGAGCTAGTAATATGCAAGGTGATATTAATGGTCTCAAAACTTTAATTTTGAACGAGAATAAGTCAACATTTTATGTCCATTGTTTTGCTCATCAACTTCAATTAACACTTGTTGCCATTGCTAAAAATCACATTAACATTGCTGAATTTTTTAATGTGGTTTGTAATTTAGTAACTGTTGCTGGAGGCTCTTGTAAGAGACGAGATGCTCTTCGAGATGCACAATTTGCCAAAATTAATGTAGATTTAGAGAAGGGTGTACGTAGAAGTGGGCAAGGTTTGAATCAAGAGACAAATCTTAAACGTCCTGGTGATACACGGTGGGGATCATATTATGGAACTATTCTTAACTTGATTTTGATATTCTCTGCTGTTGTT
The DNA here is from genome assembly GCA_032878915.1 of Castanopsis chinensis. Lineage (NCBI taxonomy): Eukaryota > Viridiplantae > Streptophyta > Magnoliopsida > Fagales > Fagaceae > Castanopsis > Castanopsis chinensis. Next base: position 16,012,991 of record JAVQMG010000115.1, on the reverse strand, counting down.
GATGTACTTGAGATTATTGAAGAAGATGGCCTTTCCGACCAAAAAGTTGAAGCTCGATCTATTATGAGGTCAATTTTATCTTTTGAATTTGTTTTGCTCTACACTTGATGAAAAACATTTTAGGGATCACAAATGAGTTGTCAATAACATTGCAAAAAAAAAAAATCAAGATATAGTAAATGCTATGGATCTTGTTAAAGTGTCTAAGCAACGATTGCAAGTGATGAGAGATATTGAATGGATATCTTTATTGATTGAAGTGTCTTCATTTTGTGCCACACATGATATTCCTATCTTGAACATGGATGAAATATTTGTAGTTAGTGGGAGGCCGCAACGCAACACCTAACAAAATACAAATTTACATCATTATCGTGTTGAGCTATTCTACACAGTCATAGATATGCAGCTTTAAGACCTTAACAACCGTTTTTCAGAGGCGAATACCAATTTACTACTTTGTATGGCTTGCTTGAATCCAAGTAATTCATTTGTGGCTTTTGATAAGGAAAAGTTGATACATCTAGAAAAGTTTTATCCATCTGATTTTTCTAGGACAGATATCTTGGCACTTGACTCTCAGCTTCAGAATTTCATTTTTGATATACGCAACAATGACTTGTTTTTAGAGTTTCGAGGAGTTAGTGAACTTGCTGAAAAGTTAGTGAGTACAAGGAAGCATGAGACTTATCCATTAGTTTATTTGCTTGTGAAGTTAGCTTTGACCCTTCCTGTTGCTACTGCAACAGTAAAAAGAAGTTTTTTAGCAATGAAATATATAAAGAATGAATTGCGCAATCGAATGGGAGATCAGTGGATGAATGATTGTTTGGTTGTGTATATTGAAAAAGATGTAGCTTGTAACATTGATAATAAGACTATCATGCAACGATTTCAAAATATGAAAACTCGTAGAAGGCAAATGTAAATTTTATGTATTTACGTGTTTTTTGATTGTTGTTATCAATATATAAAATTTTCTTTTTATTAGATCGTGTAATTTATACTTGTTGAGGAACACCTTGGAAAAAATTCCTGGAGCCGCCACTGGAGGAGGCGGTGGCGGCTCCAGGAGCTTGAATGGGTGAAGGAGGCTCGAAATGAGGCTAAAGTCGAGGCCAGCCTTTGGGCCAATGCTGACAAGGCCCTGGGCGTAGCTGAACAGAAAAGCAAGGAGCTCGCTGCAAAGCTGACAGTGGAGAAGAAAGAGAGAAGAAGTGCTAAGGCCAGGCTCAAGAATGCTGAAGACCTGGCTAAGGAGCAATGCAAGAAACTCCATTATGCTGAAATAGAGCAAGCCATAACCCAACTGCAAGTTCTGGAGCTGAAGGCGGAGCTGGCCAAGGCCAAGGAAGCCTCCCAAACGATAAAGGAAACTACGCAGGCCTCCTACAACCATGGGGTCAAAAAGACCGAGGTCTGCCTGGCAAAGAAGCTCACTAAGGTCTGCAGGGACTACTGCCAGATGGTGTGGACAAAAGCCCTCAATGTGGTAGGAATCCCTGCTACCTCAGAGTGGAAAAAGGTTGAGAACATGTACTATCCTCCAGACATCTGTGAAGCTCCAGCTGCACTCCCACCTCCCATGGTCCTTGTGCTTGTTCCCTCTGAGCAGCTTTCTGTCACCCAGACCTCTCTTCCTTCTCCCAAAGTCTCCGCAAGGCTTGGACATGCTGGTGACCAAAGCCAGGAGGTTAAGGTGGACCAGAGTAAGGGGGCTAGTCAGCGAGGCCCTCGCTTAGAGGAAAAGGGCAAAGGCAAGGATGTCGAGCCATTATTGGAGGCCAAAGGTCCAAAAGCTGCCCTCAAGCTCAAGGAGACAGCTCCCAAGGTAAAGGAGGCTGATGCCAAATCAAGAGGGGCTGATCCCAAAGCAAAAGAGGCCGAGACCAAATCCAAGAAAGACCCTCCTCCCAAAGCCAAGGCATAGCTTAGGATCTCTTTCTTTTCTTCCCCTTGTTTTATTATAATAGCATTATCTTTTTCTTTTCTTTTTTGCAATTTTCCTTCTTCATGGCAATTTGCCTTCGTTCATAATGTAATTACTCATTTATTTAATGAAAAGACTTTAACTTTCATTTTGTGAACTTCTCTTTTTGCTTGTGATATTTGTATTTGGTGAACTATATTCCCTGTTTCGCCCTTTGCTGAGGCTTTAGTTTAATGATACTTCTAAGAATAAACACTCTTAATTTAATAAAAGTTAATAGTGTTAATTTGTTGTTTACTCAGGCAAAGTAAACCCATGTAAATGATGAGAAAAAATAACTAAGCATTACTACTGAAAACTATGTAATTAACAAGGGAGGTCTAGGTTCTCAGAAGCAAGCAAAGTACTTAGTAGAGAAAGAGTACCCTATTTTAAGAGTATCTTGGTGTACCCTCAGAATACCTTTACCCAGGCTTAGGGTGAGCCTTTGTTTTCTCAAAGACAGGTGATCCAAGGGTTTGGATAAGCAGTGGAGAGTGTTAACTTATCCAAGGCATGTGGTCTGACATGACCCAAGTTCCATTTTACACGTAAAGAAATAATAAAGAGTATTAATTTACCCAAGGCCTGTGGTCCGAGGAGCTAGGCATGACCAAGGTTCAGTTTAATATATAGAAAAATAATAAAGAATATTATTTTATCCAAGGTATGTGATCCGAGAAGCCAAGCATGACCAAAATTCTGTTTAACACTTAGAGAAATAATGAGGAGTATTAATTTACCCAAAGCCTGTTGTCCGAGGAGCCAAGTATGACCCAGGTTCTGTTCAATACTTAGAGAAATAATGAAGAGCATTAATTTACCCAAGGCCTATGGTCCGAGGAGCCAGGCATGACCCAGATTCTGTTTAATACTTAGAGAAATAATGAAGAGTATTAATTTACCCAAGGCATGTGGTTCGCATGACCAAGATTTTGTTTAATACTTAGAGAAATAATGAAGAGTATTAATTTACCCAAGGTCTGTGGTCCAAGGAGCCAGGCATGACCAAAATTCTGTTTAATACTTAGAGAAATAATGAAAAATATTAATTTACCTAAGGCATGTGGTCTGAGAAGCCAAGTTTGAACAAGGTTCTGTTTAATACTTAGAGAAATAATGAAGAGTATTAATTTACCCAAGATATGTGGTCCGAGGAGCCAGGCATGACCAAGGTTCTGTTTAATACTTAGAGAAATAATGAAGAGTATTAATTTACCCAAGGTATGTGGTCCGAGGAGCCGGGCATGACCAAGGTTCTATTTAATACTTAGAGAAATAATGAGAAGTATTAATTTACTCAAGGTATGTAGTTCGAGGAGCCAAGCATGACCAAAATTCTGTTTAATACTTAGAGAAATAATGAGGAGTATTAATTTACCCAAGGCCTGTAGTCCGTGGAGTTAGGCATAACCAAGGTTTTGTTTAATACTTATAGAAATAATGAGGAGTATTAATTTACCCAACGCCTGTGGTCCAAGGAGCCAGGCATAATCCAAGCTCTGTTTAATACTTAGAGAAATAATGAGGAGTATTAATTTGCCCAAGGCCTGTGGTCCGAGAAGCCAAGCATGACTCAGGTTCTATTGAATACTTAGAAAAATAATGAGGAGTATTAATTTACCCAGGGCCTGTGGTCCGAGGAACCAGACATGACTCAGGTTCTGTTTAATACTTAGAGAAATAATGAAAAGTATTAATTTACCCAAGGTCTGTAATCCGAGGAGCCAAGCATGACCAAGGTTCTGTTTAATACTTAGAGAAATAATGAAGAGTATTAATTTACCTAAGACATGTGGTCCAAGAAGCCAGGCATGACCAAGGTTCTGTTTAATACTTAGAGAAATAATGAAGAGTATTAATTTACCCAAGACATGTGATCCGAGAAGCTAGGCATGACCAAGGTTTTGTTTAATACTTAGAGAAATAATGAAAAGTATTCATTTATCCAAGGTCTGTGGTCCGAGGAGGTAGGCATGACCAAGGTTTAATACTTAGAGAAATAATGAGTACAGCAAATAATGTCATAAATAACACATGGCATAAATACTTTTTATTAATAGTAATACATTCGTAAGTTATTTACATTCCAGGGGCGTGGTACAATTTTTTTCGTCTAGATTTTCTAAGAAATACGCTCATATCCCAACTACCAAGGTGATGCGGTATGGCCCTTCCCAATTGAGTCCTAACTTTCCCCATGCTGGGTTCTTTGCAATCCCCAAAATCTTCCGCAATACCAACTCTCCAAGGGCTAATGGCCTTAACTTCACATTTGAGTCATACCCTTACTTAAGCTTTTGTTGATAATATGCCAACTGTACCATGGCATTTTCTCTCCGCTCTTCAATCAGATCCAAGCTTTTTTCTAGTAACCCCTCATTGTTGTCTAGAGTGAACAAACTTGTCCTCAGCGTTGGAAATCCAGTCTCCAAGGGAATCACGGCTTCGGCCTTATAAGTTAAGGAAAAACGACTTTCAATCATGGACCTACGAGTGGTGGTTCTATGTGTCCAAAGTACTTGGGGCAGTTCTTCCACCCATTTGCCCTTGGCATCATCCAACCTCTTTTTGAGCCCATTCACTATGACTTTATTCACAACCTCGACCTACCCATTTCCTTGGGAATAAGCAGGAGTTGAATATCTATTCTTAATGCCTATGTCGCAACAATATCTCTTGAAAGCCTTGCTATCAAACCGAAGCCCATTGTCCGAGATGAGGGTGTGGGGAATCCCAGACCAAGTTACAATATTTTTCCATACGAATCTCTTAGCATCCACATCCTTGATATTTGCCAATGGCTCAGTTTCAACCCATTTGGTGAAATAATCAGTGCTAACCAAAAGCCATCTCCTATTCCCTGTTGCTTTAGGGAAAGGTCTCACAATATCCAAGCCCCATTGTGCAAAAGGCTAGGGACTAGAAAGAGGATTGAGAACACCCCTAGGTTGGTGAATTTTTGGGGCAAATCTCTGGCATTAGTCACACTTCTTCACATATTCTTGTGCTTCCCTCTACATACCTAGCCACTTGTACCCTTGAATGAGGGCCCTATAAGATAGAGACCTGCCACTTGTATGACTCCAACAAATCCTTTCATGCAGCTCTTCCAGGAGGGGTTCTACTGCCTTAAGACGTATACACAGCAAATAAGGTCCAAAGAAATAGCATTTATACAATTTTTGGTCCTCAGATAACCAAAAGCGAGGAGCTTTTCTTCGCACCTTATTAACCTCTCCTTTCTCTCCGGGCAAGATGTTATCTTTGAGGAACATAACAATAGGATCCATCTAACTAGGTCCCACCCTAATCTGATGAACTTGAACTGCATCCTTCTTTACCCCAGCAGGTTTACACAAATCTTTAACCAGGATGACCCAAGGCAAACTTTGAGCCAAGGAGGTTGCCAACATGGCAAGGGAATCTACATGAGTATTTCTGCTTCTAGGGATTTGCTGTAAGGCAAAGGATTTGAATCCTGAGAGTAAATTTCTAACCTGACCCAAGTACTCTTGCATCCTTGGATCCCTGGCTTCTAATTCACCCTCCACCTCTCCAACAACTAGCCTAGAATCTGAAAACATTTCTAGCGCCTTTCCTCCCATCTTCTAAACCATGGTCATTCCCACTAACAAGGCCTCGTACTCAACCTTATTATTCGTGGCCGAGAAACCTAATCTCATGGATTTCTCAATAATGATACCCTCAAGAGATATCATAACCAGCCCCACTCCAGATCCTCTTTGATTAGCAACACCATCAACATATAACCTCCAAGACAAAGGCTCTTGTAAAAAGACCACTCCAACTGATTTTCCATCCATGCCCTGCATCTCTTCTTCTTCTTCTTCTTCTTCTTCTTCTTCTTCTTCTTCTTCTATAGAAGGTTTAGGAAACTCGATCACTAGGTCAGTAAGGACTTGGCCCTTAACAGAGGTGCGTGGCATATACTTGATATCAAAGGCTCCCAGAATAGTACCTCATTTAGCAATCCTCCCCGTGTAGTTAGCTCTCCATAGTAGGGACTTGAGAGGAAGTTTAGTTAACACCACCACCATGTGAGCATGGAAATAATGGGGGAGTTTACATGTGGCACCACTGCTAATATGGCCTTTTTGAGCGACAGGTATCGGAGTTCTGCTTCATGTAAGGATTTGCTCACATAATAGACAGACCTTTGGATGCCATCATCAACCTGTATTAGTACCAAGCTAACATCATGTGGAGCTACAGCAATATAAGCAAAGGACCTCATCTTTCTCAAGCTTGGACATGATGGGTGGCCGAGAGAAGTATTCCTTTAACTGTTGAAAGGCTAGGGCGCACTCCTTGATCCACTCAAACCCTTTCCACTAATTTAACAGTTGGAAGAAAGGTCTGCACCTATCTACTGACCGAGAGATAAATTGGTTCAAGGTAGTAGTCATTCCCGTTAACCTTTGGACTTCCTTAGGATTCTGAGGAGGCTGCAAACTGTTAATTGCTCTAATATGATCAGGATTAACCTCGATTCCGTGATGAGTGACCACGTACCCCAAGAACTCTCCTAAACCAACACCAAAAGAGCACTTAGTAGCATTAAGGCACAGCTTGTTTTTCCTCAGTATCCCAAAGATGTTTTCGAGGTCACTAACATGCTCGAATTCTAACTTGCTCTTTACTACCATATTATCTATATAGATCTCTATACTTTTCCCTAGTTGTGGCTCAAACATCCTGGTCATCATCCTTTGATTGGTGGATTCTACGTTCTTTAACCCAAAAGGCATAACCTTGTAATGGTAGTTCCTAATGGGAGTAACAAAAGCTGTCTTCTCTTGATCATCAAAGGCTAAGAGTATTTGATGGTACCCTTGAAAAGCATCTAAAAAGCTCATCCGAGGATGTCCTATAGTAGTATCCACCAATTGATCTATTTGAGGCATAGGAAAGGGGTTCTTAGGGCACACCTTGTTCAAATCCGCAAAATCCACACACACCTGCAATTTTCCACTCTTCTTCTTCACTACCACTATGTCAGCTAGCCAATCAGGGTAAAAAAAACTTCTTTAATGGCCCTATCCTGCTTAAGCTTGATCACCTCATCCCTGACAGCATCGAGTGCTCTTTAGACGAGCACCGAGGTGGTTGCTTTTTGGGGATGACGGCTAGGTTGACATTCAAATAATGGCAAATGAAGCTTCGGTCCAATTTAGGGGCCTCGTAGGCATTCCATGCAAACACATCAATATTCTCTCTAAGAAACACTACCAGCTCTTCCTTCTCCTGATGAGGCAACTGAGCCCCGATCTAAAAGAACTTCTCCTTATAATCACTTATAACGACCCTTTCCAATTCCTTAAAGAACTTCTCCTAATGAGGCAAGGTGCGAACCTTCTCCTCGTCAAAGAAACTCAACATTAGTCAAACTTCCCCCCTACTTCTCTTCGACTCAGGAGAAGAGCCTTCTCGAGGTGGCCGAGCTATAGATAACACCCTAGACGGGTGAGAACCAGCCCTTCTCGAGGCGGTAAGAATAACGTTGATTGTGCCCAAAGGTGGCTTCGAAGAAACTTCTCCCCATGATCTGGTCCTTGCCTGGCCTTCCTGTGTGTTAGGGTGACATAAAAATTGCTATAACTTGCCACCTCGGACCAGCCACTCCAGGTGATTCCACATGGTTCTACAATTCTCTGTAGTATGGCCTCACTCCTGGTGGTACTGGCAATGAAGGCTCTGATTGCACCTCACGGGATCTCCTCCCATCTTGTTTGGCCATTGGAAATATGGTTCGTTCTTAATTTTGTCCAAGATTTGAAGCACTGGTTCTCAGAATACCATGTTAACCATTTGAGTAGTAGCAACCCCAAATTGCCCAGAAAAATCCCTCTGAGGACGATTATTGTTGTACCTGTCCAACCTAAAGTCCCTCCTATCTTGAGGGACCACCTTAGCCTTGCATTTGCCCAATTGTTTGCCTTCCTCGACCCACTTATACTTATCAATGCGATCCATGAGTTGATACACATTACTAACTAGCTTACCCATCAATGATTTCCTTAAATTGTGCCCATCTGGCAGGCCGACCTTAAAATCCTTATAGCTACGTCATCAAAATCCCCATCGATTTCGTTAAACATTTCCCAGTATCGGTCAGAGTACGTCTTTAAGGTTTTCCCCTCTTGCATGGCCATAGATAGCAAGGAATCCAAAGGCCGAGGAACCCTACTTCAACTTACGAATTGAAAGCCAAAGGCCCTCATAAGCTCCTTAAAAGAGCCAATGGAACCCTTCTTTAGGCCACTAAACCACCTCATTGCCACAAGCCCTAAGCTGGACGGAAACACTTTACACATCAAAGTTTCGTTCTTGGAGTGCATAGCCATTATTTGGTTGAAATGGCTCACATGCTCCATGGGGTCCATCCTACCATTATAGATGGTAAATGCTGGCTGAGTAAACCGCCAAAGGAGCCTTCCTTCTCAATTCTTCGGGTAAATGATGACTTGGAGATTTGATTTAGAGCCCTACTCATGGCATCGTTACCCGAGCCTTTACGCAACAGGCTTTTCCTCCCCTGCCTATCATGATGCTCCTTGTCGCACAGAAAATACTTACTATAAGGAGTCCTTAACCTATACCGATAGCTTTTATCATTATCACTATCAGAAGAATGGTCAGAACTCGAAAGAGTTCCTCTACGCCGCTTTCAGCACAACTTTCTTCTCAAACGATTAATCTTTAATTGCATGCTTCTGGTAGTTGCCTCCTTCTGGTAGTTGCCTCATGAGAGACGTGGCTCCTACCCCTGGACTGGCTCCTACTAGTATATGTGGTGTGTACACTGACCTCCTAGTCCCTTCCCCGCTCATCTTGACGTTAGAACCCCACAGATTCCTCTTGATTTGGCCCTGAGCCTACCATAACTCTATGTCGTTCTCACTAAAGCTCAAGTAATCCCCATAGATGGCGCCAATTGTAAGGACTAGATTTGGTTCCCAAGCCTAAAGGGAAATAGGATCTTGGCCCAAAGAACCCAATACAATGAATTTATAGAAAGTGGACTGAAAAACTAGGTTCTAATGAATCAAATAATAATTATAATGAGCCCAGATGAAAAGAAAAACAAGAATAAAATTGTTTTGCACAAAGTAAATCGTCCTCGGCACAACCCGAGGAGACTAAATCTTATATATCTACTTCTTTTGATTTTTGGTTACAAGTTTTGCTCCTGATATTACAGTATTTTTCTCTCCCTTCCCCCCCCCCCCTTCCATTCTCTGGAGGGTTCCCTACATTATATAGTCCCCCTTAGATGATCTTGGCCCTTCATTTGTTGACCGTCCAGGCCACTACTTGAATGTCTATCCTATCAGACATCTTTCCAACTCCCTTATAAGTTGCGGTAGCCAAGGTAGCACTATTCAGGGGCCTTCTCCACATAAATGTAGTCAGGAGGATAGGTGGGATGCATCAAATGTGGTGTCAGCCACCAACCTTTTAATCACGTCAGCGCTAGCCCCCTCCCTAAAGCTCTTTTTGTACGGTACGACCTCCTTTGGTGACGTGCTACTGACGTGATCCTACATTCAGAGGGCGTGGCCTCCTCGGCAGGATAACAGTGCTTCTCAACAATGGGCATGACACGTGGCACCATTATCTTATTGTAGCTCTTGCGCCCTACAACCATTTTGTGTGTGAAAAAACTATGAATAGAATGGAAAAGAGAATTGTAAATTTATAGTAAGAGGAGGAGAATAAGAAAAGCAAAAAATAAAGGAAGATAAAGGGATAGAGGGAAAATGATATTATGATAGATAATAATGGGGAGATGAAAAGGTAAAATGAAAGGAAAAAATTAGAAAAAGAGGAATTTATGGCGCTAGCATTGATGCCCAAAACATGGCCAATGATATCTGGTCATTGGCTATTGTAATGCAAAGAAAGCAACAATGACTTTTACAGGCACTTAAAATAAAGAAAGAGAAACAGTGGAGAGAAGTGTAAACATCCATAAGCTAGCTTATGTGATCAATATTGGTTCCTTTATTTGTTATTGTTTTGCTTCTGTACACTCAGTATGTTTCTTGTTTTAGTCTTCTTCTTTTTTCAATGTAATTAATAAGCTAACTTTTTCTTTTTCTTTTTTTTAATACAAAATAGAATTTCTACTCTAGCCTAATCTAAGTGTATATGTATGTGAAGCTCCCTCCTAGAGTCTTGAACCCCGACCCACAAGCATTTATACTTGTAGAGTGACCAACGTACCAAGGAACAGCAGTGGTAACTTTTTCATTAGTCACGTGATCATTCCAAAAGAGAAAGTCTTGATCTTTTCCAATCAATTATTGCCTTGGGTCCATAATTGAAAACCTTTAATGATTACATCTTATTTATTAGACACTTTAGATTGAATAATAAATTTGGGATCAAATCTCACCTACACTATAAAGAAATACACTAGTATCTAAGCCTAATAGTAGGGTTATAAACGAGCTAAACTGAACCAAGAATTAGAAGTTTAGATTGTTTATTTAATTTTACTTCAAACATGAGTCAAATTGGAGCTCATCACCAAACATGCTTAAACTTGGCTCACTTTCTTGTCAAACAAGCTCAAGTTTATTCATGAGCTACTTGATTAACTTGTTATTATCCCATATATAGTTATATCATGACAAAATTTTTGACCCTTTCACAAATCTATACTAATAATTAATAGAGTAATTAAAAAGTTGAAATTACTTTATTTGAGCTAATTAGATAAAATTATTTTTATTTATGAATTTATACTAGGTAGATTCACCAACCTAATATTGTTACAAATCAATCAATATCAATATATATATAAAAGCAGAGACCTCATGCAGGAGAGCATGAGGTTCTGCCAAGTGGTGCCGTATATGATTACCTCTTTTACATAAGCTATCCAGCTTTTTTTTTTCCTTTCTTTTTTCCTTTATTTTTTTTGTTAAAATTTATTACACCTTATCTGTTACTCCTCCTCACTCCTCTCTCTCTCTCTCTCTCTCTCTCTCTCTCAATTGACAATAAAAGATCAAAATCACATTTAAAGTTTCTCAATTGATTATAAAATAACGTGTAAACTTTCAAGCATGTGTCTTACGAAACCCAAACGTCTCCTTAATCACACAAGCTCAATTATTTTTACCTCTTGCAATTCTGAGTTCTGACCCTTCTCATTTCCATCTTAATCTCCTCTGTTTCCTATACATTTGGTCAGACAACTAAAAAAACCAATCTTTCCTGAACTATGTGGTTGAATCTCAATCTTAAAGGATTTCGTGAATGACTTCAAAGGGCCTCAATTCCACTACGGAGATGTTCTCCATGCTTGGCATGACATCAATTCCAACAGGTCCCTAAATCTCGCACTCTGTTTCTCTAAAACTAAATTGTTGTGCTCTTTCTCTTTCTCATCTCCTTTTTTAGAAAAAAAAAAAAAAAAGATTATTACCTGTAGCATCTCAAAGATTCGTGCTGCATCTCAAAGGTTTGTGCTGCAAATATTCAAAATTAAATGAATTTGAATTTTGGGTTTCTATGTGGTCTTTTAATATTTGGAATGAATCCAGGAATATAGGTCCGACCCAGAAAATCAACCTCAAGCCAAACAGTCGACCTGTCAAGGTAATTAGAGAACCTGCATTTGGGGTTTTTTATTTTATAAATATTTTATTGTATAATTATATTCTTTAAGAAAACGGTTTGGGTTTTTTATTTTATAGATTTTTTATGGTGTAGTTAAATTCTTTAAAAAAGAAATCAGAAAGGAACTTTTTTTTTAAACAAAGAAACACAATTTCTGTTAATCTGTTAATCCATATCCAGATTTCTGTAAATACAAATCTAGTCATGACATAAAATTTGAGGGACAAATACTTCAGTGTCAAGAAGAAAGTAAAGGCTCAAGTTATTTTTTTTAATTTTTTATTTATTTTTGTGCAGGTAGAGTTGTCCAAGGCTCTAGGTAGTTGGCAGTGATCTTGTGTCCCTGACATTAGTCATGTAAGATAAGTGTAGGTACATAACTAAAGTCTAAGGTAGTGTATTTAATACAACATATGCAGAGGTATGTATTCATGACTTTTGTTGGATGTTGAAGAAGCCACAAGTTTTTCTGACGGTAGTTATTCAAGGTAAATTTATATCTTGTGGTTCAACCAAATCCCACAAATCAAATGAATGAGTTATGATACTTCCGAGCTTCTGAAAGGGAATTTCCCTAATAGAACACCTTTATGGACCTAAAATACATAGTAACCTCCAGACCAAGAAGAACCAATTCCCAGAGTTGCAGGACTCAATAATCACTATGAATGGAATGGAGAAAGAACTAATACTACAAAATCATATATAACTACACACCATAACTACCAAAAAACCCCAAGCTAAGTGTCAAGCTTCTATTATGTATGGCTACTGTAGGTGAGGTTAAGTAGTGTATTAACAGTTGGTCATTATTTTGCAAGAAGTAGAACCCAACATAAATAATGTTATAGTTGGTCTTAAGTAAAAAAAAATTTCATCTCTTAGCCAAATTTCTGGAGCCCTTCGCCATAAGGAAAAAAAATTCCTTTTGTTTTATGCCTTTTATCTATTTTTTACTACCTATTCTCTTCCCTTCTCAAAACTTTCATGTGTTTTACGATTGCCTTAGAAATTTTCAAAATTCTTTGTTCTAGGTATGTTAGAGCTTGCCAAATGCATATTATCAATTTTGTTATTAATACTTACACTCTTTAAGGCCCCGTTTGGTAACGGTGTTTAAACAACGAAAACTGTTGTTTATACACCACAACATGTATTTCCCCACACTTTTTCATCCACACATATTTCCACAAAACTTAAACAACGTTACTAGAAATCTCTAACCAAAAGGGCTCTAAATATTTTATAAACTAAAATGATTAATCTTAGTTCTTATCCTTTCAATCTTTGAATTTTTTTATTTATTTTACCTTGGTTGGATCATGGTCCCCAAAGACTCAAACAAATTCCCAAAGATTGCATTGCTTGCACCTATCTCACTTCAATCAATTGTGCATCAAGTGTTGCTCAAGATGGAGGGTTGGCATGCCTATCCACAGAAGGTTATAAAATTAATTTTTTATCCTCTTGGCATGCCTATCTCACTTCAATTAGTTTTTTATCCTCTTAAGTTTTGTCAAGCAACATAAAAAATTAGTGTAACTACTGATTCTTTAATTTTTACATTATTATTATAGTTCAAGACTATGAACCAATTCCAATAGTTGCAACTTAGCATTTGACATTCTTTGAGTATTTTTGAAAAAATTACTATCAAATTTTGTCACTACTGCTGCTTTTCTTGACTATGTGAAATTCTTTATGAATCTATTAGTTCTCCAACTTGGATCATGATTGCAATAAAGTTGATCTATGAATGAAAATTCACAGTCTCCTTTTTTAAATTTTCTTTTAGGCCTTAACTATGGTGTTTGATTACTACATAGGCAATGCTTTTATAACTGATGACATATTTACAACACTTGGATTGAAAATTCATCATGGCAAAAACGTCCCTTATGTGTGGGACATTTTTAGTGTATTAGTTCTTGGTACGTATTCTATAAATTCTGGAGAAATACACAATGAGAGTTCCAAGTAGAAGACTTGGTCTTGGTGCCAAAGGACAATTTCTTAAAGCATTTGGCCATAGATTATGTTATGCTTAGTAATTTATGTTTCTTTTATATTTTCCTCTTTTTTAATAAATAAGATAATTGAAGCTAATTATGTAAATATTATACCACAAGATTAGATATTTTATATGGGTCATAAAAATTAGTTATAAATTATTTGAAAATGAAATTATAAAGTACTCGTGCGTCGCGCGGGATATCATCTAGTTATATAAAATTTTTACTACAAATAGTTTGTTTATATTATCAATAAAGTGTAGATAATGATTTGATATCATAAAAACTTATTTGAAAACTTACACAATACAATCTCAAGTATATAAAAGTATATTTTTAGGCAAGTATAAATATAAACATATATATCATATAAACTCAAATTGAGCTTCATGTTCATAAGCTTGTTCATGAATATATTGTTATGTTTGAGTCTAAACTTAATCTTGAACTTAGCTTTCTTACTAAACATAAGCAAGCATTTTTCCAAGTTGAGTTTGAGTTGTTCATGAACAACTCAATTTGTTTATATTCATACCTAACAGTCAAGAAAAAAAATCAATAAGAAGGAAATACTATAGATTCAAAACTTAACGTATCATATTTATAACACAAAAACAAAGAAAGAGAATGTTTTCGGATAACCATAACAAACCACTTGGTCCAATTATAACCAAACAATAATATGTGGATACAAAAAGGCAACCCATTCCACATTATCTAAGCCTTTGCTTAGCTCTTTTTTTACTTCCTTAGTCATAATAACAAAAGAGAGGACACCAAGAAACCAGTGATTCAAAAAAAAAAAAAAAATGCAGGAACAAGTAGCAATAATAGTTGGATCAGGCACCTCTGGGCTTGCCATAGCTGCTTGCCTAAGCCAGCAATCAATCCCATACATAATACTTGAGAGAGAAGACTGTATTGCGTCTCTATGGAAGAAATACTCTTATGACCGTCTTCACCTCCACCTTGCAAAGGAACTTTGTGAACTCCCATACATGTCTTTCCCTGCCTCTTATCCCAAATACGTGCCCAAAAACATGTTCACACAATACTTGGATGAATATGTCTCCCATTTCAAGATTAGTCCTATGTACCAAAGAAATGTGGAGTCTGCTGAGTACAATGAGGTTTCCAAGAGATGGTTTGTGAAGGCTAGGAATGCAAGTTCAGGTGAGGTTGAGATATATTGTGCAAAGTTTTTAGTGGTAGCCACGGGGGAAACAACCAACCCTTATATCCCAGAGGTTGAAGGATTAAACACTTTCACTGGTGAGGTTCTTCATTCTACTCAGTTTAAATCAGGGAAGGATTTCAAAAGCAAGAATGTTTTGGTTGTTGGGTCTGGAAATTCTGGCATGGAGATTGCTTTAGACCTTGCAAATCATGGTGCCAAAACTTCCATTATTGTTCGAAGTCCGGTAAAAAATTAATCTCATCTAACTTACTTTAATTTTTCTTTCATGGGTCATTTTTATTAAGACAAAAATTAGCTACGGTTCTTTAGGTGTTGTACACTTGTACTCCCAGTTGAATTCAACTACATGATTGAATTTAATTGAGGAATACACAACTTGAATTTTACCCTTATTATTCTATAACCAGCTTTGTTATAATACAACCATGCATAATGGTTACAAATACCAAATATTAATTGGATTATATGCAGATTCATATTCTCTCACAAGAGATGATGGACTTTGCCAGAATTATAGTGAAGTATTTAAAGCCTAGCTTGGTGGACTCCTTGATGGTCTTGCTTAGCAAGCTGGTTTATGGGGACTTGACCAAGTATGGGATAAGAAGGCCTACAGAGGGTCCTTTCTATATGAAAAGAATGTATGGCAAGTATCCTCTTATTGATGTGGGTACCTGTAAAAAGATCAAGTCCGGAGAAATTCAGGTAAAGAGTTTTGAGTGAGAGAATGGTTGGCGCTTAAAAAAGATGTGTAAATCATATGTAGTTCATCCTCATGTGTAAATCATGCAGTATAATATTTTAATCTTCTATCTTTTATGCTCTTTTTTTTTTTTTTTTTCTTCATTCTTTTTTTGCTTTGAATGCTTGTCTATTTGATTCTTGCACATATTACTCAGGTATTGCCCTCAGAAATAATAAACATAAGGGGCAATGACATAATATTCAAGAACGGAAAGTCACATCCATTCGACACAATTGTTTTTTGTACTGGATTCAAGAGGTCAACAAACTTGTGGCTTAAGGTAATGATACTATACTTTCTGACTCATATAGTCATATTGTTAGTCTTTTATTTTATTTTATTTTTTAGTGTCCCAAAATATGGTTATTTTTCAAAAGTTAATAAATATAATATTAATAAGTTTTCTAATTTATCATTTTGCTTAAATATCTGAAAGGATAATTCTTTTTTTCTTATTTGAGAAATGAAATGATAATTCTTAGTTTTTGGTTTTTTCTAGTTTTATCTTGGTTTAAAAGAACAATAGTTTTAAAAATCTATACCTTTTAATTAAAGACAATGTATTAAATGATGTTCTCTTAAATTTTCTTAAAAAAAATAAAAACATAAGATGAAACTAAAAATGACTAGAAAAATAATATGTTCACAATATTTTCACAACAAATCATAAGTTGTAGGTTGTTACTGGTTGTTATTGTTGAGATAAAAAGGTAATTTCAGTGATAAGTTCAAATTTGAACGTATAACTAGTAAGTGTTGAAGTTGTCTAATCATATTTTGGAAAGGAAAAAAGCTCTGGAATTGAAAGTTGCAAAAAAAAAAAAAAAAAAAAAAACCATAACAAAAGGTATGTGTTACCTAGTGAGGAATGGATTAGACATTGAGGTTTGGAAGGACCCATAGATTCCATGTGTGTTTTAAATCTAAAATCAAGTTTAAAGCAATTGAGGTTCAGCCTTTGATGGTGGCTAATGTACTTCATCAAGATTTTTGGAGTTGGGATGTGCATAAATTGGTCCAATTATTGATGTAGATTATATTACAACCGTTAGAGTATCCCTATCCCAAGAACTCAAAAGCTTAGAGCATTGACATCCGAGTTTGTAAATCGGTGTCTATTTTACCATCTAAAAAGCTACTTTTTTTATCATACCAACTCATTTTGTAATACAACCTACGTCCTAGTTTCTATACTTTAACCACTACAGTTAAATATTCTTTTTTTATTCTTTATTTACCATTTTTATATTTTTTATTTTATTCTCTATATCATTCTTTCTGTACAAGAATCACTGCAGATCTACTGATACCACCACTACCCCCACCATCACTGCACTACACACACACCTGACACCACCACCACCAACAATCCACCATCAACATTCAACACCAAACTGGCAAACTCAAACCCAGACCCACAGCAAACCCAGACCCATCAACATTCAACACAATCAATCATCAACACTCAACAACAAACCCAGACTCACGGCAAACCCACTGCCACCACAATTAGAATCCATCCAAAAATCAACCCTATAGCCAAAAAAAAAAAAAAAAGCAGAGGATAGAGCAGCAAATAAAACCCATCAAACCCAAGGCCCACAGCGAGAAAAACTCATGGCCACACATAACCCCACCAGCCCACGGCCACCAAAATCCCACAACCCGAAACCCGATCTGAAACCTATGGCCATGCGATCTGAAGCCCATAGCCACCAATCTGAAACCACCGCCACGCCAATCTGAAACCACGGCCACTTAAAGCCAATCTTAAGAGAGAGAGAATCCTCACCATGAGAGGAAGAGAAGAGAGAGCGTGAGACATAGAGGAGAAAAGATTGAGGAGAGAGGAATCTGAAAAGTGAGAGGAAGAGAAAGAGTGTGGTAGATTAAAAAATCAACTATTTTTTACAAACTCATGAACAGTAAGAGCATTAGTATAAGTGGGTGCAAAAGTTTCCTTCTATTTTTTAATAAATACCTACTTTTTCTATTTTACACAATCAATTTACAAAACACCCGATCAAATTATCTATAATACACCATCTTTTATTAAAATAATACTTTTTCACATTTTTATTATTATTCCCCTTACCCATACACAGCCTCACCACCTTACCCCACATCACTCCTCTAAAACAAACCCTCTCTCTCTCTCTCTCTCTCTCTCTCTTCCTTTTTCTCCTTCTTCTTTCTACTTTCTACTTTCTTCTTTTCCTTCTTTCTTCTTCTACGACTTTATTTCCTTAGCATCTTCTTTCTTTCTTCTTCTTTTTTTTCTTTTGCTATTCTTTCTTTCTTCTTCTTCTTTTTCATTTCTTAAAAAAAAAATTCTTTCTCTTTCTCCCCCTCTCTTTCTCTATCAAATCGATGCTCTCTTCAACTCTGGAAAAAAAAAATTCTCTCCACCAAG